>OU342746.1:453387067-453728192 GCA_910589775.1 Avena eriantha
GGAGGAACACACATCCAATGACACTTCTGGATCCATATGTGGTTTGTGATAAGAACACACATGCAATGACACTGGTGGATCCATGTGTGGTTTGTAGGAAGAACACACATGCAATGAATCTAGATGTGGTTCATGAAAAGAGCAGACATGCAATGACACCAGTGGATCCATGTGTGGTCTATGAGAGGAACATACATCCAATGACACCAGTGGATCCTTATGTGGTTTGTGAGAAGAACACACATGCAATGACATTGGTGATATGTGGTCTGTGAAAAGAACACACATGCAATGACATTGGTGGATCCATATGTGGTTTGTGAGAAGGACATACATGCAATCACACTAGGTGGATCCATGTGTGGTTCATGAGAAGAACACACCTGCAATGGCACAAGTGATATGTGGTTTGTGAAAATAACATACATGCAATGACACTGGTGGATTCATATGTGGTTTGCTAGAAGGACAGACATGCAATCACACTGGGTGGATCCATGTGTGGTTCATGAGAAGAACTCACATGCAATGGCACTTATGATATATGGTTTGTGAAAAGAACATACATGCAATGACTCTAACTGTGGTTAATGAGAAGAGCAGGCATGCAATGACACTGGTGGATCCATGTGTGGTTAATGAGAAGAACACACATGCAATGACACTAGGTGTGGTTCATTATATGGTTTGTGAGAAGAACACACATGCAATGACTCTAGTTGTGGTCTATGAGAGGAAAGAACATCCAATGACACCGGTGTATCCTTATGTGGTATGTGAGAGGAACACACATGCAAGGACTCTAGCTGCGGTTCATGGAAAGAACACACATCCAATGACTCTAGCTGTGGTTTAAGAGAAGAACACACATCCAATGACACTGGTGGATCCATGTGTGGTCTGTGAGAGGATCCCACATCCAATGACACCGGTGGATTCTTATGTGGTTTGTGAGAAGAACACACATGCAATGACACTGGTGATATGTGGTCTGTGAAAAGAACACACATGCAATGACACTAGTGGATCCATATGTGGTTTGTGAGAAGGACAGACATGCAATGACGCTGGGTGGATCCATGTGTGGTCTGTGAGAAGACCACACATGCAATGACACTGGTTATATGTGGTTCGTGACAAGAACAGATATGCAATGACTCTAACTGTGGTTAATAAAAAGAGCAGGCATGCAATGACACTGGTGGATCCATGTGTGGTTAATGAGAAGAACACACATGCAATGACACTGGTTGTGATTCATTATATGGTTTGTGAGAAGAACACACATGCAATGACTCTAGCTATGGTCTATGAGAGGAACACACATCAAATGACACCGGTGTATCTTTGTGTCATTTGTGAGAGGAACACACATGCAAGGATTCTAGCTGTGGTTCATGGAAAGAACACACATCCAATGACTCTAGCTGTGGTTCATGAGAAGAACACACATGCAATGGCACCAGAGATCCATGTGTGGTCTGTTAGAGGATCACACATGCAATGACTCTAGCTGTGGTTCATGGAAAGAACACACATCCAATGACACTAGTGGATCCTCGTGTGGTCTATGAGAGGATCACACATGCAATGACTCTAACGGTGGTTCATGAAAAGAGCAGACATGCAATGACACCGGTGGATACATGTGTGGTCTGTGGGAGGAACACACGTCCAATGACACTGCTGGATCCATATGTGGTTTGTGAGAAGAACACACATGCAATGACATTGGTGGATCCATGTGTGGTCTGTGGGAAGAACACACATGTAATGAATCTAGATGTGGTTCATGAAAAGAGCAGACATGCAATGACACCGGTGGATCCATGTGTGGTCTATGAGAGGAACACACATCCAATGACACCGGTGGATCCTTATGTGGTTTGTGAGAAGAACACACATGCAATGACACTGGTGATATGTGGTCTATGAAAAGAACACACATGCAATGACATTGGTGGATCCATATGTGCTTTGTGAGAAGGACATACATGCAATGACACTGGGTGGATCCATGTGTGGTTTGTGAGCAGAACACACATGCAATGACACTGGTGATATGTGGTTTGTGAAAAGAATAGACATGCAATGACTCTAACTGTGGTTAATGAAAAGAGCAGGCATGCAATGACACTGGTGGATCCATGTGTGGTTAATGAGAAGAACACACATGCAATGACACTAGGTGTGGTTCATGATATGGTTTGTGAGAAGAACACACATGCCATGACTCTAGCCGTGGTTCATGAGAAGAACACACATGCAATGACACTGGTGGATCCTTATGTGGTCTGTGAGAAGAACACACATGCAAGAACTCTAGCTGTGGTTCATGGAAAGAACACACATCCAATGACTCTAGATGTGGTTCATGAGAAGAACACACATCCAATGACACTAGTGGATCCATGTGTGGTCTGTGAGAGTATCTCACATGCAATAACTCTAACTGTGGTTCATGAAAAGATCAGACATGCAATAACACCGGTGGATCCATGTGTGGTCTGTGGGAGGAACACACATCCAATGACACTGCTGGATCCTTATGTGGTTTGTGAGAAGAACACACATGCAATGACACTGGTGGATCCATGTGTGGTCTATGGGAAGAACACACATGGAATGACACCAGTGGACCCATGTGTGGTCTATGAGAGGAACACACATCCAATGACACCGGTGGCTCCTTATGTGGTTTGTGAGAAGAACACACATGCAATGACACTGGTGATATGTGGTCTGTGAAAAGAACACGCATGCAATGACACTTGTGGATCCATATGTGGTTTGTGAAAAGGACAGACATGCAATGACAATGGGTGGATCCATGTGTGGTCTATGAGAAGAACACACATGCAATGACACTGGTGATATGTGGTTTGTGAAAAGCACAGACATGCAATGACTCTAACTGTGGTTAATGAAAAGAGCAGACATGCAATGACACTGGTGGATCCATGTGTTGAGAATGAGAAGAACACACATGCAATGACACTGGGTGTGGTTCATGATATGGTTTGTGAGAAGAACACACATGCAATGACTCTAGTTGTGGTTCATGAGAAGAACACGCATGCAATGACACCGGTGTATCCTTATGTGGTCTGTGAGAAGAACACACATGCAAGGACTCTAGCTGTGGTTCATGGAAAGAACACACATCCAATGGCTCTCGTTGTGGTTCATGAGAAGAACACGCATCCAATGACACTGGTGGATTCATGTGTCGTCTGTGAGAGGATCACACATGGAATGACTCTAACTATGGTTCATGAAAAGAGCAAACATGCAATGACACTGGTGGATCCATGTGTGGTCTGTCGGAGGAACACACATCCAATGACACAGCTGGATCCATAAGTGGTTTGTGAGAAGAACACACATGCAATGACACTAGTGGATCCATGTGTGGTTTGTGGGAAGAACACACATGCAATAAATCTAGATGTGGTTCATGAAAAGAGCAGAGATGCAATGACACCGGTGGATCCATGTGTGGTCTATGAGAGGAACACACATCTAATGACATCGGTGGATCCTTATGTGGTGTGTGAGAAGAACACACATGCAATGGCACTGGTGATATGTGGTAAATGAAAAGAACAAACATGCAATGCCACTAGTGGATCCATATGTGGTTTGTGAGAAGGACATACATGCAATCAAACTAGGTGGATCCATGTGTGGTGTGTGGGAAGAACACACATACAATGACACTGGTGATATGTGGTTTGTGAAAAGAACATACATGCAATGACTCTAATGGTGGTTAATGAAAAGAGAAGAGATGTAATGACACTAGTGGATCCATGTGTGGTTAATGAGAAGAACACACATGCAATGACAGTGGGTGTGGTTCATGATATGGTTTGTGAGAAGAACACACATGCAATGACTCTAGCTGTGGTTCATGAGAGCAACACACATGCAATGACACCGGTGTATCCTTATGTGGTCTGTGAGAAGAACACACATGCAAGGACTCTAGCTGTGGTTCATGGAAAGAACACACATGTAATGACTCTAGCGGTGGTTCATGAGAAGAACGCACATCCAATGACACTGGTGGATCCATGTGTGGTCTGTGAGAGGATCACACATGCAATGACTCTAACTGTGGTTCATGAAAAGAGCAAAAATGCAATGACACCGGTGGATCCATGTGTGGTCTGTGGGAGGAACACACATCCAATGACACTGCTGGATCCATATGTGGTTTGTGATAAGAACACACATGCAATGACACTGGTGGATCCATGTGTGGTTTGTAGGAAGAACACACATGCAATGAATCTAGATGTGGTTCATGAAAAGAGCAGACATGCAATGACACTAGTGGATCCATGTGTGGTCTATGAGAGGAACACACATCCAATGACACCGGTGGATCCTTATGTGGTTTGTGAGAAGAACACACATGCAATGATACTGGTGATATGTGGTCTATGAAAAGAACACACATGCAATGACATTGGTGGATCCATATGTGCTTTGTGAGAAGGCCATACATGCAATGACACTGGGTGGATCCATGTGTGGTTTGTGAGCAGAACACACATGCAATGACACTGGTGATATGTGGTTTGTGAAAAGAATAGACATGCAATGACTCTAACTGTGGTTAATGAAAAGAGCAGGCATGCAATGACACTGGTGGATCCATGTGTGGCTAATGAGAAGAACACACATGCAATGACACTGGGTGTGGTTCATGGTATGGTTTGTGAAAAGAACACACATGCAATGACTCTAGCTGTGGTTCATGAGAGCAACACACATGCAATGACACCGGTGTATCCTTATGTGGTCTGTGAGAAGAACACACATGCAAGGACTCTAGCTGTGGTTCATGGAAAGAACACACATCTAATGACTCTAGCGGTGGTTCATGAGAAGAACACACATCCAATGACACTGGTGGATCCATGTGTGGTCTGTGAGAAGATCACACATGCAATGACTCTAACTATGGTTCATGAAAAGAGCAGACATGCAATGACACAGGTGGATCCATGTGTGGTCTGTGGGAGGAACACACATCCAATGACACTGCTGGATCAATAAGAGGTTTGTGAGAAGAACACACATGCAATGACACTAGTGGCTCCATGTGTGGTTTGTGGGAAGAACACACATGCAATAAATCTAGATGTGGTTCATGAAAAAAGCAGAGATGCAATGACACCGGTGGATCCATGTGTAGTCTATGAGAGGAACACACATCTAATGACATCGGTGGATCCTTATGTGGTGTGTGAGAAGAACAGACATGCAATGGCAGTGGTGATATGTGGTATATGAAAAGAACACACATGCAATGACACTGGTGGATCCATATGTGGTTTGTGAGAAGGACATACATGCAATCACACTAGGTGGATCCATGTGTGGTCTGTGGGAAGAACACACATGCAATGACACTGGTTATATGTGGTTTGTGAAAAGAACATAAATCCAATGACTCTAACGGTGGTTAATGAAAAGAGATGTAATGACACTGGTGGATCCATGTGTGGCTAATGAGAAGAACACACATGCAATGACACTAGTGATATGTGGTTTGTGAAAAGAACATACATGCAATGACTCTAACGATGGTTAATGAAAAGAGAAGAGATGTAATGACACTGTTGGATCCATGTGTGGTTAATGAGAAGAACACACATGCAATGACACTCGGTGTGGTTCATGATATGGTTTGTGAGAAGAACACACATGCAATGACTCTAGCTGTGGTTCATGAGAACAACACACATGCAATGACACCGGTGTATCCTTATGTGGTCTGTGAGAAGAACACACATGCAAGGACTCTAGCTGTGGTTCGTGGAAAGAACACACATCTAATGACTCTAGCGGTGGTTCATGAGAAGAACACACATCCAATGACACTGGTGGATCCATGTGTGGTCTGTGAGAAGATCACACATGCAATGACTCTAACTATGGTTCATGAAAAGAGCAGACATACAATGACACAGGTGGATCCATGTGTGGTCTGTGGGAGGAACACACATCCAATGACACTTCTGGATCAATAAGAGGTTTGTGAGAAGAACACACATGCAATGACACTAGTGGATCCATGTGTGGTTTGTGGGAAGAACACACATGCAATAAATCTAGATGTGGTTCTTGAAAAAAGCAGAGATGCAATGACACCGGTGGATCCATGTGTAGTCTATGAGAGGAACACACATCTAATGACATCGGTGGATCCTTATGTGGTGTGTGAGAAGAACAGACATGCAATGGCAGTGGTGATATGTGGTATATGAAAAGAACACACATGCAATGACACTGGTGGATCCATATGTGGTTTGTGAGAAGGACATACATGCAATCACACTAGGTGGATCCATGTGTGGTCTGTGGGAAGAACACACATGCAATGACACTGGTTATATGTGGTTTGTGAAAAGAACATAAATCCAATGACTCTAGCGGTGGTTAATGAAAAGAGATGTAATGACACTGGTGGATCCATGTGTGGCTAATGAGAAGAACACACATGCAATGACACTGGGTGTGGTTCATGATATGGTTTGTGAGAAGAACACACATGCAATGACTCTAGCTGTGGTTCATGAGAACAACACACATGCAATGACACCGGTGTATCCTTATGTGGTCTGTGAGAAGAACACACATGCCAGGACTCTAGCTGTGGTTCATGGAAAGAACACACATCTAATGACTCTAGCGGTGGTTCATGAGAAGAACACACATCCATTGACACTAGTGGATCTATGTGTGGTCTGTGAGAGGATCACACATGCAATGACTCTAAATGTGGTTCATGAAAAGAGCAAAAATGCAATGACACTGGTGGATCCATGTGTGGTCTGTGGGAGGAACACACATCCAATGACACTGCTGGATTCATATGTGGTTGGTGATAAGAACACACATGCAATGGCACTGGTGGATCCATGTGTGGTTTGTGGGAAGAACACACATGCAATGAATCTAGATGTGGTTCATGAAAAGAGCAGACATGCAATGACACCAGTGGATCCATGTGTGGTCTATGAGAGGAACACACATCCAATGACACCGGTGGATCCTTATGTGGTTTGTGAGAAGAACACACATGCAATAACATTGGTGATATGTGGTCTGTGAAAAGAACACACATGCAATGACATTGGTGGATCCATATGTGGTTTGTGAGAAGGACATACGTGCAATCACACTAGGTGGATCCATGTGTGGTTCATGAGAAGAACACACATGCAATGGCACAAGTGATATGTGGTTTGTGAAAAGAACATACATGCAATGACACTGGTGGATTCATATGTGGTTTGTGAGAAGGACAGACATGCAATCACACTGGGTGGATCCATGTGTGGTTCATGAGAACAACTCACATGCAATGGCACTTGTGATATGTGGTTTGTGAAAAGAACATACATGCAATGACTCTAACTGTGGTTAATGAAAAGTGTAGGCATGCAATGACACTGGTGGATCCATGTGTGGTTAATGAGAAGAACACACATGCAATGACACTGGGTGTGGTTCATTATATGGTTTGTGAGAAGAACACACATGCAATGACTCTAGCCATGGTTCATAAGAAGAACACACATGCAATGACACCGGTGGATCCTTATGTGGTCTGTGAGAGGAACACACATGCAAGGACTCTAGCTGTGGTTCATGGAAAGAACACACATCCAATGACTCTAGCTGTGGTTTATGAGAAGAACACACATCCAATGACACTGGTGGATCCATGTGTGGTCTGTGAGAGGATCACACATCCAATGACACCGGTGGATTCTTATGTGGTTTGTGAGAAGAATACACATGCAGTGACACTGGTGATATGTGGTCTGTGAAAAGAACACACATGCAATGACACTAGTGCATCCATCTGTGGTTTGTGAGAAGGACAGACATGTAATGACGCTGGGTGGATCCATGTGTGGTCTGTGAGAAGAACACACATCCAATGACACTGGTGATATGTGGTTTGTGAAAAGAACATACATGCAATGACTCTAACTATGGTTAATGAAAAGAGCAGACATGCAATGACACTGGTGGATCCATGTGTGGTTAATGAGAAGAACACACGTGCAATGACACTAGGTGTGGTTCATTATATGGTTTGTGAGAAGAACACACATGCAATGACTCTAGCTGTGGTCTATGAGAGGAACACACATGCAATGACACTAGTGATATGTGGTCTGTGAAAAGAACACACATGCAATGACAATGGTGGATCCATATGTGGTTTGTGAGATGGACAGACATGCAATCACACTGGGTGGATCCATGTGTGGTTCATGAGAAGAACACACATGCAATTACACTAGTGATATGTGGTTTGTGAAAAAGAATAGACATGCAATGACTCTAACTGTGGTTAATGAAAAGAGCAGACATAGCCGGCCATTCGGAGCCCAGGTGAGGGCAAGGGCTGGAGCAAGAAAAAGACAAGCAAGATTCGAAGCACCTGGCTACGCCAGCTACTCCGAATCTCGGGGGCTACACCCAGTGGGTGCGCTCGCGCGCCCCCACTGGAATGTTAGTTCCCCCGGCCAAAAGGGTTCAGCCAGCGAAAGCAACCGACTAAGACGAGTCTAGTCGTATAAAGACAGAAGAACTGGGAAAGAAGGACGATTCGAAGCACCTGCCTTCACCAACTACTGCGAATCTCGGGGGCTACACCCAGTGGGTGCGCTTGCGCGCCCCCACTGGAGGCGTAGGTTATCCGGCTAAAGGCGTGTAGCCGCACAAGGTTAGCCGGGCAAAATGGCAAAAAGAAACTCAGCGCACAAGTAAGGAAAAAGGATTTCAACAATAACAAGCAAAAGAGAGACGAAGCTCTCGCAACTTACCCGGCGTCAAAGACAGCCGGCTCAAACAGACAAGGTTTACAAGCGTACAACACAAGACAATTACACCCGGCATCCCGGGGCGATATCTAGGCAGCAGGACCCTTGCCGTGGGGGATATCTTGGCCAGCGGAGGCTTCAGGCGGTGGAGGAGGCGCGGGGCTTGATCTGGTCCCGGCGCTGGCAGGCGGCGGCATCGGGGCCTCCACATCAGGAGTGCCAACGGACTCCGAGTCGGTGAGGACCTCGTCGGGGTCCACATAGTCGGCGATCTTGATGGCGGACCCGCGGAGCTCCGGATGGGCTTGGCGGATGGCGGCAAGGTCAGCCCCGGCACGGAAGCCTCCGTCAATCTTCTCGACGCGGGCGTCCTTGTACCAGGAGAGCATCAAGGCCAAGGCCATCTCCGCTTCGGCTCGTGCAGCCAGATCCCGCAGCCGGTCCACTGCAGCCGGCACCTCTCCCACCTTCGCAGCCAGCTGCGCCATTGTCTCCGGGACCGGAGCCTCCCGCCAGACAAAGGAGAAGACGTCCCTCGCCACCTGGCGAAGCTTAGCAGCCTCCTCGCCAAGAAGGACGACGAGCTCCTGGGCCGTAAGCTGCGCTCCCGGCCAATTCTCCTGCAGTCGGTTGTAGGCCAGCAGGTCTATGCCGGGGTAAAAAGCTGTCAGAAAAGAGAAGTCAGATCCGGCTACCGGATCCGGAAAGAAAAAGAGATGGAAAGAAGACTCACCTTTGGCGGTGTGGCTGACCAGCATCATCTTCTCCACCAGTGCTTTCTCCTTGAGCGCCAACCGTTTGATCTCCTTCTCTTGGTCCTTGTTCTGGACCTCGAGAAGGGAGAAAGCCTCGGTCCGGCTGGCGAGCGAGGCGTCACACTCCTTGATAGTGGCCTCCAGACCGTCCACCCGCGCGTGCCAGTCCTTGTTCTGCAGCCGCAGAGTGGAGTTGGACTTGCTCAACCGGTCGTTCGCCTTCTTCAAGCGATCGATCTCGTGCTGAGCGCACACGAGGATGGCTACCACAAACCGGCTATCAGTCCCAAAATAAAAAAGGGGGGGAAGGAGCCGGGCAAAGTGAATTCACTCTGGGAGGTCCCGTTGGCGGCAGCGAGCTTCTGCTCCAACGACTGGTTCCCGCCGGCTGTGGCCTCCAGCAGCAGGATCTCCTTCACCGCCAGCTCGAGCGTGGCGGCAAGGTCCGACAATGAGGCAGCGGAAGAGGCGTCGTCGTCCACAGCGTTGACGGCCAGGGACTCCTTCGCCGCGACCACCGCCGCCTGCCACTCCTCCCCGAGCTCCTCGTCGGAGTTGTCGTCGCCAATGACGACGAGCTCCTTGCCAGCAGCCCCCCGCGCGCCCGCGGAGGAGCCTTCTGGCTGGGAGGACCTCGCCTCCGGCTGGGGAACTTCCGGCAGGGCGGAGGCAGTCAGCTCAGCCCGTGGGGGAGGCGAAGGTTGCGCCTCAGAAGAAGGAGGAGCGCTAGTCGGCGCAGTCGGGGTGCGGGGAGGCAACCCGGCGGGCGCGCGAGCCGGGCTCGCGGCTCCAAAGGAAACGAGCGTGCTAAGGAAAAAGCGAGGAAGACAGGAGCAAAACAAGCCAAAATCAGAAAAGGAGGAAAAAGGCAAACAGACAGAAAGGGAAGGGGGAGAAGGAACATACCCCGGCACCACAGGGGGCGGCCCCTTCTTCCGGCCAAGACGGCTTGACGGCAGGGTGCCGGACCGGCTTGGCGGCGGAGCGCCAGACCGGCTCCTCTTGGGCGCCGGCTCCTCCGCCGCAGGGCGGCGGGAGCCGGAGCTGCTGGAGCTGCTCCCGCCCGCTCCCCCGTCCGTCGTGGAGCGCGTCGCCGGCTCTGCGGTCGGCATGGCCTCCTCCTCGTGCACCTCCGGGTGCGGGTCGGTGGCCGGCTTGTCGTTCCGACTGGGGAAGGCGTCGCCATCCCCATCCGATTCTTCACCGGTCCGCCGGGCGCGTGGCTCGGGCAGGTTGGGCGCAAACTCCTCGAGGACCGCCGCGCCCTCCTCGCGGATGATGCAGGGGAACAACTGCCGAACACAAAGGTCAGCCAGACGAAGACAAAGAACAAGAACAAGAAAACATCAAAGGTGCATCCGGTCAAAAGAGCTTACCTGAGGCGCGCGGTTCACCCGCGTATACGGCGCCAGGCTGAACTTCCAGTTCTCCGGCAGCCGTTCCTTGGTGATCGTCCACACCCACTCCTTCAGGTTGTGGTAGCGGGGATCGCGGCGCGACAACCGGGTCGGGTCCAGCCGGCCCGAATAGTAGCACATCTTGTGTGCTCGTTGCTGCAACGGCATCATCAGCCGGGACATCCAGCTGAGAGTGACGTCCAGGCCAGTCAGCCGGCAGTAGACGAGGGAGCGCATGCGCTTCAGCATCTCGTCCGTCTCCGCCTTGTCGCCGTGGAGCTTCAAGTCCCAGTTCTGCCAGCTGGACTCGACGTCCTGGATGGCCGGCAGATTGATCCGGTCAACATTGGTGAGGTTCTTCACATAGAAGTACGACTGCTGCCACAGTCGCACCGTATCGTGAAGAAGGAACTTGGGGTAGCCGGTCTGCGAGCGGGAGTAAATGGAAGCGCCGCCGCAGACGACTACGGGCCCTTGGGTGAACTGCACCTGCGGCCGGACTCGAAAGAGCCGGCAGAAGAGCCCGAGATCCGGCTGGATCCCGAGATAGCTCTCGCAGAAAGCAAAAAAATGCGCCAACGTTCCGATTGCGTTGGTGCCGAGGAGGTGGAGACGAAGGTCAAAGAAGGCGAGGAAGGTCAAGAGGAACGGGTTCACCAGAAGGGCGAACCCGCGGGCCAGATGGGACAGGAATATGACGCGTTCGCCCTCCTCCGGATGCGGCGACACTTCCCCGGCCGGCGCCAGCCGCACCGCCACCTCCTCCGCCGGCGGGAGGACGCGGGTGGCGTGGTACTTCGCGATCTGGTCCTCGGTGCCGGCGGAGCCGCACCAGGCCCCGCGGTCGGCAGCCATATCCGGTTGATGAGGGGGAGCGACAACGGAAGAGTGACGGTGGCCCGTAGCGACGACAACGGCGAGCGGGTAGCGCAGAGAGCAGGAGCACGGAAGCAAGAGCGCGGAAGCAGGAGGCGCGGGGAAGAAGGAATTGCAGTGGGGGAGCGAAGGAAGGAAATCGCCTCCCCCGCGGCGTCCCTTTAAAGGGCCAGAAGGGCAACCGTCGGCGGGGCACGTGGCGCGCATCCGGGCGACCCACACCCCAACCGCCGCCTAAGATCCCATGTGCCGGAGCAGGATGCGCAGAAGATCCTGGAGCGGGAACCGAAGCGCCGGACCGCAGCTTCCCGAGGCGACATGCGACGGGACGTTACGCTGCCCGCCACAGAGTAATGATGGCGTGTGCGCGTGTGGCCGGCGTCATCATGGACGTCACGGGTAGCGCAACCGCCAAGCTTAGCCGGACGCAAATTCAAAAACAAGAGGAAGCGCGCGCACATTTCGCCTAAGGGCGGAATCCACACGCGCTCGGGGGCTAGTTTCAGGGGGATGATCCCCAGGTACCCCAACCGAATAAGAAACAGGTCAGCCAGATCGCGTCCGGCTGACCAGATGCAGCCGGGCAGGGCAAGACAAGCCGGCTATCCCCCGATAGCCGGATCAGCAAGAGGCAGCCGGATACGGCGACATAGCCGGACTCAATCAATGGGACAGGGCCACGTGTGTAACAGTGCACGGTACGCCCTGTACGGTGACAAGACTGGCAACTACCCGGCCATACCGAAGACTTTGCGCGGGTGACGTAGGAACAGTGGCCGGTGCTGAGGACAGGCTCGCACGGCGTCCACTGTGCCTACGACAGCCATACCGCTCGTACTACGACAGGACAAGCCATACCAGGCATCGTGTTCCAGCAGCGCTTCCGCCCTTGGTCAAGTAGACGATCCTTCCGGCGCCGCGATTCGGCAGCGCTTCCGCAGTCGGTCACACGTGCGGAGTCGAAGCAGACCTTCCTCTCCCCGTTCCAGCGAGCAGCGGAGGTAGTATATGTTCTCCAAGGAATCCCAGCAGCACGACGGCGTGGTGGTGGTGGTGGAGTAGAGAATTCTACAGGGCTTCGCCTATGCCTGTGCAGAAGATGGTGGAGGAGAGAGGCGGCAGAGATTGGGTGTTATGAGAGCAGGGGAGGAGGGGGCGCCCCTGCCCCTCTATTTAAATAGGGGAGGCGCCTAGGGAGGGGGAGTCCTTGTAGGACTCCCCTCCCTCTCTAGGCCGGCGGATTGGAGGTGGGGGGAGGAGTCCTCCTCCCCCACGAATCCGTATCTTGACCCACCAGGACTCTTTGATCCCTATCTTGATTTTCAAGCAAACTCCAAGATATCTTCTAGAACCTTCCGGAACATTCCGAAACCTTCTAGAATCCTCATACAAACACTCCGGAACATTTCCTAACTCATAAAATGATCTCCTATATATGAATCTTATTCTCCGGACCATTCCAGATCTCCTCGTGATGTCCCGAATCCAATCCGAGACTCTGAACAACACTCGGTCTCCAACGCACATTCCATATCTACTTAAAACAACTTCGAACCTTAAGTGTGTCACCCTACGGTCCGTGAATATGTAGACATGATAGAGACACATCTCCTATCAATAACCATCAGCGGGACCTGGAGATCCATAATGGCTCCCACATACTCAACGATGACTTCGCGATCGATTGAACCACTTACATACGAAACTAATTCCCTTTGTCTCGCGATACTATACTTATCCGAGGTTTGATCGTCGGTATCTCCATACCTAGTTCTACCTCGTTACTGATAAGTACTCTTTACTCATTCCGTGATATGTCATCCCTTGTGACCTAGTCACATGCTTGCAAGCTAACTAGATGACATTCCACCGAGAGGGCCCAGAGCATATCTATCCATCATATGGATGGACAAATCCCAATCTTGGTTCATGCGCTTCAACACATACTTTCAGAATACCCAATGACACTTTTATAACCACCCAGTTACGAAGCGGCGTTTGATGTCATCAAAGTACCTATCCGGTGATGGTGATTAACATAACCTCATGGTCGAAGGAATAGGTTACTATGTGTTTGAAAGCTTACAGCAATACGAACTTAATGACTTGATCTTATGCTACGCTTACTATGGGTGTGTGTCCATCACATCATTCTCCTAATGATATGACCTTGTTATTAATCACATCCTAATGTCCATGATCAGGAAACCATGATCATCAATTAATCAACAAGCTAGTTCAACAAGAGGCTTACTAGGGACTCTTATATGTTTACAAAACACACATGTATTAGTGTTTCCTAATAATACAATTATAGCATGGGATGTAAACATTCATCATAAACACAAAGATATAATAATAATCACTTTTATTATTGCCTCTTGGGCATATCTCCAACAGATGTTGCCCGCTTCAATCTTGTGCGCGCGGGCGAAGCACTCCCAGCCATTGCCGAGGTACAACTGGCCGAGGTGGTCGAACTACAGAGCGACCGGGTACCTCCTGGTCCTAAGACCATTCGCCCGCAGGATGAAAATCGGGGGCGGTTGGTCACCGACCAGGGTCACGAATGTGTGGGGTAGTAGCAGCCTGCCACTCGGCATGCCGACGTGGATAGCCACGACGAACTAGATGCCTGGGTCGACCTTGTTAGATTATTGTACATACACGGTTATTGTGGTAGTTTAGGATAGTTAGGATTCTAGCCTAACTTGTCTTGCACTCCAAGATGATCCTTGTACGCCTATATATACTCGCCCATGAGTCTCAATAATACATCCATCATATTCCGCCAATCTCTCTCCCTCTCTATCCTTCTACATGGTATCAGCCTAACCACGATTCTCCTACCCTAGCCACCGCACCCTCCTCCCAGGCGCTGCCGGCTCCCCCGCCCCCAAACCCTAGCAATGTCGTCCCCATGGGACTGTGCTATCCGCCGCACACACTTCCGCGCCGCGCCGCCCCCGGGGAGGTTGTTCTCTATGATCTCCGTCGGGGGCCACGCAACCTGTACGCAGGGTTCGTCCACCGATCCGTGATCGGCTGCCCTATAAGTCTTTTTTTCGATCTCTTGATCAGTTTTCTTTTTTGGTTTACCGATCTTATATTGGATTGAGTCGCCCACCGCCGACGTCATCGCCGTGCCTCTACTCCGACCATCGGCATCGAGGATCTACACCGCGCACGTGCGCCTGCCTCCTACATTGTTGCGCCTGCCTCGGCAGGCTGTCGTGGCCTCAGGGCAGGCTGCCACGGCCACCCCCCTCGGATCATCTTCTTCGTCATCGTCCGGGACTTCACCGACAACGCCGCCATCGAATCCGATCTACACATCGTACATGCCATGGTGCATACGGTGCACCGTTGGTCTGATCAACCGATCCCGCGCTTGTCTATGCCAAGCACGTCCCCGAGCACGCGCCTACCACCGATTGAGCTACGGGCTGCCGCTGTGTCGCCCCGTCGGGCCGTAGCGCCGCCTCCCTTGGTCCACGCTACCGGTTTCCAACGCACCTTCCTTGGCATATATGTTGCTAGTGGTCTCCCAGCCGCTGCACCGACTTGTGCCCTGCAGCTATGCCGCCCCCTCGGGTCGTAGCGTGGCTGCATGCATTCTACTTCGCCGTCCTCGTGCATCGACGGCCTCGGCTTTCACCGCGCCATCTCCTACGGCGCGGATCGCCGCCGTCTGCACATGGTCTTCGTCATGTCGCTGGGTCTTCCTCGCCTACTTCGAGCACCACCGTTGCACTTCACAAGGTAACCTGCAGGGCGCCTTCTCGCCGTTGCAGGTCCTGCCAACTACCCCACCACCACTCTAGGCATCCAGCATGACTAACCCAGGTCGCCACTGGTTTCACTGCCTTCTACATCTCCGTCCACTACAACTTCACCGTCAGCGTCATCGCCTCATCCCCGACTACACCACCTGCTACTCTATTCTGACAACCGCGGATAGCGCCGGCATCTCTCCTTTCACCGCTCTGCGCGTCGGAACCGCTCTAGAGACTTCCTCTGCTAGCCTTTCTGACATGGCGACAAGTTCATGATGGTCACTGCCCTTGCATGCCTGGTACTGGCAACACCGGGAGTGCCTTCCTCCCCGACACGTTCCCGAGTCTGGCAAGTTCGGATCGGCACCTCGTCTTCATCGGCTTCGACAATGTCTTCTTCGGCATCGACCTCTCTATGACTGCCTCGACCACGTCATCAACGAGTTCTTCTTTGCATACTCGGTTCTGGCAAAACCGGAGTGTGCGTTCGTCCCCGACGTGCTCCTAGTTCTAGCAAAACTATGGCCGCACCTTGTCCTCGACAGCTCAGACTGCATCGGCTTTGACATCGACACCCTCGATGACTGCCTCGACGCGTCTCCGTCGTCCTCCTCGCGCACTATACGCATGCGGCTTCACGTGCGGCTACCTCGACACCGGCATCCCCGACCACGACATCGACCACGGCGACCCCTTGCACGGCTACCTCGACCATGGCACCGCCTCACGCTCTCGGCTCCCTCGACATCGGCACAAGAGCTCCCACCTCGCTTGAGCATCATCAGCTTCCTCTATAGTCCAAGCTACCGCGACGCGACACCGTCCACAATGCTCCCACTACGACTGCGGGGGATGTCAGCCTACTGGATGCTACTTTGGTTTATCTCCAGTCTGACCGTCCGCGATGTTCCAGTTGTTCACGACGCTACCGCTACGACTGCAGGGGATGTTAGAGTTTATACATACACGGTTATTGTGGTAGTTTAGGATAGTTAGGATTCTAGCCTAACTTGTCTTGCACTCCAAGATGATCCATGTATGCCTATATATACTCGCCTATGACGCTCAATAATACATCCATCATATTCCGCCAATCTCTCTCCCTCTCTATCCTTCTACAGACCTCGTCGCATGACGACGGTGTCGAGGGAGAGTGTGGTGGCACGCTGACTTGGCCGTGTCCTCGGCACCCCACTCGACGTCCACGGCTGGCATGCCCTCCCGTCGATTCCTCGCTGCCGGCCATCGCTAGCTACAGGTAGTGGAGAACGGAAAGGAGGAGAGGAGAGAAAGGTGTGGTGTGGGAAAAACTTTCCACGGACGGCCAGTTAAAAAGGCCCGGCATCGGATGCCGGCACGGAGGCTGAAGAGACGGCATTGAAGCGTCCAGTCAGTCAGTGTGCTGTCTCATCGCCATTAATGGAGAAGGCTGCCGCTGGTCAGTCCTCTGCCACCAAACATGGTTTTACATCATCAAATGACCTAACCCAGAGCAAAACAAGAGAAGGCTGCACCGGGCTACCCTTGTGAGAAGAAAGTCTAGGGGGGTAGACGATCCGAGACCCGTGGATCAGGGTTCCGCAGGAAGAAGCGCTTCGGGGCATCGGAACACCTCCAAACCATGCATGTGAGACCCTAGCATGTCTAATAAAGTGTGGTGGAATGCTCAAACCTCCTAAACCTGGTTCCCAAGTGTGACCCCCTTCACAGACATGCGTTGTCCCCTAAAAACAAAGTGTCTGCAGTCTGACTATTAGGGGGGAACTCCCCATTCCGGTGAAACCGGGGTAGATCTTGTCACAAAATGTTCCCAAACATGGTTTTACATCATCAAATGACCTAACCAAGAGCAAAAAAAGAGAGGGCTAAACCAGGCTACCCTTGTGAGAAGAAAGTCTAGGGGGTAGACGATCCGTGACCCACGGATAAGGGTTCCGTAGGAAGAAGCGCTTTGGGGCATCAGAACACCTCCAAACCATGCATGTGGCCCTAGCATGTCTAATAAAGTGTGGTGGCATGCTCAAACCTCCTAAACCTGGTTCCCAAGTGTGACCTCCTTCACACACATGCGTTGTCCCCTAAAAACGAAGTGTCTGCAGTCTGACTATTAGGGGGGAACTCCCCGTTCCGGTGAAACCGGGGTAGATCTTGTCACAACATGTTCCCAAACATGGTTTTACATCATCAAATGACCTAACCAAGAGCAAAACAAGAGAGGGCTACACCGGGCTACCCCTGTGAGAAGAAAGTCTAGGGGGGTAGACGATCCGAGACCCGCTGATCATGGTTCCGCAGGAAGAAGCGCTTCGGGGCATCGGAACACCTCCAAACCATGCATGTGGCCCTAGCATGTCTAATAAAGTGTGGTGGCATGCTCAAACCTCCTAAACCTGGTTCCCAAGCGTGACCCCCTTCATAGACATGCGTTGTCCCCTAATAACGAAGTGTCTGCAGTCTGACTATTAGGGGGGAACACCCCGTTCCAGTGAAACCGGGGTTGATCTTGTCACAAAATGTTCCCAAACATGGTTTTACATCATCAAATGACATAACCAAGAGCAAAACAAGATAGGTCTACACCGGGCTACCCCTGTGAGAAGAAAGTCTAGGGGGGTAGACGATCCGAGACCCGCGGATCATGGTTCCGCAGGAAGAAGCGCTTCGGGGCATCGGAAAGCCTCCAAACCATGCATGTGGCCCTAGAATGTCTAATAAGTGTGGTGGCATGCTCAAACCTCCTAAACCTGGTTCCCAAGTGTGACCCCCTTCACAGACTTGTGTTGTCCCCTAAAAACGAAGTGTCTGCAGTCTGACTATTAGGGGGGAACTCCCCGTTCCGGTGAAACCGCGATTGATCTTGTCACAAAATGTTCCCAAACATGGTTTTACATCATCAAATGACCTAACCAAGAGCAAAAAAAGAGAGGGCTACACCGGGCTACCCCTGTGAGAAGAAAGTCTAGGGGGGTAGACGATCCGAGACCCGCGAATCAGGGTTCCGCAGGAAGAAGCGCTTCGGGGCATCGAAACACCTCCAAACCATGGATGTGGCCCTAGCATGTCTAATAAAGTGTGGTGGCATTCTCAAACCTCCTAAAGCTGGTTCGCAAGTGTGACCCCCTTCACAGACATGCATTGTCCCCTAAAAACAAAGTGTCTGCAGTCTGACTATTAGGGGGGAACTCCCCGTTCTGGTGAAACCGGGGTAGATCTTGTCACAACATGTTCCCCAACATGGTTTTACATCATCAAATGACCTAACCAAGAGTAAAACAAGAGAGGGCTACACCAGGCTACCCTTGTGAGAAGAAAGTCTAGGGGGGTAGACGATCCGAGACCCACGGATAAGGGTTCCGTTGGAAGAAGCGCTTTGGGGCATCAGAACACCTCCAAACCATGCATGTGGCCCTAGCATGTCTAATAAAGTGTGGTGGCATGCTCAAATCTCCTAAACCTGGTTCCCAAGTGTGACCTCCTTCACACACAGGCGTTGTCCCCTAAAAACGAAGTGTCTGCAGGAACTCCCCGTTCCGGTGAAACTGGGGTAGATCTTGTCACAACATGTTCCCAAACATGGTTTTACATCATAAAATGACCTAACCAAGAGCAAAACAAGAGAGGGCTACACCGGGCTACCCCTGTGAGAAGAAAGTCTAGGGGCGTAGACGATCCGAGACCCGCGGATCAGGGTTCCACAGGAAGAAGCGCTTCGGGGCATCGGAACACCTCCAAACCATGCATGTGGCCCTAGCATGTCTAATAAAGTGTGGTGGCATGCTCAAACCTCCTAAAGCTGGTTCCCAAGCGTGACCCCCTTCATAGACATGCGTTGTCCCCTAAAAACGAAGTGTCTGCAGTCTGACTATTAGGGGGGAACTCCCCGTTCTGGTGAAACCGGGGTTGATCTTGTCACAACATGTTCCCAAACATGGCTTTACATCATCAAATGACATAACCAAGAGAAGAACAAGATAGGGCTACACCGGGCTACCCCTGTGAGAAGAAAGTCTAGGGGGGTAGATGATCCGAGACCCACGGATCAGGGTTCCGCAGGAAGAAGCGCTTCGGGGCATCGGAACACCTCCAAACCATGCATGTGTCCCTAGCATGTCTAATAAAGTGTGGTGGCATGCTCAAACCTCCTAAACCTGGTTCCTAAGTGTGACCCCCTTCACAGACATGCGTTGTCCCCTAAAAACGAAGTGTCTGCAGTCTGACTATTAGGGGGAACTCCCCGTTCCGGTGAAACCGGGGTTGATCTTGTCACAAAATGTTCCCAAACATGGTTTTACATCAGCAAATGACCTAACCAAGAGCAAAACAAGAGAGGGCTACACCGGGCTACCCCTGTGAGAAGAAAGTCTAGGGGGGTAGACGATCCGAGACCCGCGAATCAGGGTTCCCCAGGAAGAAGCGCTTCGGGGCATCTAAACACCTCCAAACCATGCATGTGGCCCTAGCATGTCTAATAAAGTGTGGTGGCATGCTCAAACCTCCTAAACTTGTTCCCAAGTGTGACCCCCTTCACAGACATGCGTTGTGCCCTAAAAACAAAGTGTCTGCAATCTGACTATTAGGGGGAACTCCCCGTTCTGGTGAAACCGGGGTAGATCTTGTCACAAAATGTTCCCAAACATGGTTTTACATCATCAAATGACCTAACCAAGAGAAAAACAAGAGAGGGCTACACCAGGCTACCCTTGTGAGAAGAAAGTCTAGGGGGGTAGACGATCCGAGACCCGCGGATCAGGGTTCCGCAGGAAGAAGCGCTTCGGGGCATCGGAACACCTCCAAACCATGAGTATGGCCCTAGCATGTCTAATAAAGTGTGGTGGCATGCTCAAACCTCCTAAACCTGCTTCCCAAGTTTGACCCCCTTCACAGACATGCATTGTCCCCTAAAAACGAAGTGTCTGTAGTCTGACTATTAGGGGGGAACTCCCCGTTCCGGTGAAACCGGGGTTGATCTTGTCACAAAATGTTCCCAAACATGGTTTTACATCATCAAATGACCTAACCAAGGGCAAAATAAGAGAGGGCTACACCGGGCTACCCCTATGAGAAGAAAGTCTAGGGGGGTAGACGATCCGAGACCCGCGGATGAGGGTTCCGCGGGAAGAAGCGCTTCGGGGCATCGAAACACCTCCAAACCATGCATGTGGCCCTAGCATGTCCAATAAAGTGTGGTGGCATGCTCAAACCTCCTAAACCTGGTTCCCCAGTGTGACCCCCTTCACAGACATGCGTTGTCTCCTAAAAACAAAGTGTCTGCAGTCTAATTATTAGGGGGGAACTCCCCGTTCCGGTGAAACCGGGGTAGATCTTGTCACAACATGTTCCCAAACATGGTTTTACATCATCAACTGACCTAACCAAGAGCAAAACAAGAGAGGGCTGCACCGGGCTACCCTTGTGAGGAGAAAGTCTAGGGGGGTAGACGATCTGAGACCCGTGGATCAGGGTTCAACAGGAAGAAGCGCTTCGGGGCATCGGAACACCTAGAAACCATGCATGTGAGACCCTAGCATGTCTAATAAAGTTTGGTGGAATGCTCAAACCTCCTAAACCTGGTTCCCAAGTGTGACCCCCTTCACAGACATGCGTTGTCCCCTAAAAACGAAGTTTCTGCAGTCTGACTATTAGGGGAGAACTCCCCGTTCCGGTGAAACCGGGGTAGATCTTGTCACAACATGTTCCCAAACATGGTTTTACATCATCAAATGACCTAACCAAGAGCAAAACAAGAGAGGGCTACACCGGGCTACCCTTGTGAGAAGAAAGTCTAGGGGGTAGACGATCCGAGACCCGTGGATCAGAGTTCCCCAAGAAGAAGCGCTTCGGGGCATCGGAACACCTACAAACCATGCATGTGAGACCCTAGCATGTCTAATAAAGTGTGGTGGAATGCTCAAACCTCCTAAACCTGGTTCCCAAATGTGACCCCCTTCACAGACATGTGTTGTCCCCTAAAAACAAAGTGTCTGCAGTCTGACTATTAGGGGGAACTCCCCATTCCGGTGAAGCCGGGGTAGATCTTGTCACAAAATGTTCCCAAACATGGTTTTACATTATCAAATGACTTAACCAAGAGCAAAATAAGAGAGGGCGACACCAGGCTACCCTTGTGAGAAGAAAGTCTAGGGGGGTAGACGATCCGAGACCCACGGATCAGGGTTCCGCGGGAAGAAGCGCTTCGGGGCATCGGAACACCTCCAAACCATGCATGTGAGACCCTAGCATGTCTAATAAAGTGTGGTGGAATGCTCAAACCTCCTAAACATGGTTCCCAAGTGTGACCCCCTTCACAGACATGCGTTGTCCCCTAAAAACGAAGTTTCTGCAGTCTGACTATTAGGGGAGAACTCCCCGTTTCGGTGAAACCAGGGTAGATCTTGTCACAACATGTTCCCAAACATGGTTTTACATCATCAAATGACCTAACCAAGAGCAAAACAAGAGAGGGCTACACCGGGCTACCCTTGTGAGAAGAAAGTCTAGGGGGTAGACGATCCGAGACCTGTGGATCAGAGTTCCCCAGGAAGAAGCGCTTCGGGGCATAGGAACACCTACAAACCATGCATGTGAGACCCTAGCATGTCTAATAAAGTGTTGTGGAATGCTCAAACCTCCTAAACCTGGTTCCCAAGTGTGACCCCCTTCACAGACATGCGTTGTCCCCTAAAAACGAAGTGTCTGCAGTCTGACTATTAGGGGGAACTCCCCATTCCGGTGAAACTGGGGTAGATCTTGTCACAAAATGTTCCCAAACATGGTTTTACATTATCAAATGACCTAACCAAGAGTAAAATAAGAGAGGGCTACACCAGGCTACCCTTGTGAGAAGAAAGTCTAGGGGGGTAGACGATCCGAGACCCACGGATCAGGGTTCCGCGGGAAGAAGCGCTTCGGGGCATCGGAACACCTCCAAACCATGCATGTGGCCAATAATACATTCATCATATTCCGCCAATCTCTCTCCCTCTCTATCCTTCTACAGACCTCGTCGCGCGACGACAGCGTCGAGGGAGAGCGTGGTGGCACGCTGACTTGGCCGCGTCCTCGGCACCCCACTCGACGTCCACGGCCGGCATGCCCTCCCGTCGATCCCTCGCTGCCGGCCATCGCTAGCTACAGGTAGTGGAGAACGGAAAGGAGGAGAGGAGAGAAAGGTGTGGTGTGGGAAAAACTTGCCGCGGACGGCCAGTTAAAAAGGCCCGGCATCGGATGCCGGCACGGAGGCTGAAGAGACGACATTGAAGCGTCCAGTCAGTCAGTGTGCTGTCTCATCGCCATTGATGGAGAAGGCTGCCGCTGGTCAGCCTTCTGCCACTTTGAATCGCTGCCCTAGTTGCGTCTATGTCGATGTTGCTGCGTGCGTCTGAACCAACGCCGCGGTGGCTGAAGGGTGGGCTAGAGGCACCAACGGGGAGGACACGCTCGTGACATGTCCGTGTCCGGACCGACCCGGTGGTCACGCAAATTAGATGCACATATGGGTCGAGCCGGATGCGTTGAGACGGATGGATCGTACCGCTGCGGCGCCGTGCACGTCGCGCGCGTCCACGCGAACGGATTCGGACACACTGGGACGGGTTGGGTCGACCCGGTAGAGATGCCCTTAGTCCCACTCCCACCTCAGAGCTTTACCAAAAAACAAACCGGTTTAAATACCGCGTGTCGTGCTACGAGCGACCTGATCGAAGGTTGTCCTCGCGAATTGCATTACTACATGGGCCACTATCTCCTTGGCCCAACCAGGCGCTATCAGAGCTACAGGGACGCCCAGACGGTAGGGAGGAGCACCCGTCCGAGACAGGCGGCCAGCCTTTTACTTGGGCTGGGCCTTACATGCGTTCGACGATTGACTCCCGAACAAAGCGATCGAGCAACCGACGATTGACTCCTGAGACAGTCGGTCGATATTTTATTGTCTATCTAAAAAAGAAAAACATCGTCGATCGATTACCTCCCGATCCCGAATCCCAAGATGCCAGCAGAGACGCGAGTCACGAGGAACCGTCGCCTCGAGCAGGCCCCTGTCGTTGAGGCACCCAGCCGTGGAGCCCAGGCCGCCGGGCGCTACGCCAGTTCGTCTCTAGCAAAGTTCTTGGCTGGTCGTCAAATCTGAATTAAATTTAACTAGGTGAGTACCTCTCTGCATCTGATCATTTCCGAGTATATTAGAAAAGATTTGAACAAAACCTGTAGGTAAAGAAGATAAGACCTTGCCTTCCAGGTCGCTCTTGGCGACTCTGGAGGCGTCACCGCCAGCACCATGTCCCTTTAATTTTTCTACTCCATCATTTATTCTATATCTAGTGTTGCGAGAATCAAGATCAAAGTCATGGGAAAAATCAATCTGGTGAGCCAAAGCTTAAGATAAAAAGGAAAATAGAGCAAGTATGATTCTTAAAATATCCAATTGCTACTTTAATTTATACTATGACACGTATATTATGGCTATTTCAGTTCATTTTTTTAAATGAGATGGGGGCCTATTTTAGAGTTATGCATAGGGTCTCGAATTTTACCGGCCCGGCCCGCAGCAATGTTCGAGAGTGGAATAAGTCCAAAGAAACGGAAGAGAGTAAGTATGCCGTAGAAAGGTATAAAGAGGGTCTTTGGAATGACTTCATGGCACATTTCACCCTACCAGAATATGAGGATGATGTCGACATAGCTGTATTGAGGAATAACGTTAAGCAGTGGACTCTTAACAAGATGGCCGAACTATTCAAGAACTGAAAGAAAGCATTATGGAAAAATTATCAAAAGGACAAGACTGCTCCAAAATTCGAAGACTATCTAGCGAAGCAGCATCCTTACTGTGATGCATTTGTGAAGTATAAGAAGTCAGAACCTGCTAAGAAAAAGTCAGAAAAAACAAGATAAATGCCGCGAAAAAGAAATATCACCATCACCTGGGGCCAGGGGCTACACGACTACCACACCAAAGTGGGATATAAAATAGAATGAGCTAATTGCTAAAAGGATCACTCCAGAACCAATACGCGAAGAATGAGATTTGAGGGCAATAAATTGGTTCCTTGGGCATGGGAGTGACTATGACGATAATACATGGGATCTTATTTGCAGTGACGGGATTAGGATACCGCGGGAGACATGGCAGAGAGTGGTGAAAGAAATTAAAGAGGGGAAAACAAAGTTCCGCCCCGATAGAGAGAAAGACTTGCTGACAAAGGTCCTCAGGAATGATGAACACAGAGGATGAGTACGAGACCTTGGCCCTAGTTATACGTGGGAGATGGAGTTTCTCAAAGACATAGATACTTATAGAAGCCGAGAGAGAGCAAAGAGGCGATGGCAGGAGGAGGAGGGAGATAGGTTCAACCAGTTGCTAGGAAGAATTGAAAACCAACAGCAGCAGATTGACGAACTTAGAGGAATAGCACACCTGCAAGATCCTGCACTTGATATTACCGCTGGCCCATCTCAGCGGAGAACTAGCGTGGCTGAATCGGCAGTCCCGTCTGATGATGCATGGATGATAGATGGTGGTCCCGGCCACCCCGTGGATGGAATCAAAGAGCAGATATCTTGTGAGATCCATCAGAAGGTGAAGAACATATCCATGAAGGTGGCAGTCAGATGTGCTTTAACTTGTCCACATGACGCATGCTAGCATGGCCGTGAGATTCTAGCTGGCTATGCTAAAGTCGGGGTGCATGAAATCGCAACAGGGTTTCACTCAATGGAGCTTGACATCCCTAGACCTGAAGGTGAGAGGACACTCAGAGAAGTATTGGGTGGTATCATTCCATGGGACAAGAACAACATCAAGCTTCCAGGCTCGGCGCCAAGGCCAACACCACCTCTGAGTCGTCGCATGTCACCTTCACCTCCATCACCTCCAAGAAGCCCACCCCATGACTACAACCACCACAACACGAGTCCATCTCGATCTCCGCCACAGGGTCAGCCGTTGATGAGGGTTCTACTCGTCAATGCCCATTGTTATGGACTTGGGTTTTGGAGAAGGAAGGAGCGCTGGAGGCATCAATCGGCTAGCAAACAAGCACACGGGGACGCAAGGTTTACCCAGGTTCAGGCTTCGTAGAGGTCCCTACTCCTGCTTGTCTGCTCTTGGAATTATCAAAGGAATCGAAGATTACAGGGGTGCGCAGATGCAATCTGGCGAGAGTTGTGGAAACTAGGGTGGTGATTGTCCTCCTCGCCCCCCTCCTAGCCTTTATATAGATAGGCTAGGTGTCTGGTAGCGGGTCGAGTCAATTACAGATTAGGGTTCGCCCTTTGAACTTTCTATATTAAACTTCTTCTTGTCTCGAAAGCAATCAGAGAGTCCGTGGGCCACTCGAATTCCTCATTGGGCCTTGGCAACGCCGTGGGCTTCTGCCGTATCTGGACCGTATATGTCAAACTCGAGTACCTGTACGGTATACCCATGTCAGTAGCCCTCGAGTGTCCAATGGAATCGCAGATTCGACTAGGGACTTTTATGAAGTCTTTCGAGTGCATGACTGAACATTTTTTTGAGTGTTCTGTTTATGTCATAGGGATTGTTGATATACATGCCTGATTTATCCGTTGTATCGGTATCAGTTAACTACCTTAGGGCAAAACAACACAATCTACTCAAACTCGAGTCCCCAGACTCGAATTCGGAAAAATGCTGGCGTAAGACTCGGGCCGAGGAGGTCTTACAGAAGTCGAATTACAGTATATAGATGTGAGCACTCGACGCGTTTGTCAAGGCATGTTCATCGTACCTGCAGGTACGGATATATTTTTGGTAGTGCGCAGCAGATGTGTTGCCAGACCTTATTCGGGTCTTATCTTCATGCTGTAAGCGTGGCATCCAAAAATTTTAGTCATGACGGAGATGATTCGGGTGGCCCAGGAGATGTAATCTCTTTGCAGGGAAAATATGAGGCGGGGTCTCCATAACATTCGAGTGTGGATGTCATCAACACACAGTATGATGTACAAATAATAATAGGGTGCGCGGCCAGCGCTCCCTATGGGAGTAGCCCCCGAGTGCCTATTCGAGTCATAGACTCGAGTGGGGACTAAAAATATTTGCGACTGCTGTCGTATTTAGTTGCTTGTTTTAGTCGAATGTGTTTCCAGCGCTCCCTATGGGAGTAACCCACGGTTCACAATCGGATCATTGATTCGAGTGAAGGGTTTGTCTTGAATGCTCATACACCTGCATAAAAATTCTTACGGGTGCGCGACTAGCGCTCCTATTAGGAGTAGCCCCCGAGTGCTTGGTTGAGTCGAAGATTCGAGCAAGAACTAAAGTAGTCAAAATCTTCTTCTGCTTGAATCGATGACGTCAGTGCTGACGATGTGATGACCTCAGTTGCCCGCGTGAGCAGCTTTGACGGGACGTGACGAGCGGTGGGTCCCACTTTTTGACTTCGATTTGACTGGGCATGCGTAATCTTCTGTTTTAACTGCGTCTCCTTGATTTCCACGTGTAATGGGAGTAGTGGGGGACGGTTCGTGGTTCACCCTCGCCACGTGTCGATGGCGATGTGCGCCACACGTCCAGTAGGGATTCTGCTGGCTGTTGGATGGCATCCGCGAGAAGGTTAAGTAGCAGCGTAGCTATGGTAATTTTTCCTCATCTCTCTTCTTGCTTGTGCCTCTGATACGTCCATTTTGCATCACCATTCTATGTCATAATTCACTATTATTCATTGATATATTTCGTATTGAGAGGTGATACTTATGTTATTTCATCTATTTTAGCATGGTTGATGACTTTTGGAGCATGGACCGCTGCAGTCAGGATTCTGATGAAAAAGGTGCTGTTTGGAGGCAAAATTCGCGAAGATTAGAAAATCCGGGAAAATATACGAAAAATCCTATTTTTCCAGAAGACGAAGTAAGCCAGAAGGGGGACTGGAGATGGGCCACAGGGGGCCCACACCACCCACTGGCGCGGGCCAGCCTAGGCCGCGCCACCAGGTGGTGTGGCCACCCTGGTCCATCCCTAGCACTCCCCTCTAGCATATATTATCCTCCCGAAATCCTAAGACTCGGGGAGCAACCACAGAAAGATTCCGCCGCCTCTGCGAGGCGGAAAACACCAAGAGAGAAAGATCTCTCCGGCAGACAGATTTCTGCCGGGGGAATTCCTTCCTAGAGAGGGGAGATCGTCGCCATCAAAACCACCATCAAGCTGGACTTCATCGGGATCATCATCATTATCATCACCACCATCATCACCATCAGCACCCTCATCACCATCTCCATATTGCTGTAACAATTGGGTTGAATCTTGCATAGTTCATAGGGAAAACTTTCCCGGTGTTGATTACTCTTTGTAGTTGATGCTATTGAGTGAACCATTGAATTATTGTTTATGTTCAGATTGTTATACATCATTATACCATCTCTGATCATGATCCATATGATGTCTGTGGGTAGTTCGTTTTGTTCTTGAGGACATGGGAGAAGTCATGTTGTTAGTAGTGGAGTTGTGTTGAGAAAGATTCAATAGTTTGATATTTAAATTGTGGTGTACTTCTTCTAGTGGTGTCATGTGAACGTCGACTACATGACACTTCACCTATATGGGCCTAGGGGAATGCATTGTGTATTTGGCTACTAATCGTAGGGGTTGCCGGAGTGATAGAAACCTGAACCCCTGTTAGGAAACCATCGCACAAGGGACGTAAGGGTCTTAGAGTTTAAAGTTGTGGTTAGGTTTCTACCTTAATTACTTTCTTGTACTTACGGATGTTTGCAAGGGGTATAATCATAAGTATGTATTAGTCCTAGGAAGGTCGGTACATTAGCACAGGTTCACCCACACAACACTTAGCAAGCTAAAGAAGATTAATCAACTATATGAAGCGAAAGCACTTGACAGTCTTCCCATTTGTCCTCGAGAACGTTTGGTCATATTAAGTAACACAACCGGCTTGTCCTTTGTTGCATAAAGGATTGGGCCACTTGCTGCATTTATTCCTACTGTCTTTTATTTACTCGTACTTTGTTTACTTGCTCTATCAAAAACCCCTAAAAATCCGTTTGCTAAGTATTTGTAGAGAATTCCTGATCCATACCACTAGCCAACACCTTCTGCTCCTCGTTGGGTTCGACACCCTTACTTATCAAAAATACTGCGATACACCCCCTATAGTTGTGGGTCATGAAGACTATTTTGTGGCACCGTTGCCGGGGAGTGAAGCGCTATTGGAGAGTGGAACTGGTAAAGGAAACTTCTACTGTGAGTATTGTTTACTTCTGCTAGTTGCTTTATTTTTGTTATGGATAATTCGCTGAGTTTCTTATTTGGTAATGCTACTACCACTGCTAAGGTACTACATAAGCCACCACCTGCTGAGAATGATGCTTTTAAAATACCTACATGAATTATTGACCGTGTTATGGATAACTACTATGTTGGGGATGGAACTGTCCATCCCGGTGATCATTTGCTCTTTATACACGAATTATACGGGTTGTTCACGTGTGCAGGTATTACTACAGATCAAGTTAAGAAGAAGTTATTCTCATTATCACTGAAAGGAAGAACTGAGGACTGGTATAAGCTGCTGAAGAATGGTCAAGCTCTAGAATTGGAGGAAATAGTGCCTCTCTTTTATTCGAAGTTTTATCCTCCTAGTGAGATTCATAAAGATCGGAATCAAATATACAACTTTTAGCCTCTTGATGGAGAGAGTATAGCTCAAGCTTGGGGGAGATTGAAGTTACTAATGCTCAAATGTCCCATTCATGAGCTCCCCAACAATATTATTATCAATAACTTTTATGCAAGGCTCCCTCTACATGACAAGGATTTATTGGATGCTTCTTGTGCTGAATCATTCACTCGCATGGAAGAAGAAGCTAAATGGGATCTTCTGGACCGTATTCAAGACAATGCTTAAGCTTGGGAGTATGACAAAGGTAGAAAGTCAGGTATAAATTATGATTATGAATGCATTGAATATTTTATGGGAACTGATGACTTTCATAATATTAAAAACGCTTATGGTCTAGACTCTCAAGCTATTGCTTCGTATTTTAAGGCTTTTGCTTCCTACATTGAAGTGCCTAAAAAGAAGTGGAATAAGTATCATGAACCTTATAAAGATGTTGCTAAGAGTGTTCCTACAAAAAATATTGAAGTTTATACTACTAATCATGTCTTACCTAAACCTTATATTGAGAAAATGCCTTTCCCAGTTAAGATAAGGGAACATTCTATGATAGCTAGTATGGTTGACGAAAGTATGAATAAGGTTGTTGAACCTAATAAACAAATGGTTGACGAACCTATAATAGCAAGTGTGAAAGAATTTGTCACTAAATATGAAGAAGAGGGACACACTATCCTTTGTAAGGATACCTCTAATATTGTTTCACATAGTAGTGTTATGAGAGCTAGTATTCTTGTGTTTTCTGTTAGAATAAGTGATCATTGCTACAATGGTCCTTGTGATAGCTATATTTTTAAGTTTATGCATGATACTGAAAGTTACTATGAGAGAGGGAAAAGTGTTCTTATGCATCTCAATAATATAAAGTTTCCTCGTTTTATGTTGAAAGTTTTTATGTTGCACTTCTTTTGCCTTCTTATACAAGTAGCCTCTGGTTTCAACAACTTGTTTGTTTACAAAATTCTCTTGCATAGGAGATGGGTTAGACTTAAACGTGTGCATTTTTGCTTCTTAATGCTCCCTTTCACTTCAATTCATATTCCTATGTGAGCATCTCCAAAACTATCATGCCCATCTTAATGGCTATAAAGAAAGAGCTTTTTGGGAGACAACCCAATTTGTTTTTGCTTTCAGTTTGTTTTTTTTCTTTGAGTCTTGGAAGTTATTACTTCAGTAATAACCGCTCCTTATCTGTTTTTTTTGGTTTTTGTGTCAAGATCAATCTCTAATAAGAGAGAAGTATGATTTGGGAAAGTTGCTGTCCCGAAACAGATTTTTGTGCTTCACCGTAAAAATTCGTGAGAGATCTCTGTATGTCGGATTGAGCTGTAATTGTTTGTGCTTCTGCCCCAGGTTGTTATTTAACTTTCGTTAGTTTTGCACTTTTTTATTTGAGAAACAGAGGATTTTCGAAAAAATTGATCTTTACCTGCTGGTCTGTTTTGACAGATTTTGCCACTCTTGCATTTGCTTCTTTATTCGATTTCCTTTTTGAATTATTTTGGGTTTTTGGAAGGAGTTGCTACAGTAGCTTATGTTTTGATGGTTTTCAGTTGAAGTTAGACTCAAAAGGTTTTATCACTTCACTTATATTAATGTTGCTAATAAGAACTGTGTGAAGTTTTGTGTGAAAGAAATTTCCAGGAAGTGGAGATAATGGTGTAATAAGGAAGAGAATGATTTTATGACTCAAGTAATAAGTGTATGAAGATGAAGATATTGATGTTATTCAAGTGATGACTCCGGAAGAATCTATTAGATACCAAATTCAGAGACCTGCAGAGTCTGTTTCCAAATAGGTAACAGTTCTGGTAAGGAAAGTTCCGCGAAAATATAATCCAACTATATTTTTATAGTTTTCAGTCAATAAGGAAAGCTACGAAGCGAAAAAGGGACGGAAACAAAGCTAGGGTGGCTCACACCACCCTGTGGCGCGGGCCCTCCCCTGGCCGCGCCACCAGGTGGTGAGTCCACCCTGGACTCCGCCTCCGACTCGTTTTCTCCCAGTACCTTCCTTTTGATATGAAACTTCATAATATATAATCCCCTGGATCCCCCGAGGTTTGTATATCGTGTTTTCGTCGTGTTTTTGTTTCGATCTGATTCTGCCAGGAACTATTCTTGAAAGCTTAGAAGCACAATGGTGTCCGCCAAGGATAAAGGAAAGGAGCCTATGGAGGAAGACCTCCAAGACCCCAGGAAGGAGAAGGAGATCAAGAGTGAAGGTGAAGAGGAGCAATGCCAACATCCACACACCGGCACTACCATTGCAAGCATTGGAGTGGTGACAAAACCTGCCAGGGTTAGAAGGACTGCACGGATCCAGACTGGGGGAAAGCTCCTCGTCACTACTTGGCTCCACGGTCACTTCCTCCACGCACCAAGAATCCTTTCCATACCCTTATCCATGAGCATCAATACCAGAATATGCCCAAGGGGAAATTACCCTCCAATTGGGATTTGCCTCATTCTAGCCATGCAGGAAAAGAAGACTTCAAGGAGGAAGAGTGGGGAAAGAATAGCAAGAGCTGGAATTCTCAGCCCGACATGATCATGAGCCACATTGAGCAAAACTCACAGCTGATTCGTAATCTCACCTTCGAGATTGAGGACTTGGGGAAACTCATAAGAGAGCTTATCGAGAGAACACCACCACCACCAAAGGAGTAATTCATCATCAGGTTTGGCATCCCCTTGGTTTGTTCCAAGCTTGGGGGAGTGCCGCGGTATCACATCACTATCTTCTATCTTTTTACCTTATTAGTAGAGTCATATCATGAATAGAGAAGTTATTATGTAGGATGGTTTGCATTATGGAAGTGTCCCCTCTCTCGTTAGATATGTATCCCTTGGTGTGAGTTGCCGTTATGGATTATTAATGAGAAGTTCTATCATTCACTCTTTTTCATAGCTTATATTAGTTTTCAATTCGTGGTTATATGATTGATCTTCTTGTTAGTATTGGTATCACTTTGGGATCATTGAGTTAATTTAGTTGGTTTTGGCAAACCTGGCTCGGTCAGTAGCAACGCTATTTTTGAGAGTTGAATGAAAAAGATAAAAGTACTCTAAAGAAAAATAATTTCATCATCTTTCTTTCTTGATTTGCTCATAAGTCTAGTATTCTCTAGTTAAGATCTTTTGTGCTTCCAAGGAAGATTGCATGTTTGTCTTTATCACTTGTATGTTTGGTTGTTTCCTTCAACTCTTATACTTGCTACCCAGCCTTGCTAGCCAAAAACCTGTACTAAGAGGAATTCTTCTCGTGCATCCACTTCCTTAAACCAAAACCTCTGCCATTTGTGTCCACCATACCTACCTATTAGCATTATTGCTACCCCGAGTAAATTCTTGTTTTATCTACCTTCCAAATTAAACTTGTTATGTGAAAAATAGTGATTAAAGCTCTCACGAACTTGATGGCACACTCTACTTTCTTGCATTTAATAAACTTGAACCATTGGGTCCTTCTTTGTTGTGTATATGCTTGCGCTTTATGAGTTGAAGTTAGCAGAACCATATATCATGGGGGACGCTTTCAACGCTGCGTTGGTACTTTGTACCTAGTTGATATCATGTTCTTTTGCTTATGGATTCCGACGGTGTGAAATAAAAGTGGAACTTGTAAGATCATGGAGTTTATATGTGTGTTAGAGAAACGCTTGGGCCGCTATCCTAAGCCATGCCTAATCATGGTAGAAACTTGCAGCATAACTATAGTGAGCATTCTATGAAGCATCCTCAATAAAAACCTATGCAAATAGCAAATAAAAAGATCACTGAGATGCTCACTGTCTACTTGCCTTGTCATTTTGATTATGGGATAGCTCCTATGTCATGTGCAAGGGGTACCCCGTTGGCGGTTCTCAATGATACACGTGTATTTACAATGACAAGAGCTTACTCGTGACTGAAGTTGAGTAGCATGAGGTTCGGTACTCATAAGTAAGGGGCATGGGACTTCAATTTATAACTTGTCAAGCATATCCTCTTAGTTGTGTCACTTTAACCTTAATCACCTAAAGATGCCTATGATAGGGGCAATGAGAGCTGAAAGCTAGTAATATAAGTATCATAATTTTTGGGAGCTCTTTATGAGACTTACAATCCCTGCTTCCCTCTGCGAAGGGCCTTTCTTTTACTTTGTAGTTGAGTCAGTAAACCTACTCCCTTCTATCTCAGCAAGTATTTTGAGTTGTTGTGTTTCATCCATTCATATGATGATTTATTCAAATCATGTTTCTTATGTTCCTTGTTTTGCACATTGCTCTTATCTTGGTGTTTACTACTTTGAAAGCTATCATTGAAAACCAGTTATTTATGAACTCTAGCAAATTATCAACTATTCTTCGACCAAGAGCTAAGTTTGCCATTACCAATTATGATTTACTTCATGTATCTTTATTGTGTTTCTTTTACTCATTGCAAGTTGAGTTATATAATAGTGAGTTGTCTTCTACTACCTCCATTCCAAGGCTTAAGGCATATAAATTTTTTCAAAAGTCAAACCAACTAAAGTTTGACCAAGTTTTTAGTGAAAAATATTAATATTTACACTACGTAATCCACCCTTTCATACATCATGAAACATATTTTCACATGGTATCTATATAATATAATAGTTCTTAATAGATTTTTCTAAAAGTTTAGTCACACTTTACGTGGCTTGACTTTTCAAAATAATTATATGCCTTAAGCCTTGGGATGGAGGGAGTATTATGATCTATGTATTGAAGAATGTGATGCTTCTTGTCCGTATTCTTTTATCGACTCTTCACTCCATAAACCTGAGGCCATGTTTATTGAGCTTAGTTTCGCTTGGGGACAAGCGAAGTCTAAGCTTGGGGGGAGTTGATATGTCCATTTTGCATCACTATTCTATGTCATAATTCACGGTTATTCATTGATATATTTCGTATTGAGAGGTGATACTTATGTTATTTCATCTATTTTTGCATGGTTGGTGACTTTTGGTGCATGGACCGCTGCAGTCAGGATTCTGATGGAAAAGGTGTTGTTTGGAGGCAAAATTCGTGAAGATCAGAAAATCCGGTAAAATATACGGAAAATCCTATTTTTCCAGAAGACGAAGTAAGCCAGAAGAGGGGCTGGAGATGGGCCACAAGGGGCCCACACCACTCCCTGGCGTGGGCCAGCCTAGGCCGCACCACCAGGTGGTGTGGCCACCCTGGTCCACCCCTGGCACTCCCCTCTGGCGTATATTATCCTCCCGAAACCCTAAGACTCGGGGAGCGACCACAGAAAGATTCCGCCGCCTCTGCGGCACGGAGAACACCGAGAGAGAAAGATCTCTCCGGCAAACAGATTTCTGCCGGGGGAATTCCTTCCCGGAGAGGAGAGATCGTCACCATCAACACCACCATCAAGCTGGACTTCATCGGGATCATCATCATCATCACCACCATCATCACCATCAGCACCCTCATCACCATCTCCATATTGCTGTAACAATTGGGTTGAATCTTGCATAGTTCATAGGGGAAACTTTCCCGGTGTTGATTACTCTTTGTAGTTGATGTTATTGAGTGAACCATTGAATTATTGTTTATGTTCAGATTGTTATACATCATTATTCCATCTCTGATCATGATCCATATGATGTATTGTGAGTAGTTCGTTTTGTTCTTGAGGACATGGGAGAAGTCATGTTGTTAGTAGTGGAGTTGTGTTGACAAAGATTCAATAGTTTGATATTTAAGTTGTGGTGTACTTCTTCTAGTGGTGTCATGTGAATGTCGACTACATGACATTTCACCTATATGGGCCTAGGGGAATGCATTGTGTATTTGGCTACTAATCGTAGGGGTTGCCGGAGTGACAGAAACCTGAACCCCCGTTAGGAAACCATTGCACAAGGGATGCAAGGGTCTTAGAGTTTAAAGCTGTGGTTAAGTTTCTACCTTAATTACTTTCTTGTACTTACGGATGTTTGCAAGGGGTATAATCACAAGTATGTATTAGTCCTAGGAAGGTCGGTACATGAGCACATGTTCACCCACACAACACTTAGCAAGCTAAAGAAGATTAATCAACTATATGAAGCGAAATCACTTGACAATCTTCCCATGTGTCCTCGAGAATGTTTGGTCATCTTAAGTAATACAATCGGCTAGTCCTTTGCTGCATAAAGGATTGGGCCACTTGCTGCATTTATTCCTACTATCTTTTATTTACTCGTACTTTGTTTACTTGCTCTATCAAAACCCCCTAAAAATCCGTTTGCTAAGTATTTGTAGAGAATTCCTGATCCATACCACTAGCCAGCACCTTCTGCTCCTCGTTGGGTTCGACACTCTTACTTATCGAAAATACTGCATACACCCCCTATACTTGTGGGTCATCAGCCTCCTTTGCCATTGCTGCTCTCTCTGCTTCCTTGCACGCTTCCTCTTCGTGGCACTGGACCAGCTCCACGTTTTCCTAGTTACTTTCTCTGCTCGCATCGCCATCGAAATATGGGCAATAAGAAGGGAGGCGCAGCCGCTGGATCTACGACCACCATTTCTGCCACCAAGAAGAAGGGCAGCACCACCGTCGTGGGCACCAGCGTTGCCGGCGCTGGGAAGAAGAAGGGTGTGGGAACCCACGTCACCAACGGCTCCTAGCGCGCGTTTGTCATCAAGTCTTCTGAGCTGCACCTCGATCATCAAATGGAGCTCTTCCGCCCACGGAAGATGACTCGCAAGTGCCTGCCGATAAGGTAATCCCTCGTCCTCCTCCAGGTTTTCGGGTGATGTTCCTTGCATTCATCATTCGAGGTCTCTCTCTTCCCCTGCATCCTTTCTTCAGGGGTCTTCTTTGTTTCTATGGGCTCCAGTTGCACCAGCTGTCCCCAAATTCCATTCTCCACATGTCTTGCTTCATCACACTTTCCGAGTGCTGGCTCGGAATCGAGCCACACTTTGGCATCTTCAAGAGGCTTTTTAAGCTCAAACGTCAGTCGGTGTTTGGTTCGGTAGTCTACGACGTAGGAGGCTGCGGAATCCGCGTCGACTCCTCTGTCGTCTACTTCGACATCAAGCTCACCACATCTGTCCAAGGGTGGAGAGACAAGTGGTTCTACATCCGCGACCAGAAGGACGACGAAGAGCACTTAGGACTCGCGCCCTTCGATCCTACGGTGACTTGCAAGATGAGGCGCTCCTAGAAGATTGTCGTGATGCCTGGTGAGTCCGAGGAAACGGAGTGCTATATCAGCGCGTCTGCGACCTCGAAGGTCGCATAGGCAAAGAAGAGGGTGGCGCCACTCTCATTCGCACGTGGTTGCACCGCCGCGTTCAGCCTCTGCAGGCCAGAGTCCACCTGATGTACTGCTGGGTTGGTGCGAGCGATGTCAATCGCATATCTTCGGAAGGCATTTCCGCAGTGAGGTAGACAGGAGGTTGCGATTGGTGACCAAGTACACTGCCAAGGTGGTTCTCCCAGGCGAACCTGTTGTGCCTCCTTTTGACGCCTCTAACCCTCCTCCTGAGGTAGAACTATACTGTGAAGTAGTTTTCTTTGTCAATTGCCATCAAGTACTTGATATATAATGATGTATCTTCTGAATGTAGGACTAGAAAGTGTCTTCCAATTTTCCTCCTCGACCTGAAGGGGTTATCCCTCGTGAAGCGGAGGAAGAGGACGAGTCGGAATTGACCATCCCAATTGAAGAAGAAGAGGGAGCCCCTGAGTCCAGCAGCCACGATACTCGCAAGCGGTCCCGTAGCAAGGATTCTGATGTTTCTTTGCCGACGACGCCGGAAGGTCCTTCTATTGCTGCAGAGGAGCCAATCCCCGCCGTACCTGTGCGCGCCATGGCTCCTCCTCCTCGGAAGAAGGTGCGACTGCCGAAGGAGTCGTCGGATGACTCCTTTGACTTCGACAATTTTAACTGGTAAGCTTTTTAATACCCGCAAACTCATCTTGCTCTCTTTGAGGTTACTTTTTCTGAAGTTGTGCTGGACATGTTTTTGTAGCCAAGCGGCACCGTCGTCTCCGGAGTCGCAGACTCTAAGGCCAAGGAGGTGGTCGAACAATCTCTTTCTCCTCCAGTGGCGGCCCACTCCGGCGCTAATTCTTCGAGTTCCCCACATGAGTAGGCGCCAATTTACATTTCAATTAACATTAACGATGCAGTGATCGAAGGCCGAGTACCGTGACAAGGTGACTGCGATTAGTGCCAAGATTGACTACCAACATGAGTTTGCACGCTCCCTCACCCAAGATAATGAGAGCCTACTCAAGCATTTTTCTGTGCAGAAGGAGATCTCGCTAGATCTTGCATGTGACATCGTGAGGTTATAGATAGTGCTCAACCATAACTTGAAAAGGCAAGAACAGGCCATCAAGACAATCAACGAGCTCATGGAGGACAAGAAGAATCTCAAGATAAGGTGCACCCTCCTGCATGAAAAAGTGACCGCGGAACTTAGAGGACGCGTCGACGAAACTAAGGCTGCCATCTGAGCCTACCAAGACCGGAACCGTTGCCTAGATGAAGTGAAAGAGATGAAGGAGGACATGAGCCGAGGGATGACCGTACTCGAGGGTGTTCGTGAAGAGAACGAGGAGCTAAGGGCTTGTCTGGAGGCGTATCGGAGCAATGCCCAAGTCTGATTCCCGTTAGAGGGGGCATGAATATCAGTTCATGCTCCACTCTTTTTGTAATATTGAGGGTTCACGGAGCAATGCCCAAGTATGATTCCCGCTACAGGGTGCAAGAAGAATCCTAGGGAAACTCCTTATCTATCTTGACATGTGTAGGTGTTCATGTTCATGAATCGACACCATGAGCTCTTTCATTCTGTATCTGGACATGGGTTTCTGCATTATGAGTTTGCCACTACTATTTGGTGACATGGGAATAACCCACAACACACTAAACTGCAGATAAACCTTATTTTCATTGAAATTGAAATTATGACAGTGCCACTAGTCGATTCATAAAATGTTGATTAGTCCTAGATTGCTTCTTCCTTGAAATTATGACGGTGCCACCAGTTGATTCGGTTAATAATGCAAACTAACCACCTTGTACTGGTGAACTGAACAAACCATACAATATATTTTTGTTGCAGGGAAAGAGGCGAAAGCTCAATAAGGACCTGGCGACCTGGCTAAATTTCAGGATAGCCAAGGGAGAAGCAGAATACTCAGAAGCTGGCCTTTGACCACCTACGCGCTGAAGTAGCGGTCCTTTTTGATAAGTGCTAGGACCTGAAGAAGGTAAACGACGGCTGGGTGAAACTTCATAGGGAAGGTCGCACCTCTGCTAGTAAGCAGACGGAGATCATGAATGGGATCATGAAGGAAAATCGTATGGTTACGGACCAACTTCTCGAATCCCTAACGGAGCGTTGGAACCTGCGACATGCGCACGACAAAGTACTGAAGGAGCTGGCCGATCTTACGGAGGAAAACGAGTAGCTCCGGGCCAGGCTCGCTTGAACCCAACATATGTTTATTTAGTACTGAACTGCCTGTTTTATCCTTTGTAGTGGTGATTTTGTCAATGTGAACTTAACTCTATGGACGCGCAGGCCCTGGGACGGCCGGTAGGACCGGAACTTGTGACCGGTAGTACCGCTCGCAGGTACCGGGGCGGCCAGAGGCGCAGGCGTGGGTCTTCAGGCGCGGGCGGTAGTACCGCTCGCCGGATGCGGTAGTGTCGGTTGAAGCGGTAGTGTCGTCGTCTTGGTACCGGGGAGGTCAGGACTGTTCGCGGGAGCTCTCTATCCGGGGCGGTAGTACCGCGTACTCCAGATGGTAGTACCTCTTTAGCGGTAGTACCACCGTCCTAGGCCGGTAGTGCCGCTTGCTCCAGGTGGTTGCTAGCTGCTGTGACATTCCGTTGGCTCATGTCTTCATACCTGATGATGCATAGTGTCGAGGCATGAAGTAGCAAGCCATCCAGGGGCGTATCAAAGTCACATGAGTATAGGAGCGAATTCACCTTAGCTTGGATGAACTTGGCTCGAGCGCGAGTCATCGGTCCACTTGGGGGACTTGGTGGTGTAGATGTAGAGGCGTCTGTAGGATGGGCTGCATCATGTTCTCTAGTTGATTTCCAATGTAGCAGGTGGGGAATGACTCAGTGGGAAGTCCGTCCTTATCTCGCTTCCCAAATATATGATAGGGTGTCTTGCAAGGGTGTACCATGATGTCCTGCATGGCTCGAATGATGCCTTCAACCTAGCTTTGGTTGATGAACTTGAAAACAGTGTCCTCAGAATTGCCTTCGCATGCAGGTATGGTGATCTTTATGACCCACTGCATCATGCTAGTGCTCCTACGAGGAAGCTCTATCCTTTTAATCATGGGAGGGGGCTTGTGGACGATCTTCAAAAGGTCATGAAGTTTCTCTTCAAAGGGCCAGAAACCTTCTATAACGACGAGATGCTCAGAACAAGGATTGGTCATCTACGTCAATTTTTTTGATAGGCTTAGGTTAGAGGTGTGTGTGGATCGATAAAACTTAAGCATATGCAAGTAGTTTTGGAAACATAGAGGTGGAGATGTAAGCAAATGTTTTGCAAATAGTCATCTCCTTTTTCTTTGTTTATGAAAATAACTTTTTAGACTCCTGACTAACCTCCATGCTAACTAAGGTCTCCTACAATCAGGATGGCTCTGATACCAAGTTGGTGCCCCCCCAGACCGGTCGTCTGAAAATCCCTGTTATGCATATCACCATGACCCCATGATCAGTCTGTCGTGGCACATAACCAAAAAGTATCATTGCAACATCCAAAATATAACAAACAAGACTTACAATAATGCCATAATGGCTATACCTTACATGAGCCTCGTCTGGCTACACCAATCATCAGCAGTGGAACTTCATCAATCGCAGAGCCCGAGTCATGCCTTGAATTCTACATGTAGCTGACTAGGGAAACGGCCTAGATCGCATAGACGTTAACATATCCTTCATGTTTCTGAAAGTTTGTCCAAATAAACATCTAGGGACAATGCTAGTGAGTACTTTGGAATGTACTCGCAAACCACCAAGATAAGCTAAATAAGATAATGCATTATGGCTGTGGCAAGGTAAGACCCTATCTAGGGTTCCTTTGAAAGCATAGTTCCTCCCGTAGATATGGCATCTCCATAACTTTGTTGAAGAAAAATAATTTGTAAAAATATGTTTTTGAGAAACCTGATATCCCTATATCTTTGTTTAAAGAAAACCTTTTTGAAAAGCCCTTTTGAAAATAGGACCTTTTTACGGGAAAACCCTATTTAAAACAACCTCGACCATCTGTGGTGAAACAAAGCCTTTAACTCTGGTCATCCATGGGCAAAACACATCCTTTTACCTTTTTGAATACCACCACTTGGGTACTCCTAGCATTCACCTTGCTAACCGTCCCTGACCATGGACACGATTATTCGAATATATTATACCCTATAGAGTTTGTGAACTTTTCCGACAACAATCAATACATCCGTCGGGATTCAACCACGACCCGCTAAACTCGATAAACAGGGGTTCGGATAATCAAACATAACCTTTCATATGTCGACCCTAGGAAAGGCACCTTTCCCTTTGGATTTGTTCTCCCCAGAAACGTGTACGTGGCATCCTGCCCCATAATCTCCCTCTCGTACAAGCCCACATCACAAACCTTGATTTGTGATACAATATAGAATAATCACTTGAAGGAAATATGCCCTGAGAGGCAATAATAAAGTTGTTATTATATATTTCTTGTATATGATAGATGTTTATTTTGCATGCTATAATTGTATTGATAGGAAACATCAATACATGTATGTTTAATAAACAAAAAGGGTTCCTAGTTATGCCTCTCTTATAGACTAGCTTGTTGATTAACAAGATGATCAAAGTTTCCTGATCATGGACATTGGATGTTGTTAATAACAAGGTCACAGCATTTGTGAAATGATGTGATGAACATTCATCCGAAATATAGCATTACGATCAAGTCATTATGTTTATATTGCTATGACATCATACAAAGTAGTCTTAGTCATTAGACCATGAGATCATGTTAATTGCTAACACCGGAAGAGTGTCTTGATAACATCAAACGTCACACCGTAACAGGGTGACTATAAAGATGGGTTCAGTACTACGAAGGTGTTATGTTGAGGCTCATGGATCAAGAGTGGAATTTTTCAATCCAGATGACGGATAGATATTCTCTGGGCCCTCTCGGTGATATCACATTAAGATAGCTTGCAAGCAAGTGATGTGATCACTAGAATGTTATATCACGGGAACGAGAAAAGAGTGCATGTCGGTAACGAGATCAAACTAGGTATTTGGATACCGATGATCGAATCTCAGACATGTATTATATCATAAGACAAAGGGATTAAATTGCTGATGTTAAAGGTTCTCACGATCACAGAAGTCATCGTTGAATGTGCAGGAGTCAGTATGGATCTCCAGGTCCCGCTTCTGATTATTGATCTGAGAGGAGTCTCAATCATGTCTGCATTATTCGCGAACCGTAGGGTGACACACTTAAGGGTTGCCGGACACCATTTAGGAGCACATATGTTCCAGACAAAAGGTTTGCAAAGCGCAGGAAATGTTTCGATGGAAACAGGAATTGTTTCGATAGAAACCTGTTGTTTCGGGTGAAATTGCAGAAAGTGGTTATGCATGTAATATTGAAATGTTGCAAGGGGTTTTATGTGAATGTTTGTTAATTAAAGTAATTAACAAAATTCTGACTAAAATAAATAAAAGAGTTTTATTAAATGAGAGAGCATTAAATTTGGAGAAATTTAATGCATTTAAAGTGGAGACTTTAAAAGAGAATGTTAAGGGGCATTTTAATGTGGAGGGGTTACCACCACATGAATGGGGGAGGTGAGGGGTCACCCCCCCATGCGCCGTCCATGGAGAGAGGGGGCACCCCCCTCCTCCTATAAAAGGCCACCCATTCCCTCCTTCATCCTCACACCTCCTCGTGAAGGATCTCTCTCCCCCTCTAGATATTCCCCCATGGTCTCGGATTAGCGAGATACATGTTCCCGGTGGCCTTGCGTATGGAAGGAGTTGCTGCTTCCACTAATTCGCTGGAGCGAGGAGGTGGAGGTTGTCCGGTGGCTTGAACGTGTGTGCGAGGACGGATGCGCTGCTGATTTGCGACGCTCGGACTTCCACACGATCTTGAGATCGGCAAGCGTACGACTACATCAACCACGAGTTCCTACTCGTTAACAAAACTCGTTGTCTTCGAGGGTAAGTTCTCCATGGATGTATGTCCACCCGTTGCTCTGTATCTAGTAGATAGATCTTGGCGTATAGTTCTCATCGTAGGAATTTTTTTGTTTTCTATGCTACGGACCCAACAGTGGTATCAGAGCCTGATCTATGCGTAGGTGCTTTGCACGGGTAGTACACATATGTTTATATGTGGGCGATGATGATCATGTTATTGCATCTTCTATGTACTTTGGATATTGGTGGCATAGTGGGATGAAGCGGCCCGGACCAACCTTACATGTCATCATACATGAGACCGGTTCCACGACTGACATGCAACTTATTTTGCATAAGTGGCTGGCGGGTGTCTGTCTCTCCTACTATAGTCAATATCTGATTTACAACGAGTTGCTAATAACTTGGTTATCCTCGTTGTGGTTCATGTTCGTAGGTAGGACCGGTTCTATCTCTGAAAGCCCTAAGCCATGTAAAACTTGCAATTGATAAATTAGAGGCGTCTAGTTTAGATCGTTGCTGGGCTAGTGTCTTAATATGGTATTGTTGTAAGTAGATGTATGATAGATACTCTTACAACTCACTTAACATGTAAGTTCCATAGACCTTGGCCTTACACACAAAGGAATGATAGAGATCATACCACGATGAAAATGATAGAGATCAAATGCATGGACCATATCACCTCACTTCACACATTAGATGTTAGCATCTTATATTGCTAGTTTGGCGCTTTTGGTAGCATTATAAGATGATCCCTCATTTAGATATCAAGATAAAATGTGTTCTTCCTTAAGTATGCACCGTTTTGTGGATCGTGTTTTGAGGCATCACGTGATGATCGGGTGTTCTCGACTCTATGCTTTCATACAACGGGTGTAAGACAGTTTTACACACGCGAATACTAAGGTTCTTACTTGACGAGCCTAGCATGTACAGACATGGCCTCGGAACATGGACCGAAGGGTTAAGCATGAGTCATATAGTTGATATGATGCCTATAGATACTCACCTTTGAAGCTACACCGACTCACGTGATGATCGGACTTGGTGTAGTGGATTTGGTTCATGTCATCACCAAAAGGACACGAGGGATGTCGTTTTTGAGTGGGAGTTCATTAGTAATTTGGATTAGTTGAACTCAATCTATCATAAACTTAGTCTAAATAAACTTTACAAATTCTGTTGTAGATGGCACCACTTGCTTTTAATTTCAATTTGTTCATGGAGAAAGAGAAACTTGCTGCGAATGGTAGCAACTTCACCAACTGGGCTATGAATTTGAGGATTCTCCTCACTGCTTCACAAAAGCAATATGTGCTAGATGCGCCGCTAGGCCCCCCACCAGCTCCTGATGCCCCTGACATGGAAAAGAACGTCTATATAACTCGTCAGGAGGACCACAACTTAGTTCATTGCGGCATACTGTATGGGCTAGAGCCAGAACTTCGAAAGCGTTTCGAAAATGGCAATGCCTTTGATACCATGGGAGAATTGAAAATGATTTTCGATACCCATGCTGCCGTAGAGAGTTATAATGCTTCTGAAAAGTTCTTTAGCTGCATGATGGAAGAGAACACCTCCGTTAGTGAGCACGTACTCAAAATGTCTGGGTACGCCGATAAGCTTGTGTCCTTGGGAATAACGATTCCCATTGACTTAGGCATACATCGTGTTCTCCAATCTCTGCCACCTAGCTACAAGAGCTTCATGATGAACTATAATATGCAGGGCATGAAGAAGTCTCTTCCCGAGCTTCTGTCAATGCTTAAGACTACAGAAGTGGAGATTAGGAAAGAACATCAAATGTTGATGATCAATAAGACCACCGGTTTCAAAAAGGACAAGAAAGGCAAGCAGAAGGGAAAGAAGGGCGGCAAATCTGTTGCCGCGCCTGAAAAGAAACCCCGAGCTGGCCCTAAGTCTGACACCGAGTGCTACTATTGCAAGGGGACTGGCCATTGGAAGCGCAACTGCCCCAAGTATTTGGGGGACAAAAAGGCTGGCAAGGCAAACAAAGGTATATGTGATATACATGTTATTGATGTGTACTTGACTAGTACTCGCAGTAGCACCTAGGGATTTGATACATGATCGGTTGCTAATATATGTAACTCGGTTCAGGGGCTGCGGAACAAGCGACAACTAGCAAGGGATGAGGTCATGATGCGGGTCGGCAATGGATCAAGAGTTGATGTGATCGCCGTCGGAACGCTGCCTCTCCATATGCCGTCGGGATTAGTTATAAACCTGAATAATTGTTATTTGGTGCCTGCACTGAGCATGAACATTGTATCCAGATCATGTTTGATGCAAAGTGGTTATTCGTTTAAATCTGAAAACAATGGTTGTTCGATTTATATGAATAATATCTTTTATGGTCATGCACCTGTGTTGAATGGTTTATTTCTATTGGATCTCGATAGTAGTATTACGCATATTCATAATGTTGATGCTAAAAGGATTAAACTTGGTAATGATATATTTGCATATATGTGGCACTGTCATCTAGGTCATATTGGCGTTAAACGCATGAAGAAACTCCATTCTGATGGACTTTTGGAATCACTTGATTTTGAATCATTTGATACATGTGAGCCAAGCCTTATGGGCAAGATGACTAGAACGCCGTTTTCTGGTTCAATGGAACGGGCGGCAGATTTATTGGAAATCATACATACTGATGTGTGTGGACCAATGAGTGTGTCGGCGCGAGGTGGATATCGTTATTTTGTTACTTTCACGGATGATTTGAGTAGATACGGGTATATCTATTTGATGAAACACAAGTCTGAAACTTTTGAAAAGTTCAAAGAATTTCAGAATGAAGTGGAAAATCATCGTAATAGAAAGATCAAATTTCTACGGTCTGACCGTGGAGGAGAGTATCTTAGTTACGAGTTTAGCACACACATGAAAGAGTGTGGAATAGTTTCACAACTCACGCCTGCCGGAACACCACAACGTAATGGTGTGTCAGAACGTCGTAATCGTACTTTATTGGATATGGTTCGATCTATGATGTCTCTGACTGACTTGCCACTGTCATTTTGGGGTTATGCACTGGAAACCGCTACATTCACTTTAAATAGGGCACCATCTAAATCCGTTGAAAAGACACCGTATGAATTATGGTTTGGAAACAAACCTAAGCTGTCATATCTTAAAGTTTGGGGATGTGATGTTTATGTGAAGAAACTTCAACCGGATAAACTCGAACCCAAAGTGGAAAAAATGCGTCTTCATAGGATACCCTAAGGAAACGATTGGGTATACCTTCTATCACAGATCCGAGGGCAAGGTCTTTGTTGCCAAGAATGGATCCTTTCTTGAGAAGGAGTTTCTCGTGAAAGGTGTGAGTAGTCGGAAGGTAGAACTCGAAGAGGTTATTGAACCTTCTCTTCATGAAATGGTGAATAGCGCAGCACCGGAAGTTGTTTCGGAGTTGACTTCACCTAATGAAGAGAGAGCTAATGATATTGATCATGAAACTCCAAAAGAGGACACTACCGAACCTCGCAGGTCAAGCAGGACACGTGCAGCTCCTGAACTGTACGGCAATCCTGTTATGAATTTCATGATTGATGAAATAGATGACCCTGCGACGTATGAAGAAGCGATGATGAGCCCTGATTCCAAAAAATGGCTAGAAGCCATGAAATCCGAGATGGAATCCATGTACGAAAACCAGGTTTGGACCTTGGTGGACTTACCTCACGATCGAAAGGCCGTTGAGAATAAATGGATTTTCAAAAGAAAAACTGATGCTGATGGTAATGTAACCATCTATAAGGGTCGACTTGTCGCAAAGGGGTTTCGACAAATTCAAGGAGTTGACTACGATGAGACATTCTCTCCCGTAGCGATGCTTAAGTCGGTTAGGATTATGTTAGCAATTGTTGCATATTTCGATTATGAAATATGGCAGATGGATGTGAAAACTGCGTTCCTCAATGGTAATATTGAAGAAGAGTTGTATATGATACAACCAAAGGGTTTTGTCGATCCTAAGGATGCTAATAAGGTGTGCAAACTTTAGCGATCAATCTATGGACTGAAGCAAGCATCACGGAGTTGGAATCTCTGCTTTGATGAGGTGATCAAAGAGTTTGGATTTGTCCAAACTTATGGAGAGGCTTGTATTTACAAGAAAGTGAGTGGGAGCAATGTGGCATTTCTGATATTATATGTGGATGACATATTATTGATTGGAAATGATATAGATCTTTTAAACAGTGTTAAAGGTTATCTAAACAACAAATTTTCGATGAAGGACCTTGGTGAAGCTTCATATATATTAGGCATTAAAATCTATAGAGATAGATCAAGACGCCTAATTGGGCTATCACAGAGTATACACCTTGATAAGATATTAAAGAAGTTTAATATGGACGAAAGTAAGAAGGGGCTCTTACCTATGTTGCAAGGCAAGACATTGAGTAAGACTCAAAGTCCGGCTATGACGGAAGAAAGAGAGATGATGGATAAGATCCCCTATGCCTCGGCCATAGGCTCTATTATGTATGCCATGCTATGTACAAGACCGGATGTGGCACATGCTATTAGTTTGACTAGTAGGTACCAATCTGATCCAGGTTCGGAACGCTGGATAGCAGTAAAGGACATCCTCAAGTACTTGAGAAGAACTAAGGATATGTTTCTTATATACGGAGGTGAAGAAGAGCTAGTCGCTAAGTGTTATGTCGATGCTAGCTTTGACACCGATCTGGATGACTCTAAGTCTCAATCCGGATACGTATTTCTCTTGAACGGAGCAGTAGTTAGTTGGAGGAGTTCCAAACAACCTGTGGTGGCTGGATCAACAACGGACGCGGAGTAGGTTGCTGCTTCAGAAGCGGCGCAGGAGGCAGTTTGGATGAAAGAGTTCATTACAGAAATGGGTGTAGTTCCCAGTGCGTTGGACCCGATGGTGATCTATTGTGACAACAATGGAGCCATAGCCAACGCAAAGGAACCAAGGTCTCACAAGAATTCCAAACATATTAAGCGCCGGTTTCACTCCATCCGCGAGCATGTCAAGGATGGAGATATAAAGATTTGTAAAGTGCACATGAACCTAAATGTAGCAGATTCATTGACTAAAGTACTCCCTAGGGCAAAACATGATCAACACCGGAACTCCATGGGTGTTATATTTATCACTGTGTAAACTAGATTATTGTCTCTAGTGCAAGTGGGAGACTGAAGGAAATATGCCCTGAGAGGCAATAATAAAGTTGTTATTATATATTTCTTGTATATGATAGATCTTTATTTTGCATGCTATAATTGTATTGATAGGAAACATCAATACATGTGTGTTTAATAAACAAAAAGGGTTCCTAGTTATGCCTCTCTTATAGAATAGCTTGTTGATTAACAAGATGATCAAAGTTTCCTGATCATGGACATTGGATGTTGTTAATAACAAGGTCACAACATTTGTGAAATGATGTGATGAACATTCATCCGAAGTATAGCATTACGATCAAGTCATTATGTTTATATTTCTATAACATCATACAAAGTAGTCTTAGTCCTTAGACCATGAGATCATGTTAATTGCTAACACCGGAAGAGTATCTTGATAACATCAAACGCCACACCGTAACAGATGACTATAAAGATGGGTTCAGTACTAAGAAGGTGTTATGTTGAGGCTCATGGATCAAGAGTGGAATTTGTCAATCCAGATGACGGATAGATATTCTCTAGGCCCTCTCGGTGATATCACATTAAGATAGCTTGCAAGCAAGTGATGTGATCACTAGAATGTTATATCACGGGAACGAGAAAAGAGTGCATGTCGGTAACGAGATAAAACTAGGTATTTGGATACCGATGATCGAATCTCGGACATGTATTATATCATGAGACAAAGGGATTAAATTGCTGACGTTAAAGGTTCTCACGATCACAGAAGTCATCGTTGAATGTGCAGGAGTCAGTATGGATCTCTAGGTCCCGCTTCTGATTATTGATCTGAGAGGAGTCTCAACCACGAGTTCCTACTCGTTAACAAAACTCGTTGTCTTCGAGGGTAAGTTCTCCATGGATGTATGTCCACCCGTTACTCTATATCTAGTAGATAGATCTTGGCGTATAGTTCTCATCGTAGGAAAATTTTTGTTTTCTATGTTGTGGACCCAACATCACTTCCTTCCCAACTCCTTAATCATACCATCGACGGTAGACCAATTGTTGTGTATGGATCATGCCGTTAGGCAGAATACCATCCCAGGCCATAGAACTTTCCTTAGAGAAGTCTGGATTCTGGGAATTTCTTCCTTATGTATTAGGGGCTGCCCATGCTAAGGAGAACAAACTACAAGTTAAGCCCCATCTCCTAGGGTAATGTGGTTGTACGGATAAGTTATTTCGGTAAGGCGTAGAACATCCCTTCTCTTTATCATTTCCACCAAGCCCTTTTGATCAAATCACTTTTCTCCTCTTTAAAACATCCACTTGGGAACGATGCCCTTTCCAAGGGTTTTACGAAAACAAAAGGAGATGTAAAATAGGTACATAAAAAGGAGTAGGTGCATTATAGGAATTCAGGAAAGGTGGGCAATATGTCTCTAGAATTATTCTTAGATAACCAATAATAATGAAATGTCTTCTTCTTCTCGACGTCAACACAATCACAACTATCGTTGTCATAGAGCACACATGCAAACATGCAATATACCATAATAAACATAAGGCAAACAAGCACCGGTATATTACATCAAGCAATTGAACAAGGCATCAATACACTTTAGTAGGTTTTGATAATTAGAGTTTGAAGGAATTGGAATTATCTTATTTGCATTAGTAGATCTTCTTTTATGATTTAATTACCAAATACTACTTAATTGAGGGGTTTTATACCAAGGCCAAGTTCTGTATGATACAAACATATAAAAATGATATCAACAGATATGTGTTAAAATAACAAAGCCACCAGAAGTGGTTTCATCATTATATCATTTTTATTTATTTAGTTATGACTTTTTGTGTAAGAAAAACCCTTGTTTTAGTATTTAATGTACCAGAAATCATTTGTTAGTAAAATAAATATTTCCTCTTAGGGTTGGGAGGGAATGTGAGTACTGGTTCACTAGGAGTTGGTTTCACTTCAAAATAATTACCAAAATGCCCTTGGGAAATTCCCAAAGTCATTACTACAAGTAGTTGGACTTTTTCACCAGATTTATTCTACAAATCTTTTTGGCATGAGACCAGGGACACAAGCAAGGCATCACATATACCTTCCAGTAGGCTTTTGTTTCACCATTTTTAGATGGTTAGAACTACCGTTATGATTTATTTAGCGAAGCAACTGCTTTTAGTCCTATTTAATTCACCAAAAAATATCAGAGGCTCAATAAAATATGAAAACCTAGGGTTTGGTAGATATTGCATTACAAGTTCACTATGTATTGGAATCAACTAAAAGTGTTCAGTAGATCTACCATGATAATTTGTCGGTGTCAGATCTGAGTAGTTTTTATTATTTTTACTGTAGTGGATCTATAGGAATTTTTGGCCTAGGACTAAATTGACATGAAAGGTACCAAAAATAATTTACTGTAACAAGTGGTTTCAACCCATTTGGATCTATAAAACTCCCTGAAGGAATTATTTGGTTAAAGTGACACACCCTTGCATTTTAATTACTAAAGGAACTCTAGATCTTACTTTAGTCAAACTTTTGGTTCTACATGTTGTAGAAAACATGTAGGATTGTGTAAAAAAATTAGATCTAGCCATTCCAAGTAGTTTTCCATTTTTGTTTGGATTTAATTCTAACAGGTAATTTAACAAATCTGGTAGAAAAGAAAAAGATAAGGGGCAGGGACAACTAGATTAGATCTGCACGGCACTGGGCTGCGCAGCACCAAGCCATCCCATCCAGTCGCGAGCCAATTCAAACGCGCGGGTGCCGGGCCCAACCGTCAACCTTCGCGGCTAGTCAAAGGGGTAAGGGCGACGGGGGCCATTCGATCAAGTCGGGATCGATGATCCTGGTGACCCACAAGTATAGGGGGTGTATCGTAGTATTTTCGAGGGAAGTGAAACCCAATTTATTGATTCGACACAAGGGGAGCCAAAGAATATTTATAAGCCTTAACAACTGAGTTGTCAATTCAGCTGCACCTGGAAACAATCTTGCTCATAGCAGTTTACCAGTAGCAACAGTTTTGTAATAGCAATAGCAAAGTAATAGCAGTAGTAAAAGTAAAGATAGTAGTAACAATTGTAGTAAACAGTAGGATTAAAGCGCGGTAGGCATAGGTATGGATGGACGCGCGTTGCATGGATAAGACAATTCATATGGGAATCAAAACATAGGGCATTTGTAGATAAATATGATAAAGCATCCAAGTATTAAATAATCATAGGCATGTGTTCCATATATAGTCATACGTTCTCGCAATGAGAACTTGCACAACATCTTTTGTCCTGCCATCCCGTTTGCAGCGGGGCCTCAAGGGAACTACTGGCAATTAAGGTGATCCTTTTAATAGAGCACCGGAGCAAAGCATTAATGTAGCATCCCATCTGTCTAACATATGTAATGCTACATGGTCTAGTAATATAATTGCTACTTCCTATATACAATTGTTGCATCATAATTATATCATGCTCATGTCATCATGCCACCTTGCATTTGAGCATCATATAAAACCCTTTTCATTTGGTTCTTCTCTCATATGCATTAGTAATTGTATTTGGCTCTTGATATATTGTATTTGGTTCTTGATAAATCCTTGATGCCCAAGTTGAGTTGGGGGCATATCTTTTATTCAACTCCATCACCTTTCTTTGTCACCACCTTATAATTCCACCATCCTAATTACCCATGAGCTTTTACTTCCTTTTGGCTTTTACTCTAGCTCATGTGGGTTGGGATGGATTCAATTCTATTTTCTTTGCTTGGCCTTTACTCCACATTTTGGTAATGCATGGGAATAATGCCATGGTACATTATTATTGTTTTCACAAGAATAAAACATGGCATTTAATGCCCATGCATGGGCCATGCAAATCACCACCATTCTATTCTTTTGGGATTTACTTGGATTTTTGAGTGGAGCATGGTTCTTTGAGAATCAATTCGTGTTGGCTCTATTCTTTTGCTCTTACCATAAAACCCTACCCCCTTGTTTGATCTCTCCTTACCACGTGCCCTCAAAATCATCCCCTCACATGTGTATGTGCCATGCATGATCATGTGAGGTCAACCCCAAAACCCCATCTCCCTCTCTCTTTTAAAACTCTCTATGTTGGTTTCTACAAGTTGAGACCCACTTGCTTGGGTCCAATATTTTTTTCCTCATGATTTTATCAAATTGTAAAACCCAATTCTTAGTCTTGTACAAGTGCCCAAATTGAATTACTTGTGGGCATCCCCTTTTCCTAGGTCTTGTTTCCCTCTTGTATTTGTGTTGTCAAAACCCCTCTTTTCAAATCAATCTGCAAAGTTTCAAATAGTTAAGAGTTCAACTATTGTTTGAATTGAAACCAAAACTACCCAAAACAAATAATAAAACAGAACATGAATAAAAAAACAGGAAGAGAGAGAGCAGCAGCCCAGCCCCAACTTTTGGCCCACCCGGAGCCCCTTCTCCCTCCCCCTCCTTCTCTTGGGCTGGCCCAAACCAGCTGGCCCATACCCCTTCGATCATGCTGTCTCCCTCTGTTCCTCTTCTCTGTCGCCCCGCCTCTCTCCTCTGCTCTGACGGAAGCGAGGCAGGTGGTCGTTCTCCGCCGTCTGCCGCGTCAGCTCACGCCTCCCGTACGCCCCTCTCCCATCCTTCTTATCCTTGCTCCGAGCCGCGTCTTTTTTGAACTCTAGCTTCCCTTCTCCATTTCCCCTCTCCCTCTTCTCCGCCGTACCATGGCCGCCGCCAGATAGAGCCCTTGCAGCTTGCCGGACACGCCGCAGCCGCTGGAGTCCGAGCTTCCAGTACCTCTTCTTCCACGTCGACCCGTTCCTCCTTTCGCTCCAGCGACGCCACAGGCAGCATCCTCGTGAGCTCCTCGATCTCCAGGACATCATCTTCCACCCTCCCGTGCCTAGTAGCCACGCGCGCCTGCAGCTTGCAGTAGCAGCAGCACTCCCTCGCCAGCCTCTGTTCCCACCGGAGCCCCGAGCTCTGTAGTCCCCCTTTCGAGAAGCCACCTAAACGGAAGTTACAGAACGATGAACCCTCTAGGTTTTCCGCTTTTGCGTCGCCACGTTTCAGCTAGCCGTTTCTCCGGAATCCTCCCCGCCAGTCGCGCCACCAGCCAGGGTTTTTCTCTGTCAATTCGCCGACCGACACCGTCCGTTCGTCCGTTTTACAGCAGCATCAGACACCGCGTGTGCCGTTTTTCGCGTCCAGATCCCGGCTCCCCTGGTCCTCTTTTGGTGTTGCCACAAAAACAGAAGTTGTAGATCTTTCTTCCCTCTATATCTTTCCTTTTTGTGGCTTAGCGAAATTCGATGTGGTCTGCTCGTAATTGTCACTCAAAATCGGGCATAGCTAACAGTTTTCACGTGCCAACGCTGTTCTTCAGTTTTCCCTCTCTGGACGTTTTGCAAAAAGGCCCCTAGACTCGTCTCGCCTCAACCCGCACTCCCTCGAATTCCACACGTGGCAGGCCCACGCTGGCGCACCCGTGTGTGGCCCCGCGAATTGGCCGGTCCCGCCCGTCAGTCTCTGTGGCTGGATGAGTGGGCGGTAAGAAAAGCTACGCGTAGCCGCTAGTCCCACCGTCAGTGGCTGGGGCTAGCTCGTCCTGTGTACAAAAAGTCTCGGTGTAATTCTGTTTTAATAAAACAAATTCAGAAATGTTTAAATACAAATTCAAATCTGTTTTAAATAACTTTTCAATTATAAATCCAAATAATAGAAATGATATATGTTTTTGAATCAGAAAAATGTGAGGATTTCAAATATGCCATTCAAAATAATGTTTGAGCACTTTAAATTTTCGAGATGATTAAAATTACAATAAAATGCCCTTTTATTAATAAATTAATGACTTTAAATCTATAACTCCAAATTTGACAAATAATATGTCTAAATCGATCAGCGCGACGAGCCCGTTCTAACTATGCATTCCTTGTTCTGAATTGAAGCATGCATCATGTCAATATTTAAACCTCAAGAGTCATTCAGAGCCACCTGCTTCGGTCCGGTTTCATGTCCGGCTATAATGTTTGGACCAAGCACGGAGAAAGAGGGGTTATTATGGAAGACGGCGATGAAGAAGAGCACGATGATGACAACTACCGATCTATGTTCCCTGAATACGATGATACCGCAGTTGAAGATAATGAAGAAGAAGGGGATGAAGAACGGAAACCAGATGAGCCCGTTGATGATTTTGGTCGGGTCATTAGTGATGCAAGGCGAGACTGCGACACAGAAAAGGAGAGGTTGCAGTTCGAGCAGATGTTACAGGACCACAACACATTGATGTATCCAACTTGTGAAGATGGCCAGAAGAAGCTGGGTAGCACACTGGAATTGTTGAAGTGGAAGGCAGAGACCGGTATGACTGACTCGGGATTTGAAAAGTTGCTGGTAATAATGAAGAAGCTGCTTCCAAGAAATAACCAATTGCCCTCCAGTACGTACGAAGCAAAGAAGCTTGTCTGCCCTCTAGGATTAGACGTGTAGAAGATACATACATGCCCTAATGACTGCATCCTCTACCGCGGTGAGAAGTACGAGTATATGGATAAATGCCCGGTATGCATTGCGTTGCGGTATAAGATCAGAAAAGATGACCCTGGTGATGTTGAGGGCGAGCCACCCAGGAAGAGGGTTCCTGCCAAGGTGATGTGGTATGCTCCTATAATACCACGGTTGAAACGTTTGTTCAGAAATAAAGAGCATGCCAAGTTGTTGCGATGGCACATGGAAGACCGTAAGAAAGACGGGATGTTGAGGCACCCTTCTGATGGTCGGCAGTGGAGAAAAATCGATCCCAGCCTTTGCTGGTGATGCAAGGAACTTATGGTTTGGTCTAAGTACTGATGGCATGAATCCTTTTGGGGCGCAGCACTGCAGTCACAGCACCTGGCCCGTGACTCTATGTATCTACAACCTTCCTCCTTGGTTGTGCATGAAGCGGAAATTCATTATGATGTCAGTGCTCATCCAAGGCCCGAAGTAACCCGGCAACGACATTTATGTGTACCTAAGGCCATTAGTTGATGAACTTCTACAGTTGTGGGCCAAACCATGTGTACGTATGTGGGATGAGCACAAACAGCAGGAATTTGACCAACAAGCATTGTTGTTCGTAACCATCAATGATTGGCCTGCTCTTAGTAACATTTCAGGACAGACGAACAAAGGATACAATGCATGCACGCACTGTTTAGATGAGACAGAAAGTATATATCTGGATAAATGTAGAAAGATTGTGTACCCGTACAATCGTCGTTTTCTTCCGCCCAGTCATCCCTTAAAGAAGAAAGGCAAGCATTTCAATGGCAAGGCAGAAACCCGGACGAAGCATGTCCCCCGTAGTGGTGCTGATGTATTTGGTATGGTCAAGGATTTGGATGTAATCTTTGGAAAGGGTCCCGGAGGACAACCTGTTCCGAAAGACCCCATTACTGGACACGCACCCATGTGGAAGAAGAAACCTATATTTTTGGAGCTACCCTATTGGAAAGTGCATGAGGTCCGCTCTGCAATCGACGTGATGCACCTGACGAAGAATCTTTGCGTGAATATTCTAGGCTTCTTGGGCTTATATGGGAAGTCAAAAGATACCCCGGCAACACGGGAGGACCAGCAACATCATAAAGGACGAGACGGCAAGCATCCAGGGCAGTTTCAAGGGCTTGCCAGCTACGCTCTTACCAAAGAAGAGAAGGAAATCTTTTTTGAAGTCCTTTTCAGTATCAAAGTCCTGTCTGGTTTCTCGTCAAATATAAAGGGAATAGTAAATATGAAAGAGAAAAAAATTCAAAACCTAAAGTCTCATGACTGCCATGTGCTTATGACGCAATTGCTTCCGGTTGCATTGAGGGGAATTCTACCAAAAAATGTTCGACTAGCCATTGTGAAGGTATGTGCATTCCTCAATGCAATTTCTCAGAAGGTAATCGATCGATAAAGTCTATCAGGGTTACAGATTGATGTGGTCCAATGTCTGGTCAGCTTCGAGTTGTTGTTCCCGCCATCCTTCTTCAATATTATGATGCACCTCCTAGTTCACCTAGTCGAAGAGATTAGAATTCTCGGTCCTGTGTTTCTACACAATATGTTCCCCTTCAAGAGGTTCATGGGAGTCTTAAAGAAATATGTTCATAACTGTGCTAGGCCAGAAGGAAGCATCTCCAAGGGCTATGGAACAGAGGAGGTCATTGAGTTTTGTGTTGACTTTCTTCCTAACTTTAAGCCGATTGGTGTTCCTGAATCTCGGTATGAGGGGAGGATGACTAGAAAAGGCACACTAGGAAGGAAATCAATGGTATGTACGGACGGGCATTCTTTCACTCCAGCACACTACATAGTTCTACACAATTCCACCATGGTGGCTCCGTATATCGAGAAACACAAGAATATTCTACGCTCCGAAAACCCGGGGAAGCCTGAAACCTTGATTAAAGGGGAACACGAGAAGAATTTTGGCAATTGGTTGCACACACATCTCATGAATAACACCACTATTGGAGATGAGTTGTACTCGTTGGCCAGGTTAGCATCTTCGACTATATGTACTTTCCAAGGGTACGAGATAAATGGGAATACATTTTACACGATCGCCCAAGATAAAAAGAGCACCAACCAAAACAGTGGTGTCCGCTTTGATGCAACAGATGACAATGGGCAGAAGGACACATATTATGGGTACATAGAGGAGATATGGGAACTTGACTATGGACCTACTTTTAAGGTCCCTTTGTTTCGGTGCAAATGGGTCAAGCTGACAGGAGTCGGGGTACATGTAGACCAAAAGTACGGCATGACAACAGTGGAACTCAACAATCTTGCGTACATGGATGAACCATTCGTCCTAGCCAACGATGTGGCTCAGGTTTTCTATGTGAAGGACATGTCTACCAAACCGAGAAAAAGGAAAGATAAGCAAAAGAGTACAGAATACGATGAGCCAAAGCGCCACATAGTTCTTTCAGGGAAAAGAAACATCGTGGGAGTGGATGACAAGACAGACATGTCAGAAGATTACAATAAGTTTCATGAAATTCCGCCCTTCAAAGTGAAAACTGACCCAAGAATCATGTTAAATGATGAAGATTCTCCATGGCTACGGTGCAGAAGAAAACCACAACACTAGATGTTGGTGATGTGTAATAATGTATTAAACCTTTTATTTGAGACATAAATCTATGTAATGTATTAAACCTTTTATTTGAGACATAAAGGTCCCCTTTCATGTAATACATCTTGCTCAATCAAACTAGACATTGACGACCGGGTTCTGAGCCGCGGGAGGTGATCACCCAAAGAGAAGGAACCATCACAAGAGAAGGAACCCACAAATACTAAGGATACATAGCACAACTGGAAATTAAGATACATAGCACAACTGAAAATTAAGAAACATGCCTAATGTTGGAGTGATTCAGTCATGCTCCTGCCTAGCCCTGTAATACGCGCCACTATAGTCGTCGTAGTCGCCGGCGCCATCATCGCTGTCGTCGTCGGGGTCGCCGTAGTCGAACCTTGAAGGTTGGGCACGCGTGGGCTGGATTTGAGGGTACCGCAGGCGGGGGTTATTGTTGGTCGTGTTGTAGGCCATGACACTCCGGCCGTGCCACCACAGCCGACGGCCGGCCTCGTTGAAGTTCGAAGGAGGTGGTCCGTCCCCCTCGTGCCTGGCGAGCGCCCTCTCACGCCGATTGATGAAGAAGGCTTCCCTAGTCGGGAAATAGTCGGGATGCCAGTTGGGATTCCTCTGTTGCTCTGGCGTGAGCTCGAGGTAGTAGTGGTTCGTGATGGCCATCCGGCGCTCCACACCTAGAGGGACAGGAGGGACCGGCACGCCTCCGGTGCTCAGCATCCAGCCGGTGGGGACGCGGTAGCCCGGTGGGCAGGAGTAGTTCGAGGCGCAAAGCGCCTCCACCTCCCGGGTGGTTAGAGATACGATGGAAGCCATGGGAAGAGAATGATGAGTCTAGATGTGATATGTAAATGGAGGACAAGCGTACATATATATACTGAAAAAATGGCGGGAAGACAGAGGTGGGAACCGGTGGAAAGCGCGGGAACGCAGTGGCGTGGGAAACTTTCATCTTGGGTGGGGGCTCAAACCGGGACAAAAGATGGGGGGCCTTATCTGGGGGAGGCTTATCTGGGAGGGCCTTATCTGGGGGGGTGGCTAACCTTTAGTACTGGCTGGTGGGTGCAACCGAGACTAAAGGTGGTTTTTGTGTCATCTAACAAAACTATTGGTGGGATAAGGAGGCGTGGGTGGACGCACTGCTCGATGAGATAAAGCATGTAGCGCACGACGCCCTGTCGGAGGAAGAAGACAAAGTAGAAGCGGCGCAATGCCTATAAAAGGAGCATCGATACGCCATGGCAAGCAACTCAACAAGCCAACATGGATGGAGAGTTTCATCCCCATGGATAGAGGAAAGGGTTGGGAAATCTCCCATGGCAGAACTTCTCGAAGATGCCCTTGGTGCACACGCCCTATGGCATCTTCAGAAGTTCCGCCTCAGAAAATATTTTCCTACTAGCCCGTGAAAGACTCCCCATGGATGGAGAGTTTCATCCCCATGGATGGAGGAAAGGGTTGGGAAATCTCTCGTGGCGGAACTTCTCGAAGATGCCCTTGGTGCACACGCCCTATGGCATCTTCGGAAGTTCTGCCTCGGAAAATATTTTCCTGCTAGCCCGTGAAAGACTCCCATGGATGGAGAGTTTCATCCCCATGGATGGAGGAAAGGGTTGGGAAATCTCTCGTGGCGGAACTTCTCGAAGATGCCCTTGGTGCACATGCCCTATGGCATCTTCGGAAGTTCCGCCTCGGAAAATATTTTCCTGCTATCCCTACATATATAGTGAGAAATGGCGGGAAGTCAGAGGAGGGAAGCGGTGGAAAAGGCGGGAAGAAAACGGGCGGGAAAAAATAAGGCGGGAAGAAATAAGGCGGGAAGAAACAGACCTTTAGTACCGGTTTTGCGCGAATTTTTTATCAACCGGGACTAAAGGGGTTACCCTCGTACGGAGAAAGCTATAGGGGTAGACGATCCAGGGCCCCCGGTCTAGGGTTTCGCCGGAGGAAGACCACCGGAGCGTCGGAATCACATGAAAATGGCAAAATGGTTAATAGTTTGACTAGTTAGAATAATTATTTTATAAAACAGAAAATTGATTTGAATCACTTATTCAAATTCAAACACTTTTTATGTTAAAATTTTAGTGAGATTCAAAAATATGCAAAATATAATAGTTAATGCATTTTTAAATTGAAAATAGCAAAATGGTTATTAGTTTCACCAGTTAGAATAATTATTTTATAAAATAGAAAATAGATTTGGATTACTTATTCAAATTCAAGAACTTTTCATGTTGAAATTTTTCTCAAATTCATAAGTATGCAAAAAGTGTAAAATTCGAATGTTTAAAAAATATGCTAATTGAATTTTTTTTAAACAGGCGCGCCCCTGGGGTGAAAATTTTGAAAGAAAGGACCTTTAGTCCCGGTGCGTGCTACACACCGGGACTAAAGGTGTGGCGTTGGCGCGCGCGTTGGACGGTGCCGAAAACCCTTTAGTCCCGGTGGGTGGCACGCACCGGGACTAAAGGGGGGACCTTTAGTCCCGGTCCGTGTAATGCACCGGGACTAAAGAGAACCTTTAGTCCTGGTGCGTTATACGGACCGGGACTAAAGATCCTTCCCCTTATATCACGTGCCCCTTCACTCCCCCACCATCTCCACTCACTGTAGGGAAATCGCGCGCGAGGACAACGAAACGACGCCGGCAGGCTGCTCGTCCGCGCCGCCGCCGTCTCACCGACGAATGCCGCCGCACAACCGCCTCTCCAGCCATCGTGCGCCTGCATCCCCGTCGGCCAGGTAATTCCACGTGGCAGGTGGTGCGCAGTAGATGGCGGCCGCGCGCGCAGCAGGGGAGGCCGGCAACTGGCTGGCGACCGCGCGCGCAGGCCAACGAGCGGCGCATGCGAGCCGGCCAGGGGGAGGCGAGCCGGCCGGCGGCTCCTCTTTATTTTTTTTATTTTGTAGAATTGTAATATTATTTTTTTAGTGTAATAGCTAGTATATAGTGTAATATTATTATAGTATATAGTACTGTAATATTAGTAGTGTAATATTATAGTATATAGTATATAGTAGTGTAATACATTAGTAGTGTAATATTAGTAGTGTAATATTAGTAGTGTAATATTATTATAGTATATAGTATATAGTAGTGTAATATATTAGTAGTGTAATATATTAGTAGTGTAATATTAGTAGTGTAATATATTAGTAGTGTAATATTAGTAGTGTAATATTATTATAGTATATAGTAGTATATTGCATATATTGATGAATATTATATATAGTAGTATATTGCATATATAGTAGTGCTCGCGGGCTGTCTGGAGATAGGGTTAGGGTGGTGGTGCTCGCGGGCCCCCGCACTTAGGGTTAGGGCGGTGGTGCTCGCGGGCCGCCCGGACTTAGGGTTAGGGTTAGGGCATCACTAGAATTTTGCTATTGTTTAGTATTATTGTAGCAAATTCCGTGTTCATATTATTGTTTAGTATTATTTTATGAAGCAATATTGAATGAAAAATGTTATTGTGTGCATTTTGTAGAAAACTATAGATCCAATCCAGAGAGACCTAGCATCGGAATAAATTCTCAAGGATATGATCAACGACACCCCCCATGTTAATCCACCCGAATCTCCGTCGATTTATCTGAACCCCTCCGGTGAGGGAGAGGAGGTCGACCGAAATGATGGAGAAGCCGACGGCTCCGGTGGTGGAGAAGCCGACGGCATCGGTGGACCCTTAACGAAGTCCGACGAGGTATATATATGAAGTCTGGTGATCAGTAGATGCATTAACTGAGTTGTATATATATAAATTGACGAATGTTTCTTCTCTTAGGCCTCCACATCGAGCAAAAAATATTCCAAACGAGGCCCGGCCGAAAAGTTGGACGCATCTACTCGTTATACAATTACTGTGGTATCACCACGGGGTGAACCGTTGGAACCCTAAAAGGCTAAAATTGTATTTAAACAACAATGCGGAGTTATGGTTAGGGATCGCATCCCGATCACCGTTCAAGAGTGGAATAAGACCAAAGGGGCGAAAGAGGGTGAGTATGTCGCCGACAGGTGCAAAGAGGGTCTTTGGAATGACCTCATGACACATTTCACCCTGCCAGAATGTGAGGATGATGCTGACACAGCTCCATTGAGGAAGAAAGTCAAGCAGTGGACTCTTACGAAGATGGCCAAACTATTCAAGAACTGGAAGAAAGCATTATGGCAAAAGTATCAGAAGACGAAGACTCCTCCTATATTTGAATGCTATATAACGAAGCAGCAGGCTAACTAGGATGCATTTGTGAAGTACAAGGAGTCAGAACCTGCTATGGAAAAGTCGAAAAAAACAAGAAAAATGCCGCCATGAAGAAATATCACCATCACCTGGGGCAAGGGGGATACGCGGCTGCCATGCCAAAGTGAGATGCTAAAGACAATGAGCTGCTTGCTAAAGGGATCACTCCAGAACCAATGCGCGAAGAATGGGATCTGAGGGTAAGGAATTGGTTCCTTGGGCATGGGAGTGAGTATGACGAAAGTACAGGGGACCTTATTTGTAGTGACGGGATTAGGATACCCCGGGATACATGGCAGAAAGTGGTGAAGGAGATTAAAGCGGGGACAACAAAGTTCCGTCCCGATAGAGAGAAAGACTTGCTGACAAAGGTCCTCGGGAATGACGAACTCGGAGGACGTGTACGAGGCCTTGGCCCTAGTTATACGTGAGAGATGAGGTTTTCCAAAGACAGAGATACTTATAGGAGCCGAGAGAGAGCAAAGAGGCGACGGCAGGAGGAGGAGGGAGACAGGTTCACCGAGTTGCTAGGAACACTTCGAATGCATCAGCAACAGATTGACGAACTTCGAGGAGCAGCGCGCCTGCAAGATCCTGTACTCGATATTACCGCCGTCCCATCTCAGCGGAGAAGCAGCGTGGCTGACTCGGAGGTCCCTTCTGACGATGCACGTATGGTAGATGGCGGTCCCGGCTACCCCGTGGATGGAATCAAGGAGCAGGCATCTTGTGAGCTCCATCAGAAGGTGAAGAACCTATCCATCAAAGTGGCAGTCGGATGTGCTTTACCTTGTCCACCTGGCGCACGCTGGCATGGCCGTGAGATTCCAGCTGGCTATGCTACAGTTGCTGTGGATGAAATCGCAATGGGGTGGGACTCAATGGAGCTTGACATCCCTGGACCTGAAGGTGAGAGGACACTCGGAGAAGTACTGGGTGGTATCATTCTATGGGACAAGAACAACGTCAAGCTTCCAGGCTGGACGCCAAAGCCAACACCGCCTCCGAGTCGTCGCATGTCACCTTCACCTCCATCACCTCCAAGAAGCCCACCCCATGACTATGACCACCACAGCCCGAGTCCATCTCGATCTCCGCCGCAGCCTCTGATTAGTACTAAACGACACAGCAGCCCAGAACGACAAATGTCGCCCCTCCCAATGGTACCTCATAAGAATCTTCCAATCAGACCTTATGATCGTACTGACGAGGAAACCGACATGATCGTAAATGCCAAATGTGTTGCGCAACTTCAAAAGAAGAAACCCGAGCCCGCCCCGGTATACACCGAGAAGCAAAAAGCGTATGCACTTTCTTTTCTGAACACAAAATCGCAATATGAATTGCACCATAAGACAGATGACTATCGACGCACACTTCAGAAGGAAGTGAAGAAGAGCAAATCAAGTAGAAGTGCAAGTGGGAGCAAATCAACAGGTCAAAGTGCAACCGAGAAAAGAATAGACGTCCCCCAGCTCGGGAAACAGGCCAAAACATCGATCCCACCCCTCCAAGTGTTATCCTATGACACTCCCTAGCAGGATATGGAAGAAGCTAAGAAGCTTGCGGCCGCTATGAATGTGATTGTTGAGGAATTGCTAGGTGCCCAGGACGACAAGTTACCCAAGGCTCAGGTAGTCCCTACATATGTCCCAGGGAAGCCTCTGGTCAGCTTTGAGCAGTTTCAACAACTACCAACACAAATGCGTAGTTTACATAACTGGTACTTAAAAGCCGTAAAGCAGGAGAGAATAATGATCGTGGTGAAAGTCCCACATGACTACTACTTCCGAGAAGAAGAGGTCCATGTTGAGTTTCTATAACTCTTCCAGTTATACAGTTTCGACGCCCTCGACAAAAGTCTCATGAGTTGCTATTGTCTGTAAGTTGTTGAATTCATTGTCTATATATAAGTTGTTCATTTTTTTTCAGTTGTTCAGTTCATTGCATATAATTATCCTCATTATATCCTTTTGTACTCTGTTATTATGCAGAATGAAGATCATGGAATGTAAAAGAAGGTCACTCTTTAGTGTTGGGTTCATTGACCCAGATAAAATACATTGTAATACGCTAAAGGATAAACCCGAGGAGACGCGGGAAAACCTTCTAAGGTTTCTAACGGAGCAACATTTCTGTGACCACATATTGTTTCCTTACAATTTCCGGTGAGGGTCTTACTATGTTGTACACATTCACTTTTTCTTACTCGATGTTAAATGTAATTGATGAGTTACTGATGTATATATAAACGTGTGCAGTTTCCACTGGATTCTCATGGACATTCAACTTGATAAGGGAAGAGTTGAAGTCATGGACCCATCGAAGAGACCCCTGGAACAGTTTAGGGACATGCAGGACATGCTCCAGAGGTAATTTCCGTGCTACATCGGTCTCTTTATTTGATTTCCTGAGACATCACGTAATAAATAACTCATTCATTCATTTTCTTTGCCGGGCAGGGTTTGAAGCATGTTCAAGAGTAGGATTAAGGGTTCCTTTAGTAAGGAGCTGACGTTTACTCCGGTCTCGGTAAGTAATACGTGATATGTTCGCGCATCTCTTTACTTCTAGTTTCAAGACAATTATGATGCTAGATTATAATTTTGATTGAATTCTATTCTCGTAAAGTGCGCGAGGCAGCCATAGGGGACGAATCTATGTGGATTCTATGTTTGCGAGTTCATTCGCACGTTTTCCACTGAGCACAAAGATTATAGAGTCGATGTAAGCAATACATTCACAACATTATTTTGTTACCGTCACTTTTTGTTATCATGATTGATATTCATATTGATCTTCTTTTCTTATATAGTTTGAGAGAATGCGGGATCAGCTCCAACCAGAGCAACGCGTACGAGGAATTGCTGAAGAACTGCAGGATTCTTGATGAACGAGATGATAGATGACGCCGGGGAATTTAGCATGAATACGCGCTACCGATGATCCCCGTGATGGGTTCGTAGCATGGAAAACAAAAAATTTCTACCGCAAGAACGAACAAAACCAAGATCTAATCTAGATAAAAGCCAAGATCTAATCTATTTGACATGAGCAACGAGATAGATCGGTACTAACCCTTGTAGACCCGAAAGCGTTACGAGATTAGATCTCGTGGTTGATGTAGTCGATCACTTGCCGATCTCAAGATCGAGTGGACGATCCTTCCGGCAGCGCTTCCGCAGTCGGTCACACGTGCGGAGTCGAAGCAGACCTTCCTCTCCTTGTTCCAGCGAGCAGCGGAGGTAGTAGATCTTCTCCACGGAATCCCAGCAGCACGACGGTGTGGTCGTGGTGGTGGAGTAGAGAATTCTGCAGGGCTTCTCCTAAGCCGGAGCAGAGGGAAGGAGGAGGAGAGAGGCAGCGGCTAGAGCTTGTTATGAGAGAGAGCTAGGAGGGGGCGCCCCCTCCCCTCTATTTAAAGGAGGGAGGCGCCTTGGGAGGGGGAGTCCTAGTAGGACTCCCCTCCCTCCTTGGGCCGGCGGGTTGGGAAGGGGGAAGGAGTCCTCCTCCCCCACGAACCCGTGTCTAGCCCCCACAAGGTTTCCTTGACCCTTTCTTGGTTTTCAAGCAAACACCAAGAACTCTTCTAGAACCTTCCAGAACATTCTGAAACCTTCTAGAATCCCCATACAAACACTCCGGAACATTTCCTAACTGAGAAAATGATCCCCAATACATGAATCTTATTCTCCGGACCATTCCGGATCTCCTCGTGATGTCCCGGATCCAATCCGAGACTCCGAACAACATTCGGTCTCCAATGCACATTCCATATCTACTTAAAACAACTTCGAACCTTAAGTGTGTCACCCTACGGTTCGTGAATATGCAGACATGATGAAGACACCTCTCCGATCAATAACCATCAGCGGGATCTGGAGATCCATAACGGCTCCCACATAGTCAACGATGACTTCGTGATCGATAGAACCATTAACATACGAAACCAATTCCCTTTGTCACGCGATACTATACTTATCCGAGGTTTGATCGTCGGTATCTCCATACCTAGTTCTACCTCGTTACTAATAAGTACTCTTTACTCGTTCCATGTTATGTCATCCCTTGTGACCCAGTCACATGCTTGCAAGCTAATTAGATGACATTCCACCGAGAGGGCCCAGAGCATATCTATCCGTCATATGGATGGACAAATCCCAATCTTGGTCCATGCGCTTCAACACATACTTTCAGAATACCCAATGACATCTTTATGACCACCCAGTTATGAAGCGGTGTTTGATGTCATCAAAGTACCCATCCGGTGATGGTGATTAACATAACCTCATGGTCGAAGGATTAGGTTACTATGTATTTTAAAGCTTATAGCAAACGAACTTAATGACTTGATCTTATGCTATGCGTACTACGGGTGTGTGTCCATCACATCATTCTCCTAATGATATGATCTTGTTATTAACGACATCCAATGTCCATGATCAGGAAACCATGATCATCCATTAATCAACAAGCTAGTTTAACAAGAGGCTTACTAGGGACTCTTTTATGTTTACAAAACACACAAGTATTAATGTTTCCGGTTAATACAATTATAGCATGGGATGTAAACATTTATCATAAACATAAAGATATAATAATAACCACTTTATTATTGCCTCTTGGGCATATCTCCAACAGTCTCCCACTTGCACTAGAGTCAATAATCTAGTTAAAAACTTGTGCATCCAACACCTATGGCTTTCTGGTGTTGTATAGATACTATTGCTAGTGGTAAACATAATCTTCGGATCTGACACTTCCAGGTCCGTGTGTATTTGCATGTCCTTGCGTCTCTACGCATTACTCATTCTCCAATGAGATGGCATTGTATAAATTTGGTTCTTTGGTGAGACCTTTAGTTCCTTCGGCTCAAAATATGTTGATATTATTGTCACACAATATATCTTCATAGTATTAGCCCACTTTGAACCACACCTAGTTTGATAACAAACTATTTAACACAAATGCCCTCCTTTGCTGCTACTATAGCAGTTATATACTTAGCCTTTTGTTGTAGTATCCGTCACAATATCTCAACTTTGGAACTCATTCAAATCCATCATGGAACATCCTTTCCATTATATTGTGCCACCCATAGTCTAAATTGAGATAAATTTAATTTGTATCTTGTGACAACACTAGTATCAATGTAACACTTTACAATTAACTACCTTTAACTATTTGTCACTTATACATGGTATATTCTTAGTTCTTCCAAATCTCATAAGAATATCTTTACTATTGTCCAATGATCATCTTATGAATCATTCTGGTATATGCTCATAACATTTAGAGCATAGGACATATCTGGATGTGTACATCTCAAAGAATGATTGATCAAAATATTCTTGTGATTTCACCAAGTGTCAAAACACTTGAATCTCGTGTCAACACACTTGAATCTTGATTCAGTCCTTTCCGTGCGTCAAGAACCTTTCTTGTTGTTTCCACATTGAACTCATTCAACATCTTATCTATGTACATTTGGCAAAACCATATTAGCGCCTCAATCTATTCATATAGACATTGATGCCTAATTCTTGGGTTATGCCTAAGTCTTTCATCAAAATGAAATTCTTAACCTGTGTTAATACAAGATACATCATTTCCAATCAACAATATGTCCTCTACATAATGTATTAGAAATATGTCTCAGCGCTCCCACTTAATTTCTTGCAAATGCAAGCATCTTCATCATCTCCGATGAATTTAAACTCTTTTAACAGTTTCATCATGGTGAAGATTCCAACTCCGCTATGCTCACTTCAACCATTGAAGTTTTGCATACTCTTTTAGCATCCTTTGAATCAACAAAACCCTTTGGATCATGTCATGTACACGTCCTAGGTAACCATTCTATTAGAAGAACTTGTTTTGTTTGTTCAACTACCATATACCAAAATATATGTAGTGGTTGCTACATTAATCCGTCCAGACTATATATCGCTACGAAAGATCAAATCTTATCATAGTCAATTCCTTGAACATTGTCGTAAACTTCTTTCTGACATGTCGACTATTTTATAGATGTTAAATATCCATGTCTTATTTCTTTAGAAATCCAAACACGACCGATAGGCTTCACGCCTTTTCGGAGGGTCTTCCAAGTTCAGAAACTTGATTTCTCGTGTATGGATACTATCACGGATTCTATGACTTCTAGTCATTTTATGGAGTTAGGGCCCATCATCGCTTCTTTGCATGTAGTCGGTTCATCATTGTCAAAACAATAACGGCTTGCTTATCAAATCTTACTATTTGATTCTTATCGACCCACATGGTTCTATAGGAACTCTAATCTCTGAGATCACACCTTTTGTAATCACGAGAGCCATGAGCATTGTGGCCGCCACCAGGACACTTTCCGGTGCTGCGCTACTTAGCACATATAGCTAAGGTTCAACAACCTTATCAAAGTTCTATTGTCCTCCCACTTAACTTTTCACGAAAAATTCCTTCTCAAGAAACTTGACGTTTCAAGTAACAGACTCTTTTGTCCTCGGTGTTATGCAGAAATTTCCAACAAATTCTTTGGGATAACCTACAAAGACGTGCTTATCCGACTTTGGTTGTAAACATTTTACTTATGCATAGCATACCAAAATTTAAGAAAAGACAATTCGGGTTTTATCCCAAACCATAACTCATATGGTGTCATTTCAACGGATCATGATGGAGCTCTTTTCAGTGTAAAAGTGGTAGTCACTAAATTTTAATCTTTAAAATATAATGGCAGTTTTATAAATGACACCTTTGATCTTACCATGTAAAACAAGGTTTCATTACATATCTCGAACACTTCATACTCCTATGGTGTTTTGGGAAATGCAAATCCATGGAACGATTCCTCAAATCTTAGGTGTTTTGCTAAACTTGTAACTCAAACATCTTTCTTTATGATCCAATCATAAACTCTTTTATTTTCTTGTTACAATGATTTTCCACTTCATCTTGAAAGTCTTTGAACATTTTTCAAATGTTTCATACTTCTTCCTTATTGAGTAAGTATATATATATACTCACTCAAATCTTCGGAGAAAGCATATGAAGTTGAAATCCATCGCCCACGACTACACATAATGGACTATATACATCAATATGTACAAATTCCAAAGTTAATCGTCCGTTCCTCTTTTGGCCTACGAACGGAGTTTTAATTATCTCTAGGAAAGTATCACAAGCGTCATTTGATCCAAATCAAAGACTCCAAGAATCCATCAACATGGAGTTTCTTCATGTATCCCTTTCAATATAATTTAAACGGCGATGTCACTTCGAAAGTGATCTTTCAATCATTTGTCTTGTGACATTTTAGCAATAGTGTTTATAGATGTGATTTCTCCCACCAGACTTGTAAAAGTTCATCCATCCTTTATGGAATACGGTAATTATTTGAACAACCATTGTTCTCGTAATACCGGAACAAAATAACAAATCTTGAAGGCTAGGTTTGATGTCAACGAAAAACACAATAACACTTTTTTTTCGATGAACATCATCACTTATTCTCTTGCTAGTTACTTAGGCCATTGTAGTTCATGAATTACATTGTCCTGTATGATACTTCATACCAACCAATTCGGTATCCAATACCTAAGAACCACATTGTTTAACAAGCAAGGAATACAACCATAACATGTATATCTTCTATATGCCTAAGTTGGACATCTCCAACCTTTTATTTTCTGCCAAATATTTTATAGATTCTCTTTCAGCAATTCCTTTTCTTTTAAAAGAATCTATCAACATCAATAGTGGTGTCATCAACATGAAACATGGTACAAAGCGTATATAGTCAACTACTAATACCTTTGGACTTGCACTTTGAGGTGGATCACCATCATCAAATGTTTGGTGTTCTTTCAAAAATCCATTCTTTAGTAATCTTTTAGTGTAGTAAACATTTTACTTACATCTTCTATTCATCCTTATCATGACAACTTTCATGATCAAGCTGCTATAGCTTATAAAGGTGAATTGCGAGTATAATGTTTCTTTTTCAAAACCTTTGGAGGATTAGGACGACTAGCGTCTCCAACCTTCACAAATTCTCATCAAATATGAGGACGTATACTCTATCATGTTGTAACCAACACATTGTTTTAGATATCGCAATACCTTTCACATATGATGGTTTCTGAAACATTGCTTTCAGCTCTTAGATAAACTTGATATTAAAAACAATCTTTTGAGTATCAAGAATCATGGAGACAAACATCATACATTAGATACTAACACTGGAATTGTTACTCTTGATTTAATACTATTTATTAAACTTCATGGAGTAAATAGAGTTTGCTAAAAGTTTGCAATAGGACTTATAAACTTAAATTGACATTCAAAACAATACGATACCAGTCCGTAATGTAAATATCCAGAATTTCTATAGTTCCACTATCTCAACTATAACTAAGCGTAAGGTGGTGAACGGATGCCAATGACTACAACAAACTATGCAAATTCACTTTGATTGTGTTTATGATAAATTGAGTTCGACTAATCCAAATTACAAATGAACTCCCACTCAAAACAACATCCCTCGAGTTGTTTTAGTGATTACATGAACCAAATCCACTACACCAAGTCCGATCATCACGTGAGATGATGTGCTTTAAAGGCGAACAATCAACATGTTCATCATATCATCCATATGACTCATGCTTTACCTTTCGGTATTCCGTGTTCCGAGACCATGTTTGTACATGCTAGGCTCGTCAAGGTTAACCTTAGTTTCCTCATGTGCAAATCTGGCTTGCACCCGTTGTATGCACACGTAGAGTCTATCACACCCGATCATCACGAGATGCTTCGAAACGACGAGTCTTAGCAACGGTGCCAACTAAGGACGAACACTTTATTACTTGATATTTAGTGAGAGGGATCATCTTATAATGCTACCGTCGCCATCTAAGCAATACAAGATGCATAAAGGACTAACATCACAGGCAATTCTTAATTAGTGTGATATGATATGGCCCTTTCTTCTTGCGCCTTTGATCTCCATCTCCAAAGCACGGGCACGATCTCCATCATCACCAGCATTGCGTCAAGGTCCGTGGCGCCGCTTCATGGTTGTCCATCACCAACAGCAACTATTACAACTACTTGGAATAAAGCTATTACATGATGAATAGACACGCATGTCTTAAACAAAATTTAAAGACAACCATTAGGCTCCTGCCGGTTGCCATATTACAATAAGGATCATTGCATACATCAAATATAATCACAATCACATAATGGCCATATCACATCACAAAACCCCTGCAAAAACAAGTTAGACGCCTCTAATTTTCTTTGCATGTTTTACGTGGTTTGGGGCTTTCGCATAAGACCGATCTTACCTACGAACAAGAACCACAACGTTGATACAAGTGTTGTCAGATGCTCATTGTAAATTGAATCTTAACTATGGTGGGAGAGACAGACACCCGCAAAGCCACTTGTGCAAAGCAAGTTGCACGTCAAGCGTGGAGGAAGTCTCATGTGCGATGACATGTAATGTTAGCCCGAGCCGCTTCATCCCATCATGCCGCAAGATGCAAAGTACACGCTAAGACACCGACAACAAAAGCATCAACGCCCACAAAAACATTGTGTTCTACTCGTGCAACAGATCTACGCATAGACACGGCTCTGATACCACTGATGGGTTCGTAGCATGGAAAACAAAAATTTTCTACCGCAAGAACGAACAAAACCCAGATCTAATCTAGATAAAAGCCAAGATCTAGTCTATTTGACATGAGCAACGAGATAGATCGGTACTAACCCTTGTAGACCCGAAAGCGTTACGAGATTGGATCTCGTGGTTGATGTAGTCGATCACTTGCCGATCTCAAGATCGAGTGGATGATCCTTCCGGCGCCGCGTTCCGGCAGCGCTTCCGCAGTCGGTCACACGTGCGGAGTCGAAGCAGACCTTCCTCTCCTCGTTCCAGCGAGCAGCGGAGGTAGTAGATCTTCTCCACGGAATCCCAGTAGCACGACGGTGTGGTGGTGGTGGTGGAGTAGAGAATTCTGCAGGACTTCGCCTAAGCCGGAGCAGAGGGAAGGAGGAGGAGAGAGGCGGCGGCTAGAGCTTGTTATGAGAGAGAGCTAGGAGGGGGCGCCCCCTCCCCTCTATTTAAAGGAGGGAGGCGCCTTGGGAGGGGGAGTCCTAGTAGGACTCCCCTCCCTCCTTGGGCCGGCGGGTTGGGAAGGGGGAAGGAGTCCTCCTCCCCCACGAATCCGTGTCTAGCCCCCACAAGGTTTCCTTGACCCTTTCTTGGTTTTCAAGCAAACACCAAGAACTCTTCTAGAACCTTCCAGAACATTCCAAAACCTTCTAGAATCCCCATACAAACACTCCGGAACATTTCCTAACTTAGAAAATGATCCCCAATACATGAATCTTATTCTCCGGACCATTCCGGATCTCCTCGTGATGTCCCGGATCCAATCCGAGACTCCGAACAACATTCGGTCTCCAACGCACATTCCATATCTACTTAAAACAACTTCGAACCTTAAGTGTGTCACCCTACGGTTCGTGAATATGCAGACATGATGAAGACACCTCTCCGATCAATAACCATCAGCGGGATCTGGAGATCCATAACGGCTCCCACATACTCAACGATGACTTCATGATCGATAGAACCATTAACATACGAAACCAATTCCCTTTGTCACGCGATACTATACTTATCCGAGGTTTGATCGTCGGTATCTCCATACCTAGTTCTACCTCGTTACTGATAAGTACTCTTTACTCGTTCCATGTTATGTCATCCCTTGTGACCCAGTCACATGCTTGCAAGCTAATTAGATGACATTCCACCGAGAGGGCCCAGAGCATATCTATCCGTCATATGGATGGAAAAATCCCAATCTTGGTCCATGCGCTTCAACACATACTTTCAGAATACCCAATGACACCTTTATGACCGCCCAGTTACGAAGCGGTGTTTGATCTCATCAAAGTACCCATCCGGTGATGGTGATTAACATAACCTCAAGGTCGAAGGATTAGGTTACTATGTATTTTAAAGCTTATAGCAAACAAACTTAATGACTTGATCTTATGCTATGCTTACTACGGGTGTGTGTCCATCACATCATTCTCCTAATGATATGATCTTGTTATTAACGACATCCAATGTCCATGATCAGGAAACCATGATCATCCATTAATCAACAAGCTAGTTTAACAAGAGGCTTACTAGGGACTCTTTTATGTTTACAAAACACACAAGTATTAATGTTTCCGGTTAATACAATTATAGCATGGGATGTAAACATTTATCATAAACATAAAGATATAATAAGAACCACTTTATTATTGCCTCTTGGGCATATCTCCAACACCCCGGCCGTGTAATTAAATCGTCGAATTGTGATCTCCGTGTAACTATCATGATCATGTATATATTTGTATGCTCGATCTTAAGAGAAGTTATCTTATGTATGCACGAACGTGTACCGTATGTGGTAGCGTAGAAAACTTTTTTTGAAACGAAAAAGAGAAAAAAAAGATACAAATTGAATTCTCTGTCGCGGCAGAGAAAGTGCCTAAACTTCTGCCGCGGCAGAGAACCATTTGTCTCAGTTCGTAATACGAACCGGACTAATGGGAGGGCACCCAGCACCCACAGAGACGGCCACGTGGATACCCATTGGTCCCGGATGGTAAGCGGTCCGGGACTAGTGGGGGGGGGGGGGGGCTTTAGTTCCCGCCCCTCCAGTCCCGGTTACCAGGACCGGGACTAAAGCCCCTTACGGGCCGGGACTGGAGGCCCTTTTTCCACTAGTGAACTCCAAACTGCTGCTCCTCCCTGGTGAGGTCCTTGTTCTCCCCTGTAATTCTTTCTAAAATTCTATCTTTTTCCATACATCATACTACTTTCAAATATTGTTCTTAGACTTAAGTGGAATTCAACACCTGAACTGAAAAGTTTTTCAGCTCTGGCTTCCTCTTAAGAGATATTGTGTTGGTCCTTATGGCCCAGATATTAGTATCTCTACTAAAATTTCACCAAAATTTAGGCGCATGCTGAATCGTTAATCTTGTGTTTGTCCATATGAGAGTGATAGTTGTCTCATATATAGATATATGCTAAATACCAGGTTACTAACTTTTGGCTTCAATTGGACTTTAACACATCAACCGAAAAGTTCCCACTATTTATATTCTTGTTGATAAGATGTGTTACTAAATCTGGCAGACTGATATGGTCTTATAATTGTATGCATTTGCTTCCTCTTAAAATGTTGTTAGTCCACTACGTCTTTTAGGGTAGTATATCTACTGACATATCTCCAAAATAGTCATATTGTTGATGCTGGGTATGCCTATATGAGTAGCTTCTCTAGTTCGCAGATGTGCTAAATAGTTTTTGAATCTTAGATATGCGAATTACCAAGTTATAATGTTTAGGCATAGGTTTTGGTTTAGTTTTTGAAACACTATCTCAAACTTAAATGTTGGAGTAACATGTAACCTATTGGAGTAACGGCGATATTGTAACCTTGTGGTGCACCGGAAACTAACCTTGGATCATTAGACTAATAGACACACGCATTGTTTTCTTTCTTGGTAATTTTTTCTACCTATGAAACAGCTTTAAGATGAAAATGAGCCATGATGGAACAATAGAATGATGGGGTCCAACACTTCAGCTCGCTGTACGTCTTCTATCCTAGGATGCGTTTGAGTCATCTGTCACAAATTCAGTTTCTTGTTCTGGTTATCTTGGTGCATTTAATCTCTCCCGGCCACATATACTGGTGTCCAACCTATTTTTCGATCAATTTCGATCCTTATTTTCTATAGCTTTGCAAACTAATTCCTTCCTTTCTATTTTTATTTTTGATGTATGCATATGTTTTGTTATTGATTTTCTATCCTTGCTGAACATCAGGGATGATGGAGGGTACACTCTTTATTTCATACATACATTTTCTTTCAAGTCATAGATGACAATCTATATCTTCAGTCCATTGTGCACTCTAAAAACTCAGGCTAACTACCCAAATTGTAGGCATTGCAGCTGCTTTTCATCCTGGAGTATGATTTGTAGAGTTAGTGGTTGGTGATCATTCAGGCACCATTCAGTCTATGTTCCTCTCCTATGGTTGGTGATCATTCAGGCATCATTTTAGTTGCTGGCAAGTTTGAGCATTCAGGATAGGCATTAGATAGTCAAAGGCTCAATGCTTGAGCATCTTTCTCTTCCTTTGAAAAAAAATTAAGATGTTTGCTATCTGAGGATACTAGAAGAAAGATTTTTGACAGTATAGTTTTATCTCATGCTTGAGTGCCAGATTCAAGATTCCAAACATGACTCGGTTGGTATTGGTCTAAATTTACTTGAGAAACATTGGTGGCAGATTCCTGGTTCCAAACTTGATCTTAGTGATGTCCTGATTCCAAACATGAATTGGTCTATATTGGTCTATATTGGCCAATATAGATGTATCTCATGTTATAGTTGTATCTCACAATATTTACTGAATTTTCTTGATTTGTTCTGTATTGCAAGATGCCTCCTCTACAAAGAAATAAGCAAAGAGAAGCACCATCATGAACAGCTTCGGCAGACACGTGCATGTGCATATGTATGACAGGGCTGCATAAAAGTTCACATGGCTTCATCTACCAGTTCCATAGGATTTGAAGTTTTTATTTATTGAAATTCATGACTCTCATTAGGTATCCTGGCATAATCCTTCTGCGTGGAAACCATGAAAGCAGACAGTTGACGTAGGTATAATCCTATCCTTCTGGTTCAGTTTGCAGCTTGTTTTCAGTTTTTGTGCTGAATATTTATACAGGTTAACCTATAGAATTGCAACTAAACTAGTCCTACCAAGCATGTGTCCTAATACTTTTTTTTCTTTCCTTAGGTGTATGATTTTTATGATGAGTGTCAGAGGAAGTATTGCTGCAAATGTTGCTAGTCATAGAGCTACAACATCAGTGTGCTGACCCAGGAAAGGAACAAAACATTTGGCATGGTAAGTAAAAAAATCCAAACTTTAAATTATTCAGCAAAGTGTGAGCATGAATCAAATAGTCCTGAACTTCTGTTATCAAGATCCAATCCTCACAGAGAAATAAATTAGTTTCCAAGCTATGTGATTTAACTCCAAAATTTGTTACAGCAGATCATCCTAGAACAGCTTCAAGCCAGAACTACTTTTGTCTTATCACTGATGGAGTAGAACCACTGCCCCAACTATAACAATTTTGTGTTTACTCTTTTCTTATCAGGTTTATGTAGTCTGGATATGGTTGTCTTCTACCTCCCTCTACCCAAAAGTCCTAGAAGCAGTGGTCAAGAAGCACTGAAAGGAACAGTTGATTGGACATGAAGGTTCGAACTTGTGATCATGCAGGGCGACCCACGCAGGATCCCTCCGAGGGCTACCCGAGCAGCGGAGGACTTCGGGGGGAGTAGCGGACGCCGGGGATGCTGGAGACTGCTGGGGAGCGGTGGACGGCCGGACGCGGAGACGCCGGAGACTGCGGGGGAGCGGCGGACTGCGGGGACAGACAAGATTTGATTTTGAATCGGGCAAATTTAAAACGATTTGACTATTTTTGGGAGTTTTTTGCAAAATAAAATCTGAACTGGGTGGGAGATGAGTCCCGACATCTTTTCTGGGACGGAGGGAGTATTTTCTTTGAGCGCATGATGAGTAGCTTTGCCTGGCCGGAGGGTTTCCGTGTTTGATTACTTGGTCGACTCTGGTACTTGTCGGTCTCTACTCGTTGTCGGTTTGGCCAAATTTATGCACGCGATGCACGCCGAATGGCCAAACGGCTTCTGAGATTGCGATCTAAATTATCCGACGTGCCTGCAGTCCCTGCACCACGCCCAGACGATGTTCTCCAACTGGACGTCTCAACGATAGCTGGCATAACTAATACTAGTAAGTTTGCACGTGTAGCGCACGAATTTTCTGCTCACATTTATCATGTGATCATTCACGCTAACATGTGACATGTCAAAAATCATTGCGGGTCTAGCATTTAACAACTATTAGTCATGCGATTGATGCTATCATGTAACATGACAAATATTATCCGTGGATTGCGTTGAGTCTGTCATGATTTCATTTGTCAATGCGCGTTACAACCAAGGAAATCATATTGTTCAATGAGAGCTTTTCAGAAATTTCAAAACCGCGCAGATTAAGCATGCCCATGCACTTGATGATCAGTTGGTATTGAACACATATATTACATCAGATATACCTTTGCCTTCCCGTTTCAAAATCATTCAAAAAAGGTAGGGAAAATATATAATCTATTATAGACCATAGGAGGGGCCCGCATGACAAATTTCGAGGTAGTAAACAGTGCAAAATTCAAAAACCCTCAGAATTTGCATTTTTGTGTAGCACGGAATACGAACTATTTTTTGTTAAAATTTTGCATGGCCGTAGAATACATCATTGTCAATATCTAGGATTTTCTTTTGGAATGTTTTGAAACTTCAAAATACCGATTGCAGAAAAGTTTCAAAAACAGGCTCCATGGAGCCCGTCCTACAAAGTGAATAGGTTATGGCTCAATTACACACAGAGAAACAGATCGCTAGGCAAGGTTAAAATAGTTTGATTTCTTCTTTGACAACTATTTACGTTGAACTTGTGTTGGGAAAAGTTGCCCTCGCTTTACTTGAAACAATGGAACCTTTATACAAAATGAATGAAGATGAGTTGTCAAAAAAGACATATAAAGGCTGAAAAGGACATGTCATAATGACAAAGAAACCCAATTAAGCGCCTCAGCTTGTTCAGATAAGAATGTATAGCACTGAATCAAAGGTGCAGCAAAGCTCTATATCAACATTTGTATCCAAGATAATCAAAGAACTTGTCACACTCTTGCTCGTCTCCCCTGTAGCAGCGGTTATCATTTTAGTTGTCCAAAATTTGAATTCCTTAGTCTACTCCCATCAGCTGCCAAACTCGTATCCTTGCGAAAGAGGTTTGCATCAAGATTACATGTCTGGTTTGCATCAATTTTATCAGCACATGCGCCGATATCCCCTGACTCCAATTCCATCGGTTGCATGATGTCGGATGCACGAACACTTCCATGGGTGCAATGAAACGGTCAAGCCAACATAATTCCCACCAGAAAAAAAATGTAGTTCTTTCTGTATGTTGCCTTGGTCTGAATAAACGGCGTGTCTGGTCTGCTTCTTAGATTGGATTTTCTTCAAGACAGTGACAGAGACTAATTCAAGACCATGAAATGATTAGTAATCTGGGTTGAGAATATAAAAAAGATGTGCAAAAGCTAAACACTGTTACAATTAAAAACCATGCTAATAAGTGCACTGAATGTTTAGCTGGAACAAACAAGTTCTGTCTAAAAAAGACATCCTACTAACAAAATCTTATATTTGATCACGTATCATCGGTTTATCACTATACCACACTGGATAGCCCAATTTACATGACTAAGAATATGTATGTCCTAGATCACAGCAAAAATACTAAATTCCTCATGCATATAGGGACAAGCTGTGGTGGTACAAATATCTGCCATAGTTCACTTTCACATGCATGTAGGGACAAGCTATGGTGGTACAGATATACACACCCCGATTTCCTTTGTGCATCTTAAACAAAAATCGGGTGTTCTCACTCGCCCACAAACATGATTCCTTTTCTACATGTTTTACATCTGGAACACCCTGCAAGTCTCTCGGAAGCATCAAAACTCAGAAGAATAAAGATAACATTGAACAATAAATAATGCTACTGGATATATATTGACATAGAAGTACAAATATTCTGCACCTTCAGAAACCACATAAGTCCTATACTATAAGACAATTAAATGAACAAATCGCATCAATTATATGTGTAAAGTGCTTAAACATTCTCCAATCAGGTATAATGCAAAAGTTTTCTTACCCACGATTCAAACATCCGGAACCAGAACCTAGCACTTATTTTTTTAGAAATTAGAACCTAGCACTTCAAAATTTCTAGTAATGAAGTGGTAGTAGCATTTGTGGGATAGCTGATCAGACTAACAGGGAAAGAAGCAAAACAGTTGCTCTTATTGTCCTAAACACAACTGGAATCTGAATGACAAAAATAGGAAGGTAGAAAATGACACTTGAGAAACCACATATTTACAGTTTGAATTAGAGAAGTAGCTTGCAGATGACACAAGAACTAAAATGCAATCTCACTCGTACAGAAAAATTATGTGATGGTGTTGTCTTTCCCCATAAAATCACATTAACTGTAGTAGGAGGATGTATTAATACCTGATTGGCAACAATTTATTCTAGGATTCAGATCATTTTGCAAAGATGTATTGCATCGTTGTTGTTTCAACTGGCTACTTGCGATAGTACAACCTACAGGTCCAGTGTAGCACTTTACTCTTGTACTGATTTAATTCCACTACTCTGATCTATTTAATCACGCTGAATCTCTGTTTTTACACCCATCGGGTAAATAGTTTATGATTGCTTTGGTCGCTTAATAATCATCATGTAGAAGGAGAACAATCACATTAGTTTTCTACCAAAGATATGAGAAATCTAAATTTGGACACTAAGCACTTACCCGACGGTTAGATGGTAAGATCAAGTCTGCACTGAACTCACGAAGTATTCAGATTGATCTGAACGTGACTGATCTGAAACCCTCGTTCGAACATCATGCTGTTGCGCCGCCGCATCCGTGCGGGCCTCCTGGCTGCGACGCATGCACCCGACGACAATACAGAGGACGGCGAGCACGAAGAGGAGGAGGTCTGGCCGGGCATAGAGGTAGCAGGCGTAAGAATGGTGGGGGATTGAGCCGACGGATCTGGTGCTTGCGGCGGGCTAGGGGCATGAGTTGAAGGCGGATCCGGTGCTGGCGGCGCTCGACAGTTGCGGGGTCGCCACAGGGCCTCACACAAAGTATGGGCATGGGAGGATAGTGTTGGCAGGGGTGGGCATTGGAGGGAGAGCAGGAATTCGTGGTGGTCGCCGACTCTCCGTAGGTCCACGGGAGGAAGGAGGAGGGACGCAGGAGAGGGCAGGCCGCGGGCGTGAGGAATAAGTGCTGCGATGGAATACGCTTTCCGGAACACGGATTGGCAGAAGAATTTTCTGGTGGAGTGCGGTGCGCAAAGCCTAATTTGCTAACTGCACACCGGTCAGGTGATCAAGTTGATCAGGACGCTTAGATCTTCTTACCTCACATGATCAGATGGTAGAAATAAGCCGTTGTATGTTGAGTTGTGTTCCCTTAGAAAAGAAAATGTTGGCTCTTTTATAAGTAGTATAGACTAGTACTGCGTAGATCCTATCTGAACGACCCGAGACACATCTTGCCTGGCATTGACCTAACGGGCCTGCCCTGATGTGGAGGCTTGGCCCTGCCCACTAATACTGCATGCGGATCAGCCGAGGGTTTGTGCTTAGATTTGCATCGGATGACGTGGACGTGCCGATCCCTGATGTGGAGGCTGGGCCCGCCCTGCTTACGAGACCGACCGTGAGGGCCTCGGAGTCGTACTCCTGGACGGCGATCGCGCACCGTCTTAGGTCCGCGTGGTCTAGGGCTCCTTTGTCTCGTCTCGTTTCACCGCCCGCGTCTCCTCCTGTCCTCCCGGCTCTCCTGCGATCGCCCCCATCCACCGGCCGCTCCTTTGCGGAGGTCCTGCGTTCACCCTCCCCGGCCATGGCTGGGAACGGACATGGGTCCCTCCCCTCTCGCGACCAACCCGGATCGCAGCCGCCTCGGGGCCCGACGCCGTCCGCTCCTCCGCATGCGCCTGGCGCTGCGGCGGCCGCTGCTCCGCCGACTCGCCCTTTGGGGGCCCCTGCGGCTATGCCGCGAGGACCGCACATCGGTCCTCCCGCGAACGTGCGAGGGTTGTCTCCTGCCGGTGCTCCGCCGCCATATGGAGCTCCTTCGGGGTTCCCTCCTGGGGTTCAGTTCTTGCCGCCTGCCACGTACATGGCGGCCTCCCAGGCGGCCCAGCTCTTGCGTTGGAGCCGCCTTACCGGGGAGCTCCTCTGCACTTCGGCGGGGTTCCGTCCTTGCCGGGGGCAGACTTGCTGGTGCGTTCGTTGCTCCACCCGTGCAACCGGGGCAGCCATCTGGACCCCAGCAGTTTGTCCCGGGTGTTGGTGCGGCTGGGGCGGTGGCTCCCAAGCGGAAGAAGAAGAAGACAACGCAAGGCAATCCGCAGCAGCTTGCGGGACAGCTCTCGGCACAGCAAGCGCATCCTACGTAGATGTTGGGGCAACAACAGTTTGCGGTTCAGCAGTCGTATGCGCAGCCGTCTTATGTGGATCAGTCTCACTTCTCAGCCGATGTTCAGGGCCAGCAGTATGAGGCCGTGTCAGGTATAGTGGAAGCAAGTACTAAGGGGCCAGGTGTGCCGGCGACAAAGAAAAATAAGAAGGCTGTGCGTTGTTGGAAGTGTGCTGTGGATTCCCATGCATCTAAGGATTGCGAGGTCTCTCATTATTGCTATATCTATGATGTTTCGTCTCACCCTACTCTAAGATGTCCGGTGCTCAAGCAGCCTCGGCACACTGCTTATATGGCAGGCATTGGTCATGACAAGACACTTTTTGCTTAGATTCCAGATAGTGTGGTTCGTGAGGATTTGGGGGCTTGCAAGACCCCTATTGCTTTGGTTCAGGTTTCTCGTGAGGTGGTCTCTGTGGATGTGATCGTGAAGCAGATTGCCAGGAGGTGCCAGGTTCGGGCTCATTGGAAGTGGGAGGCTCTCCCGCACGGAGAGAATGAGTTCCTGGTTAGCTTTCCTTCCTTTGCTGACCTTGACAGGGTGGATGGTAGTCAGTTCTCTATACCTATGAGCAAAACTCAGCTATCTGTGTCCGCTTATAAGATTCAGGAGGTGCCACATAAGTGTGGTTTGCATCAGGTCTGGTTGCATGTGGAGGGGGTGCCGCATTCCTTACGTACTTTCCTTGGTTTGTGGGCGGTAGGATCCCTAATGGGCACAACTATTGATGTGGACTTGCTTTCCCTGAGGCGGAGGGGCGTTGTTCGCATCTTGGTTGGCATGTTTGATATTACTGTGTTCAATAAGAAACAGGATGCTCCGGGTTTTTACCTCACCTCTGACGCTGTGGCTAAGTTAAAAGGGTATGAGCTTCGGTTCAGGATTGAGCCTGATAGTTATGTGCCTGATCCTGACTTCTCACCATATCTGTGAAAGCGGAATCAGGATGATCCTGATGCTGGTGGCAATGGTAACTCGTGTGATGATGCTATGGATATTTCTGAGCCGTCCATGTCTGCTGCATTGGGTGGGACTACTGGCCAGTTGGCGGGGGCTGGCAATTCTGCTCCTTCATCTTCGAGACAGGTTCCTGTGCAGGTGTATTCTGTGACTCCTTTCAATGCCTCTCCTGTCACGAGGCGTGGAAAGGAGCTTCTTGATGCCCTACCGTTTGACTCTCCCCTTCGGGGTGGCCGTTCTGCTAGTGCTACTCCACGTGTCACCCCGTCTCAGCTGCAGGCGGCTATTAGGGTGGCGAATGGTTCGGCTGGTTTGTCACCCTCTCCCTCTCGCGGCTGGCCTAATATGATGGGCCATACTATTCCGCAACCCTTTGTGGATGGACCGATGTTGATGGAGGTGGTCACTCATGAGGTGGGGAGTGGGCTTGCTCAGGATGGGCTGGCCGGTTCTGCGTTGGCTGGTGGCGACTTGGTGGATGGTGTGACCGATGGAGGGGAGGCCCTGGCCCAGGAGGGGTCGGGCCCTCCCCTAGCTGGTGTGGACGACGCCTAGGTAGGGTGGTCGCCTAGGGAGGACCTGGCCCAGGAGGGGTCGGGTTCCCTCTCGGAAGGTGGCTCCATCGAGGCCCAGGCAGAGCGGTCCGTTGGGGGGAACCTGTCCCAGGCGGGGTCAGGTTCTCTCCCTCGCACGCCGATACGGAGGAGTCTTCGTCATGGCATTGACGGCCTTGGCGCTTCTAACATAGATGAGGACTCGTTGGTGAAGGCTATGAGGAGGAAGGCGGAATTAAATCTTGATTCTCAGGGTACTTCAAGTTCTTCGAAATGTTTCAATAATTTTTCTACCCCTGTTATTGTTGATAGGTTGGCTAGTGTTGGTATTAGTATGGGTAGATCTGTTAAGGAAGTTAATTTTTCTTGTTTTGCTCTGAGACATATGGAGGTTGACCGTTTAACGGTTACTCCTAAAGTTTCTTTTGTTCCTGACACTTTACCAATTGAGGACGAGGAGATGCATGCCACAATAGATGGTCAACTTCTGTCTCACTTAGTTGGTGAAGTGTCCGAGGTGGCTTTTGACGAGACCGGGCTGGGTTCATTATATGAGCTGAAAGCTGCTGGTCGGAAATCAAAAAGCCAAAAATCTCGCAAGAGGTCCCGTGTATCCAAATCTCCTATTGTTTCTCAACGAATGACATGTTATCAAATAGCAGAGGTCTTCGTGACTTGGCTAAACATTTGTTCTATGCTGATTGTGTGAGAGATTATAAGTTGGATTTTTTGGATATTTCGGAAACTGTTAGACGTGATTTCTCACAAGTCTTACTCAATCGCCTTTCTGGTGGAGTAGACTTTACATGGGTTTCACGGCCTCCGCGAGGTAGATCCGGGGGAATCCTGTTAGGCGTCAGAAATGAGACGATGGAAGTTTTAGCTAGTTCGGCTGAAGATTTTTTTATTAAACTCCATACCTGTAACAAAGCTGATAACTTTACATGGTCTCTAGTCGTTGTATATGGGGCTGCCCAGGACGTTTTTAAGGCTGATTTTTTGCGTGAGTTGGTTAATCTGGCTAAGGACAATCCATATCCTATCCTCATAGGTGGTGATTTTTAACTTGCTGAGATTCCCTCATGAGAAAAGTCGGGGACGGTATGATGAGCATTGGCCCATCATGTTCAACACTGTTATCGACAGTTTGGACTTAAGAGAGGTTACAATGCTGTGGTGACAGTTCACTTGGGCGAACAGTCTTCCGGAGCCAACATACGAAAAATTAGACAAAGTGCTTATGGATACCGATTGGGAGGATAAATTCCCTATGGCAACTGTTCGTGCTTTGGAACGTATAGAGGCTTTATCAGATCACGTTCCATTACTTCTTTCGGTGGGAACACCATTACGCTAATCCAAACATAAGTTTAAATTTGAACTTGGATGGATGGAGCGGGATGGGTTCCATGATATGGTGAAGGCTATTTGGAATAGACCGGTTAGTGCTGTAACACCCATACAACGCTGGAATAGCAAAATGCGTGCCTTACGCAAGTTCCTTCGTGGTTGGGCCAGCCACACGGTCGGGATCCTCAAAAAGGAGAAAATACGCCTTTCAACCATTATTAACGATTTAGAGGCTTCCGCAGAAGTTAGGCTATTATCTGCACAAGAGATTGAGCTAAAAATCAATCAAATGCGGAAATTGCCATACTTCTTCGCGAGGAGGAACTCAAATGGTACCAACGCTCTAAGGCAAAATTTGTCCTTGAAGAAGATGCGAACACAAGATACTTCCATGCAGTCGCAAATGGCAAGCATAAGAAGAAACTTATTCACTCTCTGATTCAGGATAAAGGTACGATTGAGGGCCAGGAGCAGCTAAAGGCTTATATTACTAGTTATTACAAGGACTTGTTTGGGGCTCCGTCAGAAAACTCTTTCGAGTTGCATGAGTCTCAAACAGGGGATATCCCGCAGGTTTCTGTTGACGGAAACAACCTTTTAACCGCTCCTTATACTGAGGAGGAGGTCAAGGGAGCTGTTTTTCAGATGGAACATAACAAAGCGCCATGTCCTGATGGCTTTCCAGCAGAATTCTACCAAGAATTCTGGGAAGTCATTAGAGAGGACCTGATGCTTCTCTTTTCTTTTCTGCACGTTGATCATCTAGAACTGTTTAGACTAAATTTTGGCAACATAATTTTTCTACCTAAGGTTAATAATGCGGAACGTATACAGCAGTATCGACCAATCTGCCTTCTTATTGTTAGTTTCATTTTTTACAAAGGTTGCTACTATTAGACTGAATTCAGTAGCTAATCATGTTGTTCGACCTTCTCAAACTGCTTTCATGCAAGGAAGAAACATCCTAGACAGTGTAGTAATCCTTCATGAGACAATTCATGAACTACACTCCAAAAAACTAAATGGTGTATTGTTCAAGATTAACTTTGAGAAGGCTTATGACAAGGTTAATTGGTCTTTTCTACAGTAGACACTTTGAATGAAAGGCTTTTCAGAGGAGTGGTGTGATGACCCACAAGTATAGGGGGTGTATCGCAGTATTTTCGAGGGAAGTGAAACCCAATTTATTGATTCGACACAAGGGGAGCCAAAGAATATTTATAAGCCTTAACAACTGAGTTGTCAATTCAGCTGCACCTGGAAACAATCTTGCTCACAGCAGTTTATCAGTAGCAACAGTTTTGTAGTAGGAGTAGCAAAGTAACAGCAGTAGTAAAGTAAAGACAGCAGTAACAATAGCAGTAAACAGTGGAATTCGAGTGCGGTAGGCATAGGGATGGATGGACGGGCGTTGCATGGACAAGACAATTCACATAGCAATCAGAACATAGGGAAATTGTAGATAAATAAGATAAAGCATCCAAGTACTAGACAATCCTAGGCATGTGTTCCATATATAGTCATACGTGCTCACAATGAGAACTTGCACAACATCTTTTGTCCTGCCAGCCCGTTTGCAGCGGGGCCTCTAGGGAACTACTGGCAATTAAGGTGCTCCTTTTAATAGAGCACCAGAGCAAAGCATTAACACTCCGTGAATACATGTGATCCTCACATCAAAGCCATTCCCTTCCGGTTATCCCGATTTCTGTCACTTCGATGCCATAGGTTCCGGACATCAACGTGTGTACACAACTTGCAGATAAGACCAAAAACAATACTATCATAATGAATCAATAGCAAGTTCAGATCTGAAATCATGGCACTCGGGCCCTAGTGACAAGCATTAAGCACAATAAGTCGCAACAAAGTTATTAAGCACTAATAAAAGATACTAGGCACCATGCCCTAACAATCTGATGCCATTACATGAACAATCTCATCCAATCCCTACAATCTCCATAGCCTACAGTGGGGGATTACTCACTCATAGATGGGGGAAACATGGATGGTCGATGGAGATGATGGTGGAGATCGATGGAGATGGCTTCGGGGGCACTTCCCCGTCCCGGCAGGGTGCCGGAATAGAGACTTTCTGTCCCCCGAATCTCCCCTTCGGTGGCGGAGGCGCTGCGGAACTTCTTCTGGAAAAACGTAGAACCCCCGAAGCTTTTACGTCAGAAGGCTTCTTATAGGCGAAGAGGGAGACCGAGGGGGTGCCTGGGGCCACCACACCATGCCCTGGCGCGGCTAGGCCCAACCTGCGCCTGGGGGGTGTGGCCAGCCCCTGGCCCTCCTCCGTCTCGTATTCTGACTCCTGGAGTCTTCTGGAAAAATAGGCACTTTGGCTTTTGCCCCGTCCAATTACGAGAAATATTCATTTTCTGACTTTCCTGCAACCAAAAACAACAGAAAACAGGCAGCTGGCACTGTGGCTCTTGTTAATAGGTTAGTCCAAGAAATCATATGAGAAGTACTCCAGAGTGTGGACAAAACACAAGAAAGTGGATAAAACTAAGCATGGAGCATCAAAAATTATAGATACATTTGCAATGTATCATGGTGCAATCTCATAAAGTCCTTTGTGACTGGGGGTAGTGTAGCAATTAATGTCAATAATGACACTGGTAAATACTTTCAAACTAAAAAAGGGCTAAGACAAGGGGATCCGCTGTCGCCTATACTATTTAATATAGTAGCTGATATGCTGGCTATCCTGATTGAGAGAGCTAAGGCTGCCAGCCAAATTGAAGGACTAGTTCCCCATCTTGTTGATGGTGGCATTTCTATTCTTCAATACGCTGATGATACTATCCTTTTTATGGAACATGATCTAGAGAAAGCTACGAATCTGAAACTAATACTATATCAGCATTTGAGCTTCACACTTGATTGAAAATCAATTTCCATAAGAGTGAGTTGTATTGTTTTGGCGAGGCTGAGAACGAGGCACATCTATACGCCGAACTTTTTGGCTGTAGCATGGGCCAATTTCCAATCAACTATCCGGCAATCCCGATATTATTGGCGGCTCGCGATTGCTGAATGGAAAATTGTTGAGGAAAGATTACAAAAACGTCTTAACAATTGGCAAGGTAAATTACTATCACTTGGTGGAAGACTTGTTCTCATAAACTCAGTACTCACAAACATGGTACTGTATATGATCTCTTTTTTTCAACTACCAAAAGGTGTCTTGAAGAAAATGGATTACTTCCGATCAAGATTCTTTTGGCAAGGTGATGGTGAAAAAAAGAAATATCGACTTGCCAGATGGAATGCGGTTTGCAGACCAAAAGAATACGGTGGACTGGGCGTACATGATTTGCAAGTCAAAAACACCGCACTTCTCGGTAAATGGTTGTTCAAACTACTTACTGAAGATGGTGTATGGCAAACCATTCTTTGGAGGAAATATATAGGCTCTAAGGCGGTGTCTCAAGTGGTTTGGAAACCCGGAGATTTACACTTTTGGGCAGGACTTATGGCGTCCAAAAAACATTTCTTTCAATTTTGTGTGTTCAATATTAAGGATGGATCACAGATTAGATTCTGAGAAGATAAATGGCTTGGCCAAACTCCCCTCCGGAATCAATATCCAGCTCTTTACTCCATTGTTAGACACAAAGGAGAGACTCTTTCCAAAGTTTTGGAAGCTTATCCTCCTAATGTGTCGTTTAGACGAAGCCTCATTGGACCTAGGCTCGAATCTTGGAACAATCTTGTATTAAGACTGTCCACGGTACAGCTATCTGAGGGGGTGGATGAGTTCAAATGGAATTTACTTCAGAGTGGTAAATTTTCGGTTGACTCTATGTATAGGGCTTTGATCCAACCTGATATTCCTGTCGATAACAATAGTAAAATTTAGAAAATGAAGTTACCCCTTAAGACGAAGATCTTTGCTTGGTACCTTCGTAAAGGGGTAATTCTTACTAAAGACAATCTTGTTAAGAGGAATTGGCATGGAAGTACACAATGTATATTTTGTCATCATCATGAGACAATACGGCATTTATTCTTTCAATGTAAATTTGCTCGTGTTATATGGTCAATCATCCAAGTAGCCTCGGGTTTATCTCCTCCCCGATCGGTTGCCAATGTATTCGGCAATTGGTTATATGAGATTCGGGATAAATATGGGACTTTATTTAGGGTGGGAGCGCTTGCCATTATTTGGTCGCTTTGGCTATGTAGAAATGACAAGATTTTTAATAACATAGTTTCTTCTTCCTTGCATGTGGTTTATCGCGCAACATCTATCCTACGATCATGGATTCCGCTTCAGCGTATGGAGTTCCGCGACTTGTTTGCGGAGGGGTGTACGCGCTTGGAGAATGTGGCGAGGGATATTTTCTCCCGACATGGATGGCAGCGTGATTTGCGGATTGAACGGCTTTAGATGCACGCAGTTTTATTTTGTTTTACGGACTGTAATTTTTGTACTTAAGTTTGGTTCTAGTCATGTGATCGATCGGCTGTGTGCATCCTAGTTATGCTGAGGCCGGGTGTAAACTTTACTCTTGAGTAATAAAACGCCCATTTCTAAGAAAAAATACGCACAGACGAAAGATTGTGAACACGATCTCAAGTCAATCTCACTTTCAAATATTGAAAGAGGGTTTATTTGTTCGATGGGGGCTCGGGCCAATAAATAATGGATCAACGATGACGAACACGAACAAGAACAACGATTTACCCAAGTTAGGACCCTCTAATGATGGGTAAAAGTCCTACTTCTGTCTTCTCCAGGAAAAGAACCGGATCATGGTGGCCTTATGCTTATGCCAACCTGTCCGGGCCTAGTTTACCTTCGGTATGGGCCCAAAGCATGTGCCCTCTACTCCAATCATAGCTAACGTGGAGTAGCACAGCTCAAAAAACCAAAAAGCTACTACTGTGTAGTGGTACTGCTCGAAACTTTTTCTAAAAAGGGCTATAGCGGAAAACATGTTCATCCTATAGTATACTTGCTCCATAAACATGTTCCTAGTTTGCTAAAAACAGAAACACAAAATAAAATATAAAAATAAGCGCGTAATAGAAAACCAGAGGAACAAAACCAGTGAACGTCTCCAAGTAAAAACGTTCTGCAACAAAAAGAAGCCATGTGCACTGGGCCAGCCCATAAGCGGTGCCCTGCAGGCGGCGCGCTGTAAGGAGCGGTCTACAGACCTAGTTATCCCAGAAGTTGTCCCAACGCCGTGGAGTATGGGCCAAAGACTGATGGCCTCTACTCCTATCATAGCAACCGTGGAGTAGCACAGCTCAAAGAGCCAAAAAGCTACTATTAGTACTACTGTACAGCACCACTGTTCAAAACTTTTTAAACAAGGAAGGCTAGCAACAGTGGAGTCGCAGCAGTAGCTAGTCATAGAACTGGTACCACTAGGTTCATTGAAGCCAATTGATGAACCCAATTCAATTGCCAACTACTGCACCTGCAACGTAACTTTTCTTTTGTAGGAAAAGATCGAGGCTCATGGGGCCGGTAGAGTAGAGCAGAAGGCATCGCACGGCCAGCAATCGAGGAAGGAATCACATAAAATAGAGTGAAATGCATCAACAATTCTAGAACTTAATGATTATGTCTGAAATGGTCCTAGAACTCAGGAAATACATCAATACAGTCCTCTTATAGGACGGTCATGTACAGATGTACTCCCTCCGTTTTATAACATAAGATGTTTTAGCTTTGACAAAAAATTATATCTAGACTCCTTTTAGTTTATAGGTTCTCTTCAAATTTAGATGAACCTACACACTAAAAAGGTCTAGATACACTCTATTTATAAAACTAAAATATCTTATATTTTAAAAACGGAGGGAGCAGAAATGACGTGACAAATGGTAGCAGATCGACAAGAGTAAGTAAGTCGTGCTTCCGACAACAATTGGGACGCTTGATGCTCTTGTAGAAGTTGTAGTAGCAAAACAAAAAGTAGTACAAGACATAAATGCGGAAACGAACGTTTGACCCCACTTGCATTTGCTCATTTTATTAAAACTATATATTTCAAATTTTTAAAAGAATCGAAAAGACTATTTGGATGTGTATTTAAAACATCCACTGTCCTCATATACGGTTTAACGAAAACCGATATATGGGCCATGTAAAAAAAGAAACATGTGTTGTGGACAGACTTATTTTAGCATCGAATTTTGTCTTTTAACACAAGCCACACAGAATGTTAATTTTTTGTGAAACGACTTTGTGTGAATCTAAAATGTGGAGATGTACGAAAGCAAGTATTTGTTTTGAAATATTTTGACATTTCAAATTTGGTTCAAAATAAAATTTAAATAAAAAGAGCATATGCACCCAGACCATATTAGCCGCGTCAATTCACCCCTCGCCGAAAAGAAAACAAATTCGTCATGACGTGCCCATATACTTGTACCGGGGGTTGTGCAAACTGCAGCTCGCGAGAGAACATGCATGCCGCTTATTTGGCTGAGGGCGGATATTTTTTTGAGAAACACAGTGCAAACGCAGACGCTCACAATGCGTACATACACTCACCTCTATGAACACACGCACGCACACCCTACCTCTATGAGCACCTCCGAGAGACAGAGCCGGCGGATCTTGAGATTGACGAAATCACCGCAGGCACCTCGCTATCGACGGGAACGTCGCCTCTCACTGAAAGAATATTCCGCTTTTCTGAGACACCAAATCATCAAACCTTGGATTTGAACTCTGGTGGGCTGGGGGTACCACTGCCCTCCTAACCATCCAAACCACGGGTTGGTTCTCACGGAATTATTATTTTTATACTCACTTCCATCCAAAATTAATGTACTGTGCTCTGATTTTTCTAGTCAGATGTATCTAATATTAACACCCAAATCTAAGGAGAAAACGTGCCCTCCCTAGTCTCTCCCGGAGCACACACAAATTTAAGTTATCAGGATACTTTTTTCCATGGCATTTTTTATTTTTCTGGGCTTCTTTGTGTTTTTTCACACACCAACGGATCGGAATCGTGCGGCCAGGTGCACCATCACGCACGCACGGCGATAGCTCGGTCCATATTGAAACATGTTTAGATATATTCGAATCTAGATAAATCTAAATCTATTAGTTTGGATCGGGGGAGTAAAAAGAACACATGCTTGATTCCAGGGAGGCAAGTCATGTTGGCCGATTCACACGGAAACAAACATCCACTAAAAAATACACTGTTTTATGTCTAGATCTACAAATTTCTCTTATTTCCTAAGGATAGAATACTAAGTATTTTTTTACGAGATTTTTTGTAAACCCGTATTACAAATCATTATCTACATGACTATGTCCCTGTATTTTTTTTCATATTAATAGTACAAAACATGCAGATCGGAATCGTGCGGTCAGTGCACCATCGCGCGCGATAGCTCGGTCCATATTGAAATATGTTCTAAATCTATTACTAATTTGGATCGGAGGGAGTAAAAAAGAGCACATGCCTGATTCTAGGGAGGCCGGTCATGTTCTCCCGGGGCCGTTTATGTTGGCCAATCCAGACGGAAACAGACGTCCATTAAAAACGTCTAGATCTGCAAATTTCTCTTATTTCCTGAGAACAGAATACTAAGTATCTTTTACGAGATTTTTTGTAAACTCGTATTATAAATCATTATCTACATGACTATGGCCCTGTATTTTTTTTTCATATTATTTGAATCTTTAAATTTGAAATTCAAAAAAAATCGAAGTCCTCTAGTGAGTGAGGACGGGCTCAACGGTCTCGGTGTGCTCTCCTCTATTTAAACCCCCCATCCTCCCTTGTCAAAAGCCACGCCACCAACCAATTATCAAACAGCATCTAATCCAACCATGCAGGCTACACTGAGCTCCATCCAGGACTACCTCCACTCAGCGTCCACCACCATCCTCGCGCTCCTCTTCCTCGGCGTCTCCCTAGTGTGGCTTTGCGCTGGCGACTCCGCATGGGCGCTCTCAGGCCACGCTGCGCACCGCGCCATCGCCGGCCTCTCGCGGTCCGTGCCAGGTGGCGCCGCGCTCGTGTCCTTCTCCGTCGGCCTCACCCGCTTCGTCGTGGCCAGCAGGCCGGAGACGGCGCGGGAGCTCTTGACCAGCAACGCCTTCGCCGATCGCCCCATCAAGGACGCGGCGCGAAGCCTCCTCTTCCACCGGGCAATGGGCTTCGCGCCATCCGGCGACTACTGGCGCGCGCTCCGCCGCATTAGCACGACCTACCTCTTCAGCGCCCGCCGCATCGCCTCCTCTGCCTCGTGCCGCCTCGCCGTTGGCGAGGGCATGCTCGACCAACTGGCCGCCCGTGGCGGTGGCGTCGTCGTCATGAGGCGGGTTCTCCACGCGGCCTCCCTGGAGCACGTGATGGCCACCGTCTTCGGCAGGCGGTACGACGCGGCGAGCCAAGACGGCGTGGACCTTGAGGCGATGGTGAAGGAAGGGTACGAGCTGCTTGGAATGTTCAACTGGGGGGACCACCTGCCGCTGCTCAAGTGGCTGGACCTGCAAGGCGTGAGGAAGGGGTGCAGGAGGCTGGTGCGTAGGGTGGACGTGTACGTGAGGAACATCATAGAAGAGCACAAGCACAAGAGGTTGGGCGGAGGCGAGGGGGACCTTCTTGCCGCCGGAGCCGGAGACTTCGTTGACGTCCTGCTTGGGTTGGAAGGGGAAGACAAACTCGCGGAATCTGACATGGTCGCTCTTCTTTGGGTACGTACACGTGTACTAGTACTACGGAAGCATGCATGCATTATTCCGATTCAGGAGATTCAATTATTATTAATTGTGCGTGTACATCGATCATCCTCTTCCTTCATCAGGAGATGATCTTTCGGGGGACTGACACGGTTGCTATCCTGCTGGAGTGGATCATGGCGAGAATGGTGCTGCACCCGGACATCCAGGCCAAGGCGCAGGCCGAGATCGACGCACTGGTCGGCCGCGGCCGCACCGTGACGGACGCCGACGTCGGCAGCCTGCCCTACCTCCACTGCATCGTCAAGGAGACGCTCCGCATGCACCCACCTGGCCCGCTGCTCTCGTGGGCGCGCCTCGCGGTGCACGACGCGCACGTCGGCGGCCACCTCGTGACGGTGGGCACAACGGCCATGGTGAACATGTGGGCCATCGCGCACGACCCGGAGATCTGGCCTGAGCCGGATGCGTTCCGGCCGGAGCGTTTCGCGGAGGAGGACGTCAGCGTGCTCGGGAGCGACCTCCGCCTCGCGCCCTTCGGGGCGGGACGCCGCATCTGCCCAGGGAGGGCGCTCGCGCTCGCCACCGTCCACCTCTGGCTCGCGCAGCTGCTGCACCGCTTCCAGTGGGTGCCCGCTGACGGCTGCGGCGTCGACCTGTCGGAGCGCCTCAACATGTCGCTGGAGATGGAGAAGCCACTGCTGTGCATGGCCAAGACTAGGCTGCGGCCTGTGAAGTTATAAGGTGAAGCCACACGACAGATCGATCGATCGATGGCCCGTTAATTATGTATTGCTACTACTCTGTGGTCGTGTTGTCTGCATGCATCGTTACTTAATCTGATTATTATTACTAGTTTGTTGTACTGTGCCGAACGCTAATGTCCGAGTCTTTGGTTTTTAGTGACCATGCACCAGATTTTATTATTCCCATGTTATGTCACTTTGTTTGATTAATAAAGTTGACTCCGCTGTTTCCCTTAAAAACATATTTGCACGTACTCTACTGGTCTTGTGCACGTACGTACACAGCTCTACATTATGCTTGGAATAAAATCCACCGATCTATCTATGCCTACACCTACTCGGCCTACGCCTACATAGTATACCTGTACCGAAGCGAGGCCTCGCTCTGCTCCGGCATAGCCTTCTTATTTAGCTGCCAGTGAACAAAAGAATTCAAGAATTATATCCGTAAAGCTCTAAAAACAAATATTTTGACGAAACATATTCTTTTCAGCAATAGCCATGTACTCTGCTTTAATGGTAGATTGGGCAACGTTGACTTCTAGCTAACAGTACAACCACCAATATTGTATAAGAAACCTGCCAGCGACCTCTTCTATCCAAATCATCAACAAAATCTAAAGAGGACTTCAATTGAGAGAAACATGTTTCCATTTTAACATATTCCATGTAACATCCACTTTCGGTACTCTGGAATTATGGTGTCCTATATGCAAAAATCAGGGAAAACAAAAACTTTCTCTTATCTTGTGGAGTGGTAGTTGTTTGCTTGTTGATAATACTTGGCTATGTTTGTGTGTGCACAAGACCAATTCTCTACCTTCTGCAAAAGTTATTTAACAAAAGACAATGTTTGGCTTACTTTACATATTCTCAACTGTTCTGGCATTCCAGCAAAGATGTCTTTGCAACAATAAATGTTTTCTTACCTTCTATTGACAAAATTATGGAGATCTATACGCCACCATCTCCCTATCTTTTCAAGACAGAACTTCCAAATATCCTTATCTCTAGTCTTTCCAAAATCTTTTGTAAAGCTGCTTACTTCTCACTCTTGGTAGAAGTGCCAAGGGACTCACCCTCTTCAAAACACAAACCCTTCAAAGTTTCTCTTCTTTAGATATTAAGTAATGCTTGAGTATGTTTGTACCTCTTCTTGAGATGTTTGTATGAATTTTCTTGATCTGATGTCTTTAAACCGGATTTTCTGAACTTGTTTGATTAGGAACTAGTATGAGCTACCCTAGGATCCCAACCTCTAATAACAAACCAACCCGCAATGCACTCTCTAAAACCCTTGTGTTGAACTCACCAAAACTAGGGTAGAAAGACTAACTTCCTCTTGTTATCAGCTCCACTTTCTAGGACTCTAATTAAGATCCTTACTCTTGATCTCAAGGCAATGCACCTATCCTATTCTCTCCTTGGTGATGTTCTCTTCCATCTCCAATACTTGCTCTTGGTCAAGAAACCCAGCTACCAAGTTTCCCAATCTAGACTTGACCTCTAGTCATTAACATGACCATCTAATTCCTTATCAGGTTCCTTTTGAATCCACTTCCTTTTTGTAGTTTCCAAGGTACTAGATACCAACTCAATCCATGGGTACCTTCTACACAATCTACTCTTCAACCTCATTCACTTGATGATGAGTTTGGAACCTTGTATCACCTCAAAACCACTAAATCTTATACCCTAGTTAAAAACCCTAAACCAGTCAAAATTTCACCAAGTCTAAAACTGTTATCAGAATCATCCATGGACCCTTTTGGAAATGCACTTGGACCATATTGTGCACTTGCAAACCACACTCTTGCCCTTGACTAGATCATTCTTGGACCCACTTGTCCTTGATGGTTTTGTAGTCAAGAAAATAATATGTTTATGTCAACTGTTTCAACATGCCAACTTTGGCAGAAGCTCCCATCTCCATATCACCCTTTTTTGACCAACTCTTTGCATGGTTATGAGCTACTCAAACTAGTCTATCAAACCATACTCCCCTTGTTCCAATTGGAGACTTGAACTTCTTAAACTAACATGGTTTTCGAGGCAATATGATAATCTATTTTGGACCCTTATAATAAACAAAGTTTGGCTTTTATTCTGGAAGCACTCATACATTCTTTTGGCCAATGCTCCACACCACTCCCATCTATACCATATGGTCTATCAAGCCTTGTAACCCATCACCCAATGGAGCTCTGAACTCCTTAATCTTGCATGGTTTTGGTGGTATGATGATAATTATACCCTGGATCACCTATGACTTGCAAATTCTAAATTTTTTGATTTTTTCAAATTCAAACCAATTCGGTGATCACCACCCCACCCCTACCTTCCATCATCTCTCACTTGTGACTACATCATACTCAATATCACCAAAGTTTATAAAAAGCAAAAATAATAATATGAAGAAATATGATCATATCTTCCTCCCACTCACTCAAAATTCCTTTTAATCTTTAGCAAGGCACCTTTTGACCACCACAGAATCCCACCTCCCTCTCTGGTCATGCTATGTAGCACATCTCTCTCTCTTTTTGTCCTTTAATGCTTGGAAGAGAGAGAGAGAGGATCATGTCATTATTGCCTAGCCTAATTAAACAAAAACTTGCAGCTGCAGCCACCACTCCACCCCAACTTGCGAGTATCCATGTCCCACACCATATTTCTACCCCACATGGAAGCCCTAGGTCTAGCCCTAGACACCCTCCCTCTTCTTTTCATTTTTGTACCTGAAAGATGGAGACACACGCTCCATTGCACTACAATGCCCCACCAACCCCTCATGTGCCCTCCTTGGCCTTAGATCACGCCTCCCATCACCCTATCGACCAATGCAGCTGCATCACCCTCTCCCATGTCCAAAGATGGACAAGGTCCACCGGACACCCTCACCTCTCGAATAAAAGGGCAGAGGCCACTATAGCTCCTCCATTCACTCTCAGCCCACTCCCCCACCACTCCACAGTCTCCCCACCAAGCCAAACCATCTCCTCTACTCTCTATCACTGGTTCGAGGAGAAACTCTCCTCGGATCTGCAAGGAAAGAAGTGAGGTTTAACCTCGATTCTCTCCATCTCTACTCCATGTTTTTGTTTGCATGTCTCACCCTTGCTCAGATCTAGCTTTTGGTGCTCTCCCTTCTACCTAGGAACACTGGAAATCCACCCCTCTAGCAAACTCCGACGAGGTCACCGAGTCCACCATCGTGTGAAGATCGTCCCAAGTGCCAAAACCCACCTTCCCGCCCCTCGTTGAGGTTGCCGCCCTCAACCGCGCCTCCTCTACCGGTCCCTCGTCGTCAGCGTGCCCCACGGTGAGCTCCCCGCACCTTCCCGCCTCCTATGGGGTTCCCATCCTCTGTCTTGTCGCCAGAGGAAGGAGACAAGCGGGGGTTTGATACGTCCAAAATGTATCTACTTTCCCGAACACTGTTGCTATTGTTTTTCCTCTAAACTTGTGTGATTTGGATACAACTAACACGGACCAACGCTGTTTTCAGTAGAATTACCTTGGTGTCTAGTTTTTGTGCAGAAAATCAACTATTAGGAAAAATCCCAGAAAATATGCCAAAAATCCTATTTCACTAGAAGAGTCACGGAGCCAGAAGACGAGACGGAGGAGGGCCACGAGGGGCCCACACCACCTGGTCGCGTGGGCTAGGCCAGGCCGTGCCTGGGGCTGGTGTGTCCGCCTCGGTCACCCCCTCGGCCTCCCTGTTCGCCTATAAGTTGCCTCTTGACCTAAAAACCAAGGGGGGTTCGACATTTTTCCAGAAAGAGTTCGGCTACGCCACCACCATCATATTCCGTGATTCAGACCCAAAAACTCCGTTCTGGCACCCTGCCGGGACGGGGAATTGGAGGAGATCATCGCCATCATCATCACCATCGCTTCTCCATCGACCATCCATGTTTCACCCATCTATGAGTGAGTAATCCCCCGTTGTAGGCTATGGGGATGGTAGGGATTGGATGAGATCGTTCATGTAATGGCATCAGATTGTTAGGGCATGGTGCCTAGTATCTATTATTAGTGCTTTTTGACTTTGTTGCAACTTGTTGTGCTTAATGCTTGTCACTAGGGCCCGAGTGCCATGATTTCAGATCTGAACATGTTATTGATTCATTATGATAGTATTTTTTATGGTCTTACCTGCAAGTTGGATACACATATTGTTGTCCGGAACCAAAGGCCCCGAAGTGACAACAATCGGGATAATCGAAGGGAATGGATTTGATGTGAGGATCACATGTGTTCATGGAGTGTTAATTGTAACTACCTCGGTGAATTACGCTCTTAGTTGCATGTCTGGATGAGCGAAAGTGGTTAAAATAGTACGGTTGGGCCCAGGGGCCACTCACAGGTAGACCTTTAGGCCGTCCTAACCACTTTCAGAACATCGGGACAAGAACGAGCGGCGTAATCGGCAGGCGAAGGGATCAACTACATACACAAGTGAGCATGTATACAAGCCACATACAACAGTTTTCAGAGTCATTCCATCTAAAAGAAATAGAAATATTGCAACGCCATACGGCAAGATCCAAACATCCTAGATAGAGATAATAGTTTAGGATAGCTCCTCATACATCAAACATCAGAGTATCAGGCGGAAGCGGAAAACAAGATCCGAGTACAGATAAGAAGCAAATTGGCATAAGATGCCACAGAAATAATCACATCCCGCCCACAAATCTCACGGATCCCCATTCCCGGAATCATTACACCGAGTGATCGTTGCCAACATCATCCGTCTCCTCCACCCAGTATCCATCTTGCGAGTACACCTGTTCATCTGAATCAAACAATTTATCATGTGAGACCCTAGGGGTACTCAGCAAGTCTTTATGCCTCTAAAGGGGACATATACCTGGGGTGACGCAATTGCAGCAAAATATAATAACTAACAAGCCTAGAGATACTCGCTAACCATCCGCCTAACCAATGATAGACGGATGTCCGTTAATTAGAAACAACAGTTATAACCGTATAATTAACAGATCCATCCTCCTTCTCGCTTACCAGCGAGAAAGCGGACGAACAACCCATCTGTTGGCAGTTTTATTAACCATTCCATGAGTATTGCACTATTTACTAGTCAGGTACTTAGTCAAATTAAAAGCGGTACTTTAGTTATACTTGTCTATGATCGAGAAACTGTGCTCCAAGTCGTCCATAACCGCGGACACGGCTTTCGGAAAGATTTACCCTGCAGGGGTGCACAAATAGCAACACACACTCGATCAACCTCGGAAAAACCAAATCAAAACCCAACGAGGCATTCACGACAAAGCGATCACAGGATTCAGGAATATTTTAGGGGGCCACCCTAATAAGCTACCCGCAACGAAGTTGGATGGCTCCGAGACGGACCCAGGGTTTGCGATAATGGCGGTAAACGACTGGGAACCCGAAAATGTGACTGGGCTTGTCGATACCAAGAAAACATTCCGCATTCTTAAACAGTACAGGTGCTCCTCGCACAATCTTAAATAAAACAGTAAGACATGGCATAAGTATAGGATAGTAATAAAGCCCCAAACTAATTGTGGCCCCAAGAAATAGAAATGAATCAAGCTCTGGCTCAGGGGGGTCCATAAGGCCTCCCGGATGTGGATAGTGCGAATAAACAAGGAACAGGAATCAAGTACTCGGGGTCCTATGGGACACAAGTGAGCATGAAGAACCAAATAGCAGATATTGCTCACCGGTACCTCTTTCATTAGTTATCCCATTACTACCCAGGTTAAGTTGTTTAGGTACCTCGTTATCCATCAGACGCTCATATACCCTACACATGCTTTTCTACGACTCGTATGGCTCAAACAACTCCTGTAGTAATGGCTCATGGGATTGAGGAACAGGCTCGGTGGGGTTTAAAAGTAAAGGCTATGCAGTACTTGGGATTCAATTTAATGGAAACGCGACTCAATGTTGCAAGAATAAGATAGAGGCAATAGGTACTATATGTATGCAAGCATGTGGCAGTGCTTGCCTGGCAGCTCAGTTGAAGCGAGAGATGGATCTGGGTAGAACTCCTGTGATTCCTGATAATTCTCCTGCTGGGCGTCTATTCGAAGAAGAACCAAACACACAAGGGCCAACATAAATAAAGTGCACAAGCATATGAATAAAATGCGACAAGCAACCAAGCATGCCATGATGAATGATGCACAATTTACATGACAATAAAGTAGCATGGCATGGGTGAGGTGTGGGGACACGAATAATTCATTTATCATTTATTCGATCAAGTTTTAATGCGATAAACAGTTATGATTTTAAATATTGACATGATGCATGCTTCAATTCAGATCAAGTAATGCATAATTAGAACGGGCTCGTCGCGCTGATCGACTTAGACATATTATTTGTCAAATTTGGAGTTATAGATTTAAAGTTATTAATTTATTAAGAAAAGGGCATTTTATTGTAATTTTAATCATCTCGAAAATTTAAAGTGCTCAAACATTATTTTGAATGGCATATTTGAAATCCTCACATTTTTCTGATTCAAAAACATATATCATTTGTATTATTTGGATTTATAATTGAAAAGTTATTTAAAACAGATTTGAATTTGTATTTAAACATTTCTGAATTTGTTTTATTAAAATAGAATTACACCGAGACTTTTTGTACACAGGACGAGCTAGCCCCAGCCACTGACGGTGGGACCAGCGGCTACGCGTTGCTTTTCTTACCGCCCACTCATCCAGCCATAGAGACTAACGGGCGGGACCGGCCAATTCGCGGGGCCTCACACGGGCGCGCCAGCAAGGGCCTGCCACGTGTGGGATCCGAGGGAGTGCGGGTTGAGGCGAGACAAGTCTAGGGGCCTTTTTGCAAAACGTCCAGAGAGGGAAAACTGAAGAACAGCGTTGGCACGCGAAAACTATTAGCTGTGCCTGATTTTGAGTGACGATTACGAGCAGACCACATCGAATTTCGCTAAGCCAGAAAAAGGAAAGATGTAGAGGGAAGAAAGATCTACAACTTCTGTTTTTGTGGCAACACCAAAAGAGGACCAGGGGAGCTGGGATCTGGACGCGAAAAATGGCATGCGCGGTGTCTGTTGCTGCTGTAAAACGGACGAACGGACGGTGTCGGTCGGCGAACTGACAGAGAAAAACCCCGGCTGGTGGCGCGACTGGCGGGGAGGATTCCGGCGAAACGGCTAGCTGAAACGTGGCGACGCAAAAGCGGAAAACCTAGAGGGTTCATCGTTCTGCAACTTCCGTTTAGGAGGCTTCTCGAAAGGGGGACTGTAGAGCTCGGGGCTCCGGTGGGAACATAGGCTGGCGAGGGAGTGCTGCTGCTACTGCGGGCTGCAGGCGCGCGTGGCTACTCGGCACGGGAGGGTGGAAGATGATGTCCGGGAGATCGAGGAGCTCACCAGGATGCTGCCCGTGGCATCGCTGGAGCGAGAGGAGGAACGGGTCGACGTGGAAGAAGAGGTACTGGAAGCTCGGACTCCGGTGGCTGCGGCGTGTCTGGCGAGCTGCAGGGGCTCTATCTGGCGGCGGCCATGGTACGACGGAGAAGAGGGAGAGGGGAAACGGAGAAGGGAAGCTAGGGTTTGAAAAAGGCGCGGCTCGGAGCAAGGATAAGAAGGATGGGAGAGGGGCGTACGGGAGGCGTGAGCTGACGCGGCAGACGGCGGAGAACGTCCACCTGCCTCGCTTCCGTCAGAGAAGAGGAGAGAGGCGGGGCGACAGAGAAGAGGAATAGAGGGAGACGGCGTGATCGAAGGGGTATGGGCCAGCTGGTTTGGGCCAGCCCAAGAGAAGGAGGGGGAGGGAGAAGGGGCTCCGGGTGGGCCAAAAGTTGGGGCTGGGCTGCTGCTCTCTCTCTTCCTGTTTTTTTATTCATGTTCTGTTTTATTATTTGTTTTGGGTAGTTTTGGTTTCAATTCAAACAATAGTTGAACTCTTAACTATTTGAAACTTTGCAGATTGATTTGAAAAGAGGGGTTTTGACAACACAAAGACAAGAGGGAACAAGACCTAGGAAAAGGGGATGCCCACAAGTAATTCAATTTGGGCACTTGTACAAGACTAAGAATTGGGTTTTACAATTTGATAAAATCATGAGGAAAAAAATATTGGACCCAAGCAAGTGGGTCTCAACTTGTAGAAACCAACATAGAGAGTTTTAAAAGAGAGAGGGAGATGGGGTTTTGGGGTTGACCTCACATGATCATGCATGGCACATACACATGTGAGGGGATGATTATGAGGGCACGTGGTAAGGAGAGATCAAACAAGGGGGGTAGGGTTTTATGGTAAGATCAAAAGAATAGAGCCAACACGAATTGATTCTCAAAGAACCATGCTCCACTCAAAAATCCAAGTAAATCCCAAAAGAATAGAATGGTGGTGATTTGCATGGCCCATGCATGGGCATTAAATGCCATGTTTTATTCTTGTGAAAACAATAATAATATACCATGGCATTATTCCCATGCATTACCAAAATGTGGAGTAAAGGCCAAGCAAAAGAAAATAGAATTGAATCCATCCCAACCCACATGAGCTAGAGTAAAAGCCAAAAGAAAGTAAAAGCTCATGGGTAATTAGGATGGTGGAATTATAAGGTGGTGACAAAGAAAGGTGATGGAGTTGAATAAAAGATATGCCCCCAACTCAACTTGGGCATCAAGCATTTATCAAGAACCAAATACAATATATCAAGAGCCAAATAAAATTACTAATGCATATGAGAGAAGAACCAAATGAAAAGGGTTTTATATGATGCTCAAATGTAAGGTGGCATGATGACATGAGCATGATATAATTATGATGCAACAATTGTATGTAGGAAGTAGAAATTATATTACTAGACCATGTAGCATTACATATGTTAGACAGATGGGATGCTACAACTCTCCCCCACTAAACAGGAATCTCGACCCGAGATTCTAGGAAGAAGAAGAAGACACGAAGAGGGTAGGATACTTGGCACGGAGCTCATCCTCACGTTCCCAAGTGGCTTCATCAACGGACTGGTGCGACCACTGCACCTTGCAGAACTTGATGGACTTGTTGCGAGTCCTTCTTTCTGCGACTTCTAGAATTTTTGTGGGGTGTTCTTGATAAGACAGATCTTCTTGGAGATTGATGAGTTCATGGTCCACGGTCCTGCCGGGATCCTTGAAGCACTTCTTGAGCTGAGAGATATGAAAGACATCATGGACCTTGAGTTTTTCAGGGAGCTCAAGAGCATAAGCAACTTCTCCTCTTCTTCCACGAATTTTGAAAGGACCGATGTATCTAGGAGCCAGCTTTCCTTTGATACCAAAGCGGTGCGTGCCTCTCATGGGAGTGACACGAAGGTAAACGAGATCACCAGGAGCATACTCCATGTCCGTGTGCTTTCTGTCATAATTGCTCTTCTGGCGACTTTGAGCAATCTTCAGGTTTTCAAGAATGATGTGAACCTTCTCCTCCGCTAGAGTTACAATGTCGGGGCCAAACAATGTTCTTTCTCCTGCGCTCGACCAACCAATCGGAGTTCTGCATTTGCGACCATAGAGAACCTCAAATGGTGCCATCTTTAGACTTTTCTGAAAGCTGTTGTTGTAAGAGAATTCAGCATAAGGAAGGCATTCTTCCCACTTCATGCTGAAAGAGATAACGCAAGCACGGAGCATATCTTCTAGAATCTGATTGATCCTTTCAACTTGTCCTTGCGACTGAGGATGGTAAGCTGTGCTGAAGTTCAATTTTGTTCCCAAAGAGTTTTGGAAACTTCCCCAGAACTTGGAAGTGAAGATGCTTCCATGGTCTGAACTGATCTCAAGAGGAACCCCATACAGAGAGACAATTCTGTTGATATAGAGCTCAGCCAACTGAATTGCAGAAATTGTTTCCTTGACGGGAAAGAAGTGAGCCACTTTAGAAAGCCTGTCGATGACAACAAAGATTGCATTATTGCCCTTCTGCGACCTTGGAAAACCAGTTATGAAGTCCATCTCTACTTTCTCCCATTTCCATTCCGGAGGTTTCAATGGATGTAGAAGACCGGAAGGTTTCTGATGGACAGCTTTAACTCTGCGGCAGACATCACACTCCGAGACATACTTGGCACAATATCGTTTCAACCCAGGCCACCAATATTGTGTTTTCAAGTCCATGTACATCTTAGTGCTGCCAGGGTGGATAGAAAGAACAGAATCATGCGCCTCCTTAAGAACTTGCTCTCTTAAACCCGGGTAGTTCGGAACAAACATCCGGTGTTCAAAGAAAAGAGTGCCTTGGTCGTCGACGTGGAAGGACTCATACTTCCGAAGCTAAATGTTGGAGATGATCTTTTTAGTGTAAGGATCACCAAGTTGAATGGAGCGAACCTTTTCTTCCAAGAGAGGTGTTGCCAGAAGGTTCAGAAGATACCCTTGATCCACAATTTCAAGGTTGAGCTTGCGGAATTCCTCGCACACGAGAGGCTGTTGTTCTTCCACCATGAGGTTGTTGACATAAGCTTTTCGGCTTAGAGCATCGGCCATGACATTAGCTTTGCCCGGAGTGTAGTTGATGGTCAACTCGAAATCATTAATTGCTTCAATCCACCTCCTCTGACGAAGGTTGAGATCAGGCTGTGTGAAGATATACTTCAGACTCTTGTGATCAGAGAAGATCTCACAACGGTTGCCAAGCAAGTAGTGCCTCCATACTTTCAAAGCAAAGACAACTGCTGCGAGTTCGAGGTCATGTGTAGGATAGTTGATCTCATGCGTCTTCAACTGTCGAGAGGCATAAGCAACAACTTGTTTTTCTTGCATAAGGACCGCACCCAATCCTTGCAAGGAGGCATCACAGGATATCTGGAAAGGCTTTGATGTATCTGGAGGAATCAGGACTGGTGTGGAAATGAGCTTCTCTTTGAGTGTTTCAAAGCTTGCTTGACATGCAGGAGTCCAAAGGTATTTCTTACCTTTCTTGAGGAGATCAGTAAGAGGCTTTGCAATCTTCGAGAAGTTCTGGACGAAGCGACGGCAGTAACTAGCCAAACCAAGGAAACTCCGGAATTCTTTGACATTTATGGGTGGAAGCCAGTCAACAATTGTCTTAATAGTTTCTGGGTTGATGGCAATGCCCTTGGCAGAGATGACGTGACCAAGATAGGTGACTTGAGGCAGCCAGAACTCACACTTGGAGAACTTTGCATACAAGCGGTTCTCACGAAGCTTGTTTAGGACACACCGAAGGTGTTCTTCATGTTCTTCCTTTGACTTAGAATAGACTAGAATGTCATCCAGATAGACCACAACGAACTTATCAAGATACTCCATGAAAACCGAGTTCATAAGCCTCGAGAAGGTGGCAGGTGCATTGGTGAGATCCGAAAGACATGACCGTGTACTCGTACAGGCCATAGCGGGTGGTGAAAGCTGTTTTGGGAATATCTTCCTTGCGAATCTTGATTTGATGATATCCACTTCTCAAAGCAGCTTAGAGAATACCACAACTCCAGCTAGCTGATCGAAGAGATCATTAATCCGCGGAAGGGGATATTTATTCTTGATGATTTTAGGATTGAGAGCCCGATAGTCAACACAAAGTCTATCAGTCTTGTCTCGCTTCTTCACAAAGATGGTTGGGCTACCCCAAGAAGAAGTACTGTGCTGAATGAAACCCAACTTCTCTTGTTCATCAAGCTGACGTTTGAGTTCAGCCAACTCAGCAGGACCCATTTTATAAGGCCGCTTGGAGATAGGAGCGGTACCAGGTTCAAGCTCAATCACAAACTCAACCTCACGATCAGGAGGCATACCTGGCAACTCTTCAGGAAAGACATCTGGGAACTCACAGACCACCGGAACACTCTGAATAGCTTCCATAGCATCATCATTCAGAGCCACCAAAGAGAAAAGCTGAATTGCAGGAGTCAGACTTGGAGAATAGACTATATGGCCTTCAGGAATTTTCAGAGAGACTGAATGTTCAGCACAATCAATCATAGCTTTATTTGCAGCTAGCCAATCCATGCCTAAAATGACATCAATATCTGAGTTGCCCAGAATAATCAAAGAGGCCGGAAAGAAAGAATCCCCAATTTGAACCTGATTGTCATAACTGATCTTGGAAGTTAACATCCTTGCCCCAGGAGAAAGGACCATCAGCTTTTTAGGTAACGAATCAGAAGACAACCCATTCTCTTGGGCAAACTTGAAGGATACGAATGAATGCGATGCACCAGAATCAAATAAAACTCGTGCAGGTACTGAGTTAACAGAAAGCGTACCCAGCACAACTCCAGGTGCATGCTCAGCTTGAGCAACGTTGACACAGTTGGCACGAGCAACCATAGACCCGGGCTTGGTGTTGATGTTGAGAGCCCGAGGTGGAGGTGCACGAACCATAGAAGAACTTGCCGCATGTCTTGGAGGTGGTGGTGGAAGAGCTTTGTTGTTCATTGGACAATTCCAGTGCTGATGCCTAGTGTTTCCACAAGTGTAGCAAGCACCAGGTGGACGTGGAGTAGCGTAGCCAGGGACTCCGCCAGGCGCTCCAGGGTAGTTGTGGTTTTAGCCCCTAGGAGCTGTGGTGAAAGAGTTTGGTGGCCTTGCCGCGTAGCTTGACGGTCTTGGTGGAGCCGGGAGCGACGGAGGAGTGTTAGGAACCCACACGCGGCGCTTAGAAGGAGCTGCCATAGCTGAAGAGCTTGCTGCATCGCGGCTGTATTTCTTGGACTCCTCAAACACTTGCCTACTTGCTTCTTCCTGCAGAGCTGTATGTTGGAGTTCCACAAAAGACCCCGGCCTTGCATGAGTGATTGCATATTTGATTGATGCATTGAGTCCTTGCCTGAACCTCTTTTGCTTCTTCTTGTCATCAGAGATCTCATCGCCACCATACCGAGAAAGGTTCATGAAGTTTCTGATATAGGTATTGACATTGTCATTGCCCTGCTTGAGGTTGAGAAACACTTCCTTCATCCTCTCCATGACAATTTCTGACAGATATTGCTCTTTGAAAGCCGTAGTGAATTGCTCCAAGTAGGCTGAAAACCAGAGTGGTCTGCCTTGAGGTAATTTTCCAACCATAGAGCTGCATCTCCCTTCAGAAGGTGAGTGGCACATTTTACCCATTCTTGCTCAGGAACATCCACAGTCATCAGCAACCTTGACATTTCACGCAGCCAATCATCAGCATCAAGTGGCTGATCAGACACCTCAAATTGGCGTGGGTTGAACTTCAGAAAACTCTTGATATCTCCTCGCTTGGGAGGTGGAGGTAGCGGAACAAACTCATTCCTCCTCACGCTTTCTTCGAATCGCTGCTGGTTCTGCTGCATTGTTCCCAAGGCATTAGCAATACTTGCCAAAGCAGCCCCCAGTTCAGGTGGTATGTCCTCCTCAGAACGGCGTGGGGGTGCCATCCTGTGATTGATATAAAACACAAGTCAGTACTATAATGGAGAATAATAATAATCCAAAATAGTACCAAAATGGAAGTAACCAAGGTTAAAGGATACGATGATATTAAAATATCAACAAAGTTCAAAGCACCTAGAAGATATTAAGCATATCGCACACGACTGAACAAGGAGTGTGGTACACAAACTAACAAAGAAAAATTTTCCGCAAATTTTGGCATTAAAATACCACTATATGCGCAAAACCACTTAACGAATCAAGATTAGTAACTCTACCAATTCAATATACGAGAGCGAATGATAAAAGTAGTGGTATGGTCGCGACTCCATCCCGCACTCAAATCATTACTCCGCACATGAATAAGTAAAACACATATCCCAACATCTTCTTCTTAAGATGAACCTAAAGATTAGTAACTACGGAAACGAACACCCCAAACAAGATAACATCGGATAACAAAGAGTAAGACAGATCGCACCGGTATACAACGAATCAGATAGATCACGTCGGTTTACAAAGGCCTGTCGGTATGGAATGTACCAACAGTTGATAACCAAAAGGCAGATAGAGATAACATTTGGATGCAACAGATATACAAAGAATTCACACACACACACAACCTATGGTACTACGGAACCCAGAACACGTGAATCCTAGTTTGAAATTTAGAAGAGGATTGAAAACGTTACACTTCCTTACCAGAAAAGGGTGGGTGGGTGGGTAAGAAGAAAAATGGAAGCAGTCCTACTCTCACGTTTGTTTTTCCCTAGTATACATAGCTACCAAAAATATTTGCTAGACTGACAACGACCATTTGGCTGAGACCCTGAAGGGCAGGATGGCTCGGATACCAATTGTAACTACCTCGGTGAATTACGCTCTTAGTTGCATGCCTGGATGAGCGAAAGTGGTTAAAATAGTACGGTGGGGCCCAAGGGCCACTCACAGGTAGACCTTTCGGCCATCCTAACCACTTTCGGAACATCGGGACAAGAACGAGCGGCGTAATCGGCAGGCGAAGGGATCAACTACATACACAAGTGAGTATGTATGCAAGCCACATACAACAGTTCTCAGAGCCATTCCATCTAAAAGAAATAGAAATATTGCAACGCCATACGGCAAGATCCAAACATCCTAGATAGAGATAATAGTTTAGGATAGCTCCTCATACATCAAACATCAGAGTATCAGGCGGAAGCAGAAAACAAGATCCGAGTACGGATAAGAAGCAAATTGGCATAAGATGCCACATAAATAATCACATCCCGCCCACAGATCTCACGGATCCCCATTTCTGGAATCTCTACACCGAGTGATCGTTGCCAACATCATCCGTCTCCTCCACCTAGTATCCATCTTGCGAGTACACCTATTCATCTGAATCAAACAATTTATCGTGTGAGACCCTAGGGGTACTCAGCAAGTCTTTATGCCTCTAAAGGGGACATATACCTGGGGTGACGCAATTGCAGCAAAAGATAATAACTAACAAGCCTAGAGATACTCGCTAACCATCCGCCTAACCAATGATAGACGGATATCCGTTAATTAGAAACAACAGTTATAACCGTATAATTAATAGATCCATCCTCCTTCTCGCTTACCAACGAGAAAGCGGACGAACAACCCATCCGTAGGCAGTTTTATTAACCATTCCATGAGTATTGCACTATTTACTAGTCAGGTACTTAGTCAAATTAAAAGCGGTACTTTAGTTATACTTGTCTATGATCGAGAAAATGTGCTCCAAGTCGTCCATAACCGCGGACACGGCTTTCGGAAAGATTTACCCTACAGGGGTGCACAAATAGCAACACACACTCGATCAACCTCGGAAAAACCAAATCAAAACCCAACGAGGCATTCATGACAAAGCGATCACAGGATTCAGAAATATTTCAGGGGGCCACCCCAATAAGCTACCCGCAACGAAGTTGGCCGGCTCCGAGACGGACCCAGGGTTTGCGACAATGGCGGTACACGACTGGGAACCCGAAAATATGACTGGGCTTGTCGATACCGCGAAAACATTCCGCATTCTTAAACAGTACAGGTGCTCCTCGCACAATCTTAAATAAAACAGTAAGGCATGGCATAAGTACATGATAGTAATAAAGCCCCAAACTAATTGTGGCCCCAAGAAATAGAAATGAATCAAGCTCTGGCTCAGGGGGGTCCATAAGGCCTCCCGGATGTGGATAGTGCGAATAAACAAGGAACAGGAATCAAGTACTCGGGGTCCTACGGGACACAAGTGAGCATGAAGAACCAAATAGCAGATATTGCTCACCGGTGCCTCTTTCATTAGTTATCCCATTACTACCCAGGTTAAGTTGTTTAGGTACCTCGTTATCCATCAGACACTCACATACCCTACACATGCTTTTCTACGACTCGCATGGCTCAAACAACTCCTGTAGTAATGGCTCATGGGATTGAGGAACAGGCTCGGTGGGGTTTAAAAGTAAAGGCTATGCAGTACTTGGGATTCAATTTAATACAAACGTGACTCAATGTTGCAAGAATAAGATAGAGGCAATAGGTACTATATGTATGCAAGAATGTGGTAGTGCTTGCCTGGCAGCTCAGTTGAAGTGAGAGATGGATCTGGGTAGAACTCCTGTGATTCCTGATAATTCTCCTGCTGGGCATCTATTCGAAGAAGAACCAAACACACAAGGGCCAAAATAAATAAAGTGCACAAGCATATGAATAAAATGCGACAAGCAACCAAGCATGCCATGATGAATGATGCACAATTTACATGGCAATAAAGTAGCATGACATGGGTGAGGTGTGCGGACACGAATAATTCATTTTATCATTTATTCGATCAAGTTTTAATGCGATAAACAGTTATGATGAAGTGTGAGCCTGCTCATTCCGACATTCCACACATGGACAACACATAAAACCATCCCGCCGCTTGTTCGCCTCGGCCACAAGACGGAAAGAACGCACGCCTTCTCTGTAAGCGTCAGAGCGTCGGTCACCGTACATCCATGGGTGGCTCATCTGCATCATACAACCATGCATATATATCAAACGCAATCACGATGCTTAAATTAGTACCGCGCGGTCAAAACGAGAAAATATTTGCTAACCTTTTAGGACACTTCAAAACAAAGAGGAGAAACCTTAAGTGTCGCTCTGGCACCTCATATCATATTTTGTCTTGTGTGAACTCAAGTGGCATCGCTCTAACAGACATTTCACCGAACACCTCTAGTGCATATGAAGAAAAAAAGTTAGCACAAAGTTGTACCCACCTCACACATAGGAAAAAAAACAGGGGAGAGTGGAGGACTGGGTGCATATATATAGGACTAGGCCATTAGTCCCAGTTTGAGATACAAACCGGGACTAAAGGTTCTGCCAGGAGCACGCGCGCGTGCTCAGACCCATTTGTCCCGATTTGTATCTCAAACGGGACTAATGGTTCCTTACGGACCGGGACAAAGTACCTCGGCCTCCTCGGGCCGTCTGGTTCGAACCATTAGTCCCGGCCCAGCCACGGCCGGGACTAGTGGCCCGAACCAAATGCCCATTTTCTCTACACCACTAAGGATCCTTACCACTAGAACCCACTTTGTCTTTCTCAGGTGGTCTAGCAGCAGCGGAGAGCTGCTGCGACGATGATGGGATTAAAGAGGATAGCAGAAGCTATAGTACGGAGAGAGACAAGGATCGACAAGTTTTTTGTAAAAAAACAAGCATAGACCGGAAATAGAAAGTGAAGGAAGATTTGTGCCGATCTTGCTAGGAGCAAAGTTGCAAGATGTATATGGTTGGTAAGTTCCCAATGTTGAGGCAGATGTGCCGGGTACTAAATGGGGTCGTGGGTCAAGATAAGGGCCACCTTCTTTTTCCTAGTTGGAGTTGATACCTTCCTGCTGTATACAATATTATTTACTTATTTATTATTTTACATAGCGTTGCAAGTTGCAAATATAATACAGAGAGCAATACGGAGACACCTCACTACCAACAATTTCATAAGACTTACAACTTTTATAAACAGGGAGGTCTTGTCGGGCCCATACGTCCCGCACCAACGCACCACTACGGGAAAAAATATCGTTGCCGTGTAGCCATGGGTTTGCGGTGTGGCAATTGGCCCGGAACACGATAACGAAATACACTGCCGTGTATATTCCATAAATTATACGGCAAATATTAGCAACATGGCAACGCGGAAGGAAATTATACGGCAAATAATACCCACACGGCAAATAATACCCACACGGCAAAGACACAAGGGCACACGGCAAAGGACTACATCACGGTAACAAGGTGGGACCCGCAGCCCCACAAGGTGCACCTGATGGGGAGGAGCTAACGGTTGAAAACGAGAGGCTCTTTGCCGTGTGTCGTCGCCGTCAGCCACACAGCAAAGATAGGCCCGTGTGTATTCTCCAGTATACACGGCAAAGCCCCTTTTCCCCTTTTTTTCCTTTATTTAATTAGCGAGGATTATATTACATATGTGTTAGGTGCTGCTATTTCATACGATCACAGGCACACACATATGAATAGGTTGTTGTGGTCCGTAGTGGTCCCGTTTGCATGGCCGCCTTGTGATGAAATGGTGCCACTGATCTTGTACGTGTGGATGCTGGTGGAGGTGCGACACTTGGAGCACATGATCTTGCAGATCTTCATAAGGAGAAATCTTCTCGCGGCTAATCGACTAGCTGTGAGAATCGACGTACCGACTACTTCGACAACGACGTATTCATCGGTGCATATTCATGGAAGACGTCCATGGGAGAATACATCTCCTCGCGACTCACAAAGGATTGTTGCAGGGACCGACGCACGACCAATCTCTTCATCGACAAACTTCCGCTAGTTCGATCTTCGAGGGTATGATCCATTACCTCTCCCCTTGTATATGATCCTGGTTATGTACTAGAAAATTTTGTTTTGATTAGCGTGTTCCCCAACAAGAACAATGCCCGACGTATCTGAGCCTTGAACCCACGAAGAAGTACGTGGAAGATGGCATGTGCATTCCTCGATAGGGGCTACATCCATTGTCACTATCATTGCATCTACGACCTCGAGAACAATTATGAAAGGACGATGATGATCCGCTTCATCAACCCCAAAGACACCACGCTGCTATATGGTCGTGCCTACCACTTCGGCTGGTGTTCACCGACACCATCATGCACACCAACTACTGGGACCAGTTCACCAATAGTGTCAGATTCATCCACTACGTCATGCCGGAGCTGGTGATGGCGGAGGTGGCAGTGTTGGGTTTGCAACATAGAAAACAAAAAATTTCCTACGATGGGAACTATACGCCAAGATCTATCTACTAGATACAAGCAACGGGTGGATATACATCCATAGAGAACTTACCCTCGAAGACAACAAAGCTTTGTTTACGAGTTGGAACTCATGGATGATGTAGTCGTACACTTGCCGATCTCAAGATCGTGATGAAGTCCAGCAGGTCCGGCTCCAGCACGTCCATCAGATCCAGCTCCAGCACCACCAAATCCAGCACCGGAAAGCATCGGTGCATCCGTGATTGCACACACGTCCGGTACCCCGACAACCTCCGTCCCTCACTCCAGCAAAGCAGCGGAAGCAGCAACTCCTTTCCAGATAAAGCCACCGGGAACATGTATCTCGCTAATCCGAGACCATGGGGGAATAATACTAGAGGGAGGAGATCCTTCACGAGGAGGTGTGAGTAGGAAGGTGTGAGAGGGGGGCCTTTTATAGGAGGAGGGGAGGTGCACCTTCCCATGGCCGGCGCCCCAAGGGGTGACCCTTCACCTCCTCATTCATGTGGTGGTAACTCCCTCCACATAAATTTGCCCCTTCACATTCTCTTTTAAAGTCTCCACTTTAAATGCATTAAATTTCTCCAAATTTAATGCTCTCTCATTTAATAAAACTCTTTTATTAATGTTATTCAGAATTTTGTTAATTAATTTAATTAACAAACATTCACATAAACCCCCTGCAACATTTCAATATTACATGCAGAACCAATTTCAGCAATTTCACCCGAAACAGTTTCGGTGTCTATTGAAATAATTCTAGCGCTTTCTTAAATCTTTATCTGAAACATGTTTGCTCCAAATGGTGTCGGTATCCCTTAAGTGTGTCACCCTACGATTCGCGAATAATGTAGACATGATCGAGACCCCTCTCAGATCAATAATCAGAAGCGGGACCTGGAGATCCATACTGACTCCTACACACTCAACGATGACTTCTGTGATCGTGAGAACCTTTAACGCTAGTAACTAAATCCCTTTGTCTCGCGATATATTACATGTCCGAGATTCGATCATCGGTATCTCCATACCTAGTTTGATCTCGTTGTCGACATGCACTCTTTTCTCGTTCCCGTGATATAACATTCTAGTGATCACATCACTTGCTTGCAAGCTATTTCAATGTGATATCACCGAGAGGGCCCAGAGTATATCTATCCGTCATAGGGATGGACAAATCCCACTCTTGATCCATGAGCCTCAACATAACACCTTCGTAGCACTAAACCAACCTTTATAGTCACCCTGTTACGGTGTGACGTTTGATGTTATCAAGATACTTTTCCGGTGTCAGCAATTAACATGACCTCATGGTCTAAGGACTAAGATTACTTCGTATGATGTTATCGCAATATAAACATAATGACTTTGATCATAATGCTATACTTCGGATGAATATTCATCACATCATTCCACCAATGTTGTGTCCTCGTTATTAACAACATCCAATGTCCATGATCAGGAAACCTTGATCATCTTGTTAATCAACGAGCTAGTTTATATGAGAGGCATTACTAGGAACTTTGTATTTTGTTTATTAAACACACATGTACTAACGTTTCCAATTAATACAGTTATAGCATGCAAAATAAACATTTATCATAAACAAGGAATAAGATAATAACCACTTTATTATTGCCTCTCGGGCATATTCCCTTCAGTCTCCCACTTGCACTAGAGTCAATAATCTAGTTTGAAAAACTTTGCGTATTGAACACCTATGGCTTTCTAGTGGTTAACATAATCTCCGGATCTGACAGTTTCAGGTCCGTATGTATTTGCATGTCTTTGTGTCTCTACGCATCACTCATTCTCAAATGAGATGGCATTGTATAAATTCGGTCCTTTGGTGAGACCTTTAGTTCGTTCAGGTTAAAATATGTTGATATTATTGTAATACAATATATCTTCATAGTATTAGCCTACTTTGAACCACCCCTAGTTTGATGACAAACTACATAACACAAATGCCCTCCTTTGCTGCTACTATAGCAGTCATATACTTAGCCTTTTGTTGTATTATCCGTCACAATGTCTCAACTTTGGAACTCATCCAAATCCATCATGGAACATCCTTTCCATTACATTGTGCCACCCATAGTCTAAATTGAGATAAATTTAATTTGTATCTTGTGACAAAACTAGTATCAATGTAACACTTTACAATGAACTACCTTTAACTATTTTCACTTATACATGATATATTCTTAGTTCTTCCAAAGCTCATAAGGATATCTTTACTATTGTCCAATGATCATCTTATGAATCATTCTGGTATGTGCTCATAACATTTAGAGCATCGGACATTCTGGATATATACATATCATGGTATAATCGATTAAAATCTTCATGTGATTTTACTCACCAAGTGTTGAAACACTTGAATCTTGATACAATCCTTTCCATGCAGCAAGAACCTTTCTTGTTGTTTCCATATTGAACCCTTTCAATATCTCATATATGTATGTCTGGCACAACCATATTAGCGCCTCAATCTATCCATATAGATATTGATGCCAAATATTCCGGTTTTGCCCAAGTCTTTCATCAAAATCCTATTTTAATGAAATTCTTAACTTGTGTCAATAAAAGATACATCATTTCCAATCAACAATATGTCCTCTACATAATGTATTAGAAATATGTCTCAGCGCTCCCACTTAATTTCTTGCAAATGCAAGCATCTTCATCATTTCCGATGAATTTAAACTCTTTTAATAGTTTCATCATGGTGAAGATTCCAACTCCGCTATGCTTACTTCCACTTTTGAAGTTTGCATGCCCTTTTAGCAGCCTTTGAATTAACAAAACCCTTTGAACCATGTCATGTACACGCCCTAGGTAACCATTCTATTAGAAGAACCTTGTTTTGTTTATTCAACTACCATACACCAAATTATATGTAGTGGTTGCTACATTAATCCGTCAATACTAAATATCGCTATGAAAGATCAAATCTTGTCATAGTCAACTCCTTGAACATTGCCGTAAACTTATTTCCGACATGTCGACTATTTCATACATGCTAAACATCCATGTCTATTTCTTTATAGATCTAAACACGACCGATAGGCTTTACGCCTTTTTAGAGGGTCTTCTAAGTTCAGAAACTTGATTTCTCGTGTATGGATACTATCACGGATTCTGTGACTTCTAGTCATTTTATGGAGTCAGGGCCCTTCATCGCTTCTTTGCATGCAGTCGGTTCATCATTGTCAAAACAATAACGACTTGTTTATCAAATATCACTATTTGATTCTTACCGACCCACATGGTTCAATAGGAACTCTAATCTCTAAGATCACAACCTTTGTAATCATGAGAGCCATGAGCATTTTAGCCGCCTCCGGGACACTTTCCGGTGCTGCGCTACTTAGCACATATAGCAAGGTTCAACAACCTTATCAAAGTTCTATTTTCCTCCCACTTAACTTTTCATGAAAAATTCCTTCTCAAGAAACTTGACGTTCCAAGCGACAAACTCTTTTGTCCTCGGTGTTATGGAAAAATTCCCAACAAATTATTTGGGATAACCTAGAAAGACGTGCCTATCCGACTTTGGTTGTGAATATTTTACTTATGCATAACATACCAAAATTTAAGAAAAGACAATTCGGGTTTTATCCCAAACCATAACTTATATGGTGTCATTTCAACGGATCACGATGGTGCTCTTTTCAATGTAAAAGCGGTAGTCTCTAAAGCTTCAATCCTTAAAATATAATGGCAGTTTTATAAATGACACCTTTGATCTTACCATGTCAAACATGGTTTGATTTCATCTCTCGAATATGCCATACTCCTGTGGTTTATCGGGAAATACAAATTCATGGAACAATTCCTGAAATCTTAGGTGTTTTGCTAAACATGTAACTCAAATATCTTCCTTTATGATCGAACCATAAACTCTTTATTTTCTTGTTACAATGATTTTCCACTTTATCTTGAAAGTTTTTGAACAATTTTCAAAAGTTTCATACTTCTTCCTTATTAAGTAAATATATAGATATATTCACTCAAATTTCTGGAGAAAGCATATGAAGCAAAAAGATCCATCGCATATGGCTACATATAATGGACTATATACATCAATATGTATAATATCCAATAAGTTAGTCATCCATTCCTCTTTGGCCTATGGACGGAGTTTCAATTATCTCGAGGAAAGTTTCACAAGCGTCAGTTGATCAAAATCAAAGACTCCAAATGTCCATCAACATGGAGTTTCTTCATGTTTTCTTTCCAACATAATTTAAACAGCGATGTCACTTCATAAGTGATCTTTCAATCATTTGTCTTGCGACATTTTAGCAATAGTGTTTATGGATGTGATTTCTCCCACTAGACTTGTAAAAGTTCATCCATCCTTTATGGAATACGGTAATTATTTGAACAACCATTGTTCTCATAATACCGGAACAAAATAACAATTATTAAAACAAATCTTGAAGGCTAGGTTTGATGACAACGAAAAACACAATAACACTTTATTTGTTTTCAATGAACACCATCACTTATTCTCTTGCTAGTTACTTAGGCCATTGTAGTTCATGAATTGTGTTGTCCTGTATGACACTTCATACCAACCAATTTGGTATCCAATACCAGTATCCAATACCTAAGAACCACATTGTTTAACAAGCAAGGAATACTACCATAACATGTATATCTTCTATATACCTAAGTTGGACATCTCCAACTTTTTCTTTTCTGCCAAATATTTTATAGATTCTCTTTCAGCAATTCCTTTTCCTTTTAAAAGAATCTATCAACATCAATATTGGTGTCATTCACATGACACATAGTACAAATCATATATAGTCAAACACTAATACCTTTGGACTTGCACTTTGAAGTGGATCACCATCATCAATTGTTTGGTATTCTTTCAAAAATCCATTCTTTAGTAATGTATTAGTGTAGTAAACATTTTACTTACATCTTCTATTCATCCTTATCATGAAAACTTTCATGATCAAGCTACTATAGCCTGTAAGGAAGAATCGCGAGTATAATGTTAGTTCCCAAAACCTTTTGGGAGATTCGGATGCCTAGTATCTCCATCCTTCACAAATTCTCATATAATATGAGAACATGTATCTTGCTAAATTATACTCTATCATAATGCAACCAAAAACATTGTTTCAGATATCACAATATCTTCCACACATGATGGTTTCTGAAACAATTTTTCAGCTCCTAGATAACCTTGATATTAAAACAACTTTTGAATATCAAGAATCGTGGAGGCAAGTATGATACTTAAGATACTAACATTGGAATTCTAACTCTTGATTTAATACTACTTAGTAAACTTCACGGAGTAAATAGAGTTTGCTGAAAGTTTGCAATAGGACTTCTAAACTTTAAATTGACATTCAAAACAATACGATACCGGTTCGTAAAGTAAATATCCAGAATTCTATAGTTCTATTATCTCAATTAAAACTAAGCATAAGGTAGTAAACAGAGGCCAATGACTACAACAAATTATGCAAATTCAATTTGATTTAGTTTATGACAAATATGGTTCGACTAATCCAAATTAGAAATGAACTTCCACTCAAAAACAACATCCCTCGTGCCTTTTTGGTGATTACATGAACCAAATCCACTACACCAAGTCCGATCATCACGTGAGTCGGTGTAGCTTCAAAGGCGAGCATCTATATGGGCATCATATCAACTATATGACTCATGCTTAAACTTTGGGTCTGTGTTCCGAGGCCATGTATGTACATGCTAGGCTCGCCAAGTAAGAACCTTAGTACTCGCGTGTGTAAAACTGTCTTACACCCGTTTGTATGAAAGCATAGAGTCGAGTACACCCGATCATCACGTGATGTCTCGAAACACGATCCATAAAACGGTGCATACTTTAGGAAGAACACATTTTTATCTTGATATCTAAATGAGGGATCATCTTAAAATGCTACTAAAACGCCAAACTAGCAATATAAGATGCAAACATCTAATGTGTAAAGTGAGATGATATGGTCCTTGCATTTGATCTCTATCATATGCATCATGGTATGATCTCTATCATTCCTTTGTGTGTAAGGCCAAGGTCTATGAAACTTACACGTTAGGTGTGTTGTAAGAGTATCTATCATACATCTAATTACAACATTACCATATCATGACACTAGCCTAGCAACGATCTAAACTAGATGCCTCTAATTTATCCATTGCAAGTTTTACGTGGCTTAGGTGTTTCGGAGATAGAACCGTTCTTACCTACGAACATGGAACCACAACGAGGATAACCAAGTTATTAGCAACTCGTTGTAAATCAGATATTGACTATAGTAGGAGAGACAGACACCCGCCAGCCACTTATGCAAACTAGTTGCATGTCAGTCATGGAACCGATCTCATGTATGATGACATGTAAGGTTGGTCCAGGCCGCTTCATCCCACTATGCCACCAATATCCAAAATACATGAAGGAAGCAATAACTTGATCATCATCGCCCACATATAAACATATCTATACTACCCGTGCAAAGAACCTACGCATAGATCTGGCTCTGATACACTGTTGGGTTTGCAGCATAGAAAACAAAAAAATTCCTACAATGGGAACTATACGCCAAGATCTATCTACTAGATACAAGCAACGGGTGGATATACATCCATAGAGAACTTACCCTCGAAGACAACAAAGCTTTGTTAACGAGTTGGAACTCATGGATGATGTAGTCGTACACTTGCCGATCTCAAGATCGTGATGAAGTCTAGCAGGTCTGGCTCCAGCATGTCCATCAGATCCAGCTCCAGCACCACCAAGTCCAGCACCGCAAAGCAGCGGTGCATCCATGATCGCACACACGTCCGGTACCCCGACAACCTCCGTCCCTCGCTCCAGCAAAGCAGCAGAAGTAGCAACTCCTTTCTAGATAAAGCCACCGGGAACATGTATCTCGCTAATCCGAGACCATGGGGGAATAATACTAGAGGGGGAGAGAGATCCTTCACGAGGTGGTGTGAGTATGAAGGTGTGAGAGGGGGGACTTTTATAGGAGGAGGGGAGGTGCCCCTCCCCATGGCCGGCTCCCCAAGGGGTGACCCTTCACCTCCTCATTCATGTGGTGGTAACTCCCTCCACATAAATTTGCCCCTTCACATTCTCTTTTAAAGGCTCCACTTTAAATGCATTAAATTTCTCCAAATTTAATGGTCTCTCATTTAATAAAACTCTTTTATTAATTTTATTCAGAATTTTGTTAATTACTTTAATTAACAAACATTCACATAAAACCCCCTGCAACATTTCAATATTACATGCAGAAACAATTTCAGCAATTTCACCCGAAATAGTTTCGGTGTCTATTGAAATAATTCTAGCGCTTTCTTAAATCTTTATCTGAAACATATTTGCTCCAAATGGTGTCGGTATCCCTTAAGTGTGTGTTCGCGAATAATGTAGACATGATCGAGACCCCTCTCAGATCAATAATCAAAAGCAGGACCTGGAGATCCATACTGACTCCTACACATTCAACGATGACTTCTGTGATCGTGAGAACCTTTAACGCTAGTAACTAAATCCCTTTGTCTTGCGATATATTACATGTCCGAGATTAGATCATCGGTATCTCCATACCTAGTTTGATCTCGTTGCCGACATGCACTCTTTTCTCTTTCCCGTGATATAACATTCTAGTGATCACATGTGATATCACCGAGAGGGCCCAGAGTATATCTATCCGTCATCGGGATGGAGAAATATCACTCTTGATCCATGAGCCCCAACATAACACCTTCGTAGCACTGAACCCACCTTTATAGTCACCCTGTTACGGTGTGACGTTTGATGTTATCAAGATACTCTTCCGGTGTCAGCAATTAACATGATCTCATGGTCTAAGGACTAATATTACTTCGTATGATGTTATAGCAATATAAACATAATTACTTTGATCGTAATGCTATACTTCGGATGAATGTTCATCACATCATTTCACCAATGTTGTGACCTCGTTATTAACAACATCCAATGTCCATGATCAGGAAACCTTGATCATCTTGTTAATCAACGAGCTAGTCTATAAGAGAGGCATAACTAGGAACCTTTATTTGCTTATTAAACACACATGTATTAACGTTTCCAATCAATACAATTATAGCATGTAAAATAAACATTGATCATAAACAAGGAATAAGATAATAACCACTTTATTATTGCCTCTCGGGCATATTCCCTTCAGGCAGCCCTGGCGCCGGAGGACGAGTTAGCGATGGAGGAGGTGGCGGTGGCACCAGACCAGCAGTAGAGCAGAATTGACTACTACTAGTTCTGCTAGCATCGTGTAGTTGTTTACCTGGATTGTAAACTTCTGCTCACAATATTGGAAGCTATTGTTTGTTTTAGTTTATGCTCGCATAGTGTTCTGCTCGAATCTTCTATTTCCGTTTCGTTAGATAAGCGCAACCACTTTTTTTTCGAGTTCCGTGAGTAGCCGATAGTCAAGCACACTTGAACTTTGTCCAATTGCATCAAATACCGACGAACTTGGTCCCTTAGTGACAAATTCCAACAAACTGGAACCCGCGATTTAGGAAAAATAATTTTTTCTCTGACTTGCTAATCCTTTCATACATTAACGCAATTCTGGAATAATCAACTATGCCACCTAATCCACATCTTATGCCCCAGTGATCCCTTGTTAATCTACCTCTACGTCACTACAAAAGACCAACGATTGCGCTTGCCATCTGCCAGATGTTTCTCAGTTACAATTTATTCCTTCCAATTCGAACGATATGCTTGCCATTGGTACCCACATCTTCAAAAACATATGCACATCCATGCCATGTATGGAATCAAACTAAGGCTATCCAAGCTATGCTTGGAAGGCTTCCCGTAGAAGTCATAAAGACGGAGGTCCTAGAGGTGCTGCCCAAGGAGAGCCAGTTCTTTCAGTTGAAGGTCTGGCTTGAAAATCCGGGCATCCGCCCAAATAAGTACAAGCTCGATATCGCCTTGAAGCATCGGGTCACCGTGCTTGTCATCGACGGCCTCACTAGGCCACCACTCGTGGATAGAGGACATGGTCATGAGCGGTCAGCATTAACAAAGACATATGTACAAAGTACAAAATTCATCTTGATGGTATAATCTAAAGATGGACAAGCATGCAACCATCAGAGACGGTGCATATTGTGATATAATCGTTGTATTTATATATGGGAAGGTTTAATAAATCGAGAAATTTAAGAAATTTCTGTTTGATTAGTTCCCATCTATTTCGTCATCAAACACATAACGTGCAATACTCACATTGGATCAAAACTAGGCTCTAGGACCTTTGTTTTCTTGTTTCTAACGTTACTGTGCAAATAATCGGATGATTCCGGGTGGACACAATCAACCGTGCCATGATATCGAGATTAGCTGAACATGACCGGCATGGCTGTGTAGCCATTCAGCATTCCCAGAGCAGGGCTTGGGAAGGCTCGGTGATAGACTTTCTTGATCTTTCTTTCAACGCATCTAACACGGCTATGTATTGGGTCCCTCAGGTCCCGCGGTACCATCTAGTTCAATCGGCAAACATCTAAAATGTATTACTCACGTTTTATCTAAACTAAGCTGAGACTCATGTCGTTTCATTGATCCAACGTTCTTATACCAATAGACGCATGCTTCCAAATGGGCACGATCAATCTTATCATGTTACTGAAATCAGCAGAACATGACCAACATGACCGTATCCGTTCGGTATGACTAGAGCGACCGCGTCGGGGCTTGCGAGACCTCGGGGATAGAATTTTTGAATGTTATTTCTTTGCCGCTGAGGGGGCTAAGTTCTAGGCCCGCACATTAGAAGGAATACAAACAAATTGTTTTGGTTTCACTAGAGTGTTGTGTGCTTGGTCTCACATGTCGAAAGTCAACATATCTATGTATTAACATCGCTACTGAAGTACCAAGTGGAGGTCCCACATGTAAGAAAATTAGTCAAACTGATAGCAACCAAGCCCAATGTAACGGCCACCATCGTTACACATGTATAGAGACACAGTCGTAATGAAACCGCGTCAGCTCATGGCCTATCTCCAATTGCCCGATTCATAGTGGCACAATAACAATTTCCGAATGAACCACAGACATAATCGTAACAAACACTTCAATATAATACTGTCGATGTTGAATTTTATTGTCCGATGTTGAATTTTATGTCCGAGCGCCCCAGTCGTCGTCACACGCACCGCCGCCTCATCGCGCCCCACCATCCGCACCTCCACCACTTCGTCGGCTTCGGCCAGGTGTAGGCGGGAGGCGCCGGCGTGGCTTCCTCTTAACCGACGAGCGTGATCGAAGTTGCAAATTAGCTGAGATGCAGCAAGGTTTTATACTGATGTCACATTTACGTTTAAGACCTTGCTCAAAGCATATCTGTCACACAAAATGTGTCTTGTCCTTTCCGGCTTGGATGTTTAGAACCAGTAGGTAACTAGTAATAGTAGCAGTTGTTGTTGTAGATATGGATCATCAAATCATGTGAGAAAGTTGACACGGATAGGTAAGGGTTTTGCTAATTTCATTTGTTCAGAGCTCAACTCAGCTCGTTAGACGTTGGATTTTGACGTGCAGATTCGTGCATGTCACTTGCACAATTGTTGAAACTGATTTTTTCGGTTACACCAATGTTGCATCTTAACTTTGTCTTACTTACACCATGTTTATTAGTAGTATAACTGATTTTTAGTTTCAGCTGCACACTGCTTGAACCTAAACCTTTTTCATTTTGAACTAAATTATTTCTGGTGCACTCTGATTGCAACCGAATATTGTCCCGTGCACTATTGTTGCAACATATTTTTTCTTTTCAAATATAATCAAGGTCTAGGCCATAGCACAATAATGGTTTCAACTTTATCTACCACATCTAGTTCATCACCGCCACGTGCTCCTCCCACTCCCGCACAAAGATCAACCATCTCCGTGGGGCGCTCAACAACACCAAGAAGAATGAGTTGACCGCCGCTCAGTTCTTCGTGCTGATGAAGGGCTTCGCCTCTGAGCTCGCCGCGGCAGGAAAACCTATTGATAAAGACGAGATGGTTGGGTACATCCTTGGGTGACCCAACATACCACTGCATGATGTAGTACACTATAGTCGTTAACATAACACCAATGAAACACCGTTCACTAGTATTACATCCCTCAGAGTGGTACAACAGAAACACAGCAGGTCCAAGACATGACTATAGATTACAACTCGACTCTTTACAGAAGATCCAGAGAACACTCTAGGTTAAAGAGGAGGAAAATAACTTCTTACAAAGAAGAACCAGAAATAACAACTCCGACTATCTGGCTAAAAGGACTAATATCTAAACCATAAGGCTTGCAATTACTACTAATGCAATGCTCTATAGAAGTAGGTTTTATGGCTATAGTATCTACTCCTATCTAAACAGACACTTTATCTTCACTTCAGCTGATGTATATGTTGATTTCATTGACTTTATTGAAGAACTTGGGCTGTCGATGATGGTTTCTTGAGCAGAAATTGATGTTAACGTCGTCTTCAATGGCTTAGAACCTAGCAAGGGTTAAGAAGGTACGGTTGAGTACGAGCGTACTCAGCAAGTTCACTAAAAAGGAGTGTATGATGCACTATCTCTACAGCCACAGGCCAAAGGTCGTAGGTAATGCAGGTTTTCATAAACATTTCTTCAAAGGTTGCTTTTATTCTGAAAACTATGTCCGACAGCCTTCACAGGTTGACCAGAACCTTCATGGGGTTCCTTTCCTGCCGCGTTCGTAGCTCCTTCCCGGAATAGGAAGTAACATGTCATAATTCTTACACTCTGCAGAGGTGTGTCACTTTTCCCATAAGAGACCTTAAGCTTTGTTGCACGGCTGGGAGTATGTCCCCGTTCAAACTTCCATGGTTTGAGGCCTAACCTAAAATCCAAGCCAATCACTGTCCCCTTCGTGACCCCACATGAAGACACGATCCCCCAAGACGGACTACCACGGTTACTCTTTGGATAGCCTCTCGAAGACTCTGTAAGGAGCTCTGTCTGGCGGTCACCATCAACTATGATGAACTCTGACCAAGACAGCTATGCACAAATAATCTAGACACCAATATCGCGGGGAACTAAGGGGTCCCACCCATGTGCTGGATTCTCCACGAGAAATCAACAGCCTCACGATAAGGTCATCTATCCATGCGAAAGGAAGAAGATATAGCTTACTTCTCCGTCCCATTCCAAATCTCATGGTTGATGCGTAATATACGGAGCTAGAATCACTGGCGACATTGGTTGTTAAGTCCTAGATGATACATTACTGTACAATAGCGTTTCCATTGCCAGTTATGATAGATGATCACTCTCGATCAGTAACTGATATTTCTAGTTAATTGTGAAAATAGTGTTTTCAACCTTTTTGAAATGCAGGTGATGACAACATTGGAGTTACAAGCATTTTATAGAAAATAATCAAAGGACATGAGCAAGTTGTGAACTTGCCTTTTGTGATTGCAATATTATGCACTCACGGTCTTCAAGACAATAGAAGATCCAAATTCTGTAAGTAGCATCATTGGTCCGGTAAGGACGAATGTTTAAAGAAACAAGATGCAATTATGCATAAGTAATGTAATGCAATTTGATAAACACGAATCCCTAGAATAGTCGTATCTGATCTAGGGTTTGGAGTTTGTGATGAGTTCTTAGGAATGTGTTGCACTTTTATACTAGTTTCACACTTGTGCTTCTTATTTAGACTTGTGAGAGTGTGTGAAACAATATGTAAATACAACAAGTAATATGCAATACTAAAGCATTCAAGTGTGGAAAGGCACATAAAAACTCCTTGATTAAGATGATCAACTCATTACAGTCTTCACAGAAATGCTTATGGATTTCTTTTAATACTTCTTAAAAGAATAACTTTTGAGTAAATATTACTTTACAAAGTAAAATTTATTTAAACTTAAGGCTAACACCTTAAGGTTTTCTTATTAGCTAAGATTATAAAGAGGAAAACATTACTACATTAAACAATCATAGCATACGTGGTGGAGATTTACATGTTTTGAACAAGGCACCACATTGTAGATGGTTGACTTCTTAACATTCCACAAAGTTAGAATTTAAGTATTATTACTTGAATGAGGTGGTGTTTTATTGAAGTTATACATGAGTAGAATTACTTTCTTATTAATGCTTATATTTTATAAGCATAGATAGGGTATTGCTAAAATTACTTAAAAACTTAGTTTAATTATTTAGGTGGATTCCTAACTGGTAAAAGAATTAGTACTCAAATCTTGATGATTTTATAATTGATAACTATTTTTGGAGAGTAAAACTTACTTAATTTTAAATGGTAGTTTTAAGAAATACATCTTAAAATGGTTAGACCTAATTTTAATTCATCAAACATTAATTGAACTTGTTATTACATTTTTGAACTTTAAACAAATAATGGTAAAGACAATAGTAAAGGTTTATATATTTTTTAATGAATTAAAATAAAATAAAAGAGTTAAAATAACATTTATTAGACCTTTACCTTTTATTTGACTTCAATTAAGAAATAGGATATTTTAATTGTGTAGAATTTATTCTTGTGATCATTTTGGTATATTATATGAATTTTTGTGATTTTTAATATTAAACTATGATTTTTATAAGTTTTATCACTTTATAAATACTTAATAAATAATAATACTTATCTAAGTGATACCAAAAATCTATGGAATAATTTTTTAAATTTAGATTTTGTTTTTCTAAGAATTTTGGTATATGATTTATATTTTTCTCATATACCAATATTAAAATATGAATTTTTAAAGTATTATTATTTATAAAATCTTTATTAAATAATAACTATTTAAATAGTTACCACAATAATGTTTGTTAATGAAGTTAAATTATAGTTTTTATTTTTCTGTAAATTTTCATATATTAAACATATTTTTCTAAATTATAAAACAAAAGATATTCAATTTCTAATATTTAATTATTTTATTAAATTCCTGGAAATCATTTATACTTGAATTTATATTAATTTACCTGTTTACTAAATAGGGAATTTGCTTTTTACACTAACCCCTACTCTAGCCACACACACTGACCCATGGGCCATTGGCCACCTCGGTAGCCACGTGGGCGTGGACCAGTCAAACGGCTGATGTGACGTGAGCCTGATGTCGGCATGACGTTACCTCACCGGAGACGCTCAGATAGCGAACGACAGCGGTGATCTAGCGCGAGTTATCTAACGTGTGTGGTGTTGTTGGAAAGAGGACATGGAGACAAAGCTGACTACACGTGCACCGCTAGGTTTTGGTCACCGGAAGTGCACCGACGACGAGCTGCTGCGGTGGTCGAGGGTGACACACAGTGCAAAGGCGTTGTAGCGCGTGAGAGAAAGATCTAAAGGCATGGGAAGATGTGCAAGCTCACCTTGATGCTAACGCGGTGGTTGATGTGGACCGGCGGTTCACGGTCAAGTTTTCCAGCGAACCCCGATGAAAGGAAATGAGACAATTCGTTTGATTTCGAGCTTCCCTTGGCTTAATTGACGAAGCTAGGTTGAAGAGGGTAACGTGGCGCTTCTCCTCGACCACGCCACGATCTCAGGGGTGACTTCTACCGACGACGGTGGTCGGCTATGGCCGGCTAGGATTTCAGCCCTTTTCTGAATAGATAGGAGAAGAGAGAATGTGGCGGGAGAATAAGAGGATGAGGACGAAAGGACACCGCGGTGGCGTTCTTATCCCTCCCGGCAACTGCGGCCAACATCTGGGCGGTTGGTTCCTGCTGACGCTGGTGATTGGCATCCAACGGCGGCACGAGCTCCAAAGAGCTGCTTGTGACGCCCGGGGGAAGACGACGACGAACCGGTACGTGGGCCTAGGCCGGAGTGGGCTATTGCTGAGCGAGCAGGACACAGAGTGGCACGCAAGCGAGTGGCAGTTAGTGCGAAGAAGCAATGGGCCGTGGGCCGCTGGCTCTACTGCCTTTTTTCTTTTCTATTTCTATTTTTATATCTGTTTTTCACAATTTCATTTCAAATATGATTTCTACAAGGGTTTGAATATCTAGAAACTTTGTGGCATATTTAGAAGGTTTAGAGAATCATTTTATTAAACCTCTTTTATTTTTTATTTATATCTTCAAAGTTAATGAGTATATGAACAGTTAGTATTAGAGAAAAGTGATTAATATGATTTCGGGTTTTAAATATTTACTTCCTATAGGAAAATCTTACAGAAATGATTTGTATTACCACTAAAATAATGTAATAGTAGTGGTTTAAGATGGATGTTTATGTGTACAAATTCTTATTAATACTTAACCTCATAAAGAATCATATATGTACATTAATAAGGTATTAATCTTTGCGGTTCATAAGAGAGTGATATAAGTTTCATGGACCTCCATATTTGGTGATTTGCCAAATCCAATTCGACTTGGTTTGTAGAGTTTAGAAGTACCACAAAACACTTTTGGTTAGGTAATGATGAATCAATAATAAACATTGGTGGAGAAATGCCAATGTTTATCCAAATATAGGTATATGGGTTTTGAGAGGATTTAATAATTCATATTCAATTAGAGATATGGATGATTATTAAGGCTAATACATATTACTATCCTGTTTTGTGACCATGGACAATAACTCATCTTAGATTGAGATATTGATAGTATATGAGGCCATGTCTTTATTAGTATTTAAGACAAAAAAGGTGGACAAGGCTTCCATCTAAAACACTCATATGGTTTCTACTTATCTCTTGGAAACTTTACTTGACTAAGAGCTACTATTCTTTGGCTGCCTAAAAATAGGAATTGATTTAATTACCCTCTTTATTCTAGGATGTTAAACAAAGAGGTAGGCATGATTCTTTCATGGCTTGATATACTGTTGATTAAAGGTGTCTAAAGAATCCTCACCTTAATACCTCACTAGCCTTATCTTGAGATAAGGAATTCCTTTCCTAAATATACTCTATAAATCTCTCTTATCTTATTCACAAATATCACATCTTCCTGAATAAGTCAATCATCTGGCTCCACCATATCCATCAACATATGATGATATGGTCATGCCACTTCAACATTACTCCTTCATTCTTCTCCTAGCATATATATACAACTACCATTTATAAACTACCCTTACTAAATCCATCAAAGTAATTGGTACTAACTTCATTCCATAAACTCCTTCATATTTACCTTGCATCTACTTCTAAAGCTTGCAAGACTACAATTCTTTTTATATTATCTGTGGTAACAATCCTTTGGAATGGGTAGGGTACTACTCTCCACAATACAAGTTTGTTCTTGTATTAACATGGTTAAACTATTATACTTCCAAGTACTCCTACAGCTTGACTACTCATGATCAAGCAGATGATGATCCCCGGAACATTTCCTACCTTAGAAAATGATCCCCATTATATGAATCTTACACCCCGGACAATTCCGGAGCTCCTCGTGATGTCCCGAATCCAATCCGAGACTCCGAACAACATTCGGTCCCCAACACACATTCCATATCTACTTAAAAACAACTTCGAACCTTAAGTGTGTCACCCTACGGTTCGTGAATATGTAGAGATGATAGAGACACATCTCCTATCAATAACCATCAGCGGGATCTAGAGATCCATAACGGCTCCCACATACTCAACGATGACTTCGTGATCGATAGAACCATTAACATACGAAACCAATTCCCTTTGTCACGCGATACTCTACTCATCCGAGGTTTGATCGTCGGTATCTCCATACCTAGTTCTAGCTCGTTACTGACAAGTACTCTTTACTCGTTCCATGATATGTCATCCCTTGTGACCTAGTCACATGCTTGCAAGCTAACTAGATGACATTCCACCGAGAGGGCCCAGAGCATATCTATCCGTCATATGGATGGACAAATCCCAATCTTGGTCCATGCGCTTCAACACATACTTTCAGAATACCCAACGACACCTTTATGACCACCCAGTTACGAAGTGGTGTTTGATGCCATCAAAGTACCCATCCGGTGATGGTGATTAACATAACCTCATGGTCGAAGGATTAGGTTACTATGCATTTGAAAGCTTGTAGCAATATGAACTTAATGAATTGATCTTATGCTACACTTACTACGGGTGTGTGTCCATCACATCATTCTCCTAATGATATAACCTTGTTATTAATGACATCCAATGTCCATGACCAGGAAACCATGATCATCTATTAATCAACAAGCTAGTTCAACAAGAGGCTTACTAGGGACTCTTTTACATTTACAAAACACACATGTATTAGTGTTTCCTTATAATAAAATTATAGCATGGGATGTAAACAATTGTCATAAACACAAAGATATAATAATAACCACTTTTATTATTGCCTCTTGGGCATATCTCCAACAGTCTCCCACTTGCACCAGAGTCAATAATCTAGATTACATGGTAATATACCTAACACCCATGGCGTTCTGGTGTTGGTCATGCTTTGCCCTAGGGAGAGGTTTAGTCAACGGATCTGCCACATTCAGATCAGTGTGTACTTTGCAAATCTTTATGTCACCATCTTGGACATACTCGCGAATAGCATGGAAACGTAGTTTGATGTGCTTCAGCTTGCTATGTGACCTTGGCTCCTGTGCATTAGCTATGGCACCTGTGTTGTCACAGTAGATGGACATCGGGTCCAATGCACTAGGAACTACGCCAAGTTTAGTAATGAACTCCTTCATCCATATGGCTTCTTGTGCAGCCTCCGAAGCAGCTATGTATTCCGATTCAGTTGAAGATTTCGCCACAACGCTTTGCTTTGCACTCCTCCAGCTCACTGTAGCACCATTCAAAATAAATACGTATCCCGACTGTGACTTCGAGTCATCCGGATCGGTGTTCCAACTAGCATCGGTGTAACCGTTTACAACAAGCTGTTCATCACCTCCATAAGAAAGAACCATATCCTTAGTCCTCTTTAGGTATTTTAGGATATTCTTGACCGCTGTCCAGTGTTCCATTCCAGGATCACTTTGATATCTGCTAGTCAAACTAATAGCATGTGCTATATATGGTCTTGTACACAGCATGGCATACATGATAGAACCTATGGCCAAGGCATAGGGAATATTATTCATCTTTTCTCTATCTTCTGCCATAGCTGGACTTTGAGTCTTACTCAAGGTCTTACCTGACAACATGGGCACGAACCCTTTCTTGCTCTCTTCCATTCTAAACTTCTTTAGAACTTTGTCTAAGTATGTACTTTGTGAAAGCGCTATTAGGCGTCTTGATCTATCTCTATAAATCTTGATGCCTAGAATATATGCCGCTTCGCCAAGATCCTTCATTGAAAAACTATTATTCAAATAGGCTTTGACACTATTAAGAAGTTCTATATCATTCCCAATCAACAATATGTCATCTACATATAGTACTAGGAATGCTACAGAGCTCCCACTCACTTTCTTGTAAATACAAGCTTCTCCATAAGTTTGTATAAATCCAAAGTTTTTGATTACTTTATCAAAACGTTGATTCCAACTCCGGGATGCTTGCTTCAGTCCATAAATGGAGCGCTGAAGTTTGCATACCTTGTCAGCATCACTAGGATCGACAAAACCCTTGGGTTGTACCATATACAACTCTTCCTCAATGTCACCATTAAGGAACGCCGTTTTGACATCCATCTGCCAAATCTCATAATCGAAATATGCAGCAATTGCTAACAAAATCCTCACAGACTTTAGCTTCGCTACTGGTGAGAATGTCTCATCATAGTCAACTCCTTGAATTTGTCGGAACCCTTTCGCGACAAGTCGAGCTTTATAGACGCTAACATTACCATCAGCATCTGTTTTTCTCTTGAAAATCCATTTGTTCTCGACAGCCTTACGACCATCCGGTAAGTCCACCAAAGTCCACACTTGGTTTTCGTACATGGATCCCATTTCGGATTTCATGGCTTCTAGCCATTTGTCGGAATCTGGGCTCACCATAGCTTCTTCATACGTCGCAGGGTCATCAGCGTTGTCCACCAACATGACGTTCAAGGCAGAGTCATACCAATCAGGAGTGGTATGAACCCTCGTTGACCTGCGAGGTTCAGCAGTAACTTCGTTCGAAGTTTCATGATCACCATCATTAGCTTCTTCTCCAATTGGTGCAGGCGGCACAAAAACATCTTTCGGTGCTGCGCTACTCTCAAATCCGAGAGAAGGTTCGACAACCTCATCGAGTTCTACTTTCCTTCCAGTCACCTCCTTCGAGAGAAACTCCTTCTCAAGAAAGGATCCATTCTTGGCAACGAAAACTTTGCCTTCGGATCTATGATAGAAGGTATACCCAATTGTTGCTTTAGGGTATCCTATGAAGACGCATTTCTCCGCTTTGGGTTCAAGCTTATCAGGTTGTAACTTCTTTACATATGCTTCGCAACCCCAAACTTTAAGGAACGACAACTTAGGTTTCTTACCAAACCACAATTCGTACGGTGTCATTTCAACGGATTTAGATGGTGCCCTATTTAAAGTGAATGCGGCTGTCTCTAATGCATAGCCCCAAAATGATAGCGGTAAATCTGTAAGAGACATCATAGACCGAACCATATCTAAGAGAGTTCGATTACGACGTTCGGACACACCATTACGCTGTGGTGTTCCCGGCGGTGTCAACTGCGAAAGTATTCCACATTTCTTTAAATGCATGCTAAACTCATAACTTAGATATTCACCTCCGCGGTCAGAACGCAGAAACTTAATCTTCTTGTTACGATGATTTTCCACTTCACTTTGAAATTCCTTAAACTTCTCGAAAGTTTCGGACTTATGTTTCATAAAGTAGACATACCCATATCTACTTAAGTCATCCGTGAAAGTGAGAACATAACGATATCCACCACGCGATGCTACACTCATTGGACCGCACACATCGGTATGTATTATTTCCAATAAGTCTGTAGCTCGCTCCATTATTCCAGAGAATGGAGTCTTAGTCATTTTTCCCATTAGACATGCTTCGCATCTTTCAAGTGATTCAAAATCAAGTGATTCAAGAAGTCCATCAGAATGGAGTTTCTTCATACGCTTCACTCCAATGTGACCAAGACGACAGTGCCACATGTATGTAGAATTATGATTCAATTTTGTTCATTTAGCATCTATGTTGTGAACATGTGTATCACTACTATTGAGATTCAATAAGAATAAACCATTCATCTCAGGTGCATTACCATAAAAGATATTACTCATATAAATCGAACAACCTTTATTCTTGGACTTAAAAGAGTAATCGTCTCGCAATAAACAAGATCCAGATATAATGTTCATGCTTAACGCAGGCACCAAATAATAATTATTCAAATTTAAAACTAATCCCGAAGGTAGATGTAGAGGGAGCGTGCCGACGGCGATCACATCAACCTTGGAGCCATTTCCAACGCGCATCGTCACCTCGTCTCTCACCAGTCTTCGCTTATTCCGCAGCTCCTGTTTCGAGTTACAAATATGAGCAACCGAACTAGTATCAAATACCCAGGCACTACTACAATTACTAGTAAGATACACATCAATGACATATATATCAAATATACCTTCCTTCTTGATGTTGCCATTCTTCAGATCCGCCAGGTACTTGGGGCAGTTACGCTTCCAGTGACCAGCACCCTTGCAGTAGAAGCATTCAGTTTCAGGCTTGGGACCAGCCTTGGGCTTCTTAGCAGGTGCGGCATCTTTCTTGCCGTCCTTCTTGAAGTTGCCCTTGTTCTTAGGCTTGCCCTGTCTCTTGAAATTGGTGGTCTTATTGACCATCAACACTTGGTGCTCCTTCTTGATCTCCACTTCAGCAGTTTTCAGCATGGACGATAGTTCAGGCAACGTCTTGTTCATGCAGTGCATATTGTAGTTCATCACAAAGTTCTTATAACTCGGTGGCAGTGATTGGAGGACACGGTGAATCCCTAACTCATTAGGAATCGTTATCCCCAACTCTTGGAGCTTGTTTGCGTGCCCAGACATGGTGAGCACGTGCTCGCTAATGGAGCTACCCTCTTCCATCTTATAGTTAAAGAACTTTTCGGAGGCCTCATAGCTCTCCATGGCCACGCGAGTCTCAAAAATCAGCCTGAGCTCCTTAATGATCTTGAACGGGTCGTGGTGCTCAAAGCGCTTCTGAAGCTCTGCTTCTAAACCGTACAGGATGGCACACTGAACTGTGGAGTAATGATTTTTCCGAGTGGCATAAACATTCTTTACGTCATTGGTGGCATCTTCTGCAGGTGGGTCACCTAGCGGTGCTTCGAGCACATAGGTCAACTGACCAGCCCTGAGGACGATCTTCAGTCCACGGAACCAGTCCGTGAAATTGCTTCCATTGTTCTTAAGCTTTTCTTTATCTAGGAACGCATTGAAATTGATGAGGGGGTCGCCATAATCTACAACAAATTTGCAAGTAGTTTAGACTAAGTTTATGATGAATTGAGTTCAAATTTAATTCTTAAATTAACTAGGTGAACTCCCACTCAAAACAACATCCCTCACATTGTCTTAGTGATTACACGAACCAAGTCCACTACACCAAGTCCGATCTTCACGAGAGAAGATGTAGTTTCGTCGGCGAACAATCTTCATGTTCATCATATCATTTATATGACTCATGCTCTACCTTTCGGTATTTCCGTGTTCCGAGACCATGTCTGTACATGCTAGGCTCGTCAAGATTAACCTTAGTTTCCGCATGTGCAAATCTAGCTTGCACCCGTTGTATGCACACGTAGAATCTATCACATTCGATCATCACGAGATGCTTCGAAACGACGAGTCTTAGCAACGGTGCCAACTAAGGGCGAACACTTTATTACTTGATATTTAGTGAGAGGGATCATCTTATAATGCTACCGTCGCGATCTAAGCAATACAAGATGCATAAAGGATTAACATCACAGGCAATTCATAATTAGTGTGATATGATATGGCCCTTTCTTGTTGTGCCTTTGATCTCCATCTCCAAAGCACGGACATGATCTCCATCATCACCAGCATTTCGTCAAGGTCAGTGGCGCCGCTTCATGGTTGTCCATCATCACTAGCAACTATTACAACCACTTGGAATAAAGCTATTACAAGATGAATAGACACACAGGTCTTAACAGAATTAAAGACAACCATTAGGCTCCTGCCGCTTGCCATATTACAACAAGGATCATTGCATACATCAAATATAATCATAATCACATGATGGCCATATCACGTCACAAAACCCCTGCAAAAACAAGTTAGACGCCTCTAATTTTTTTTGCATGTTTTACGTGGTTTGGGGCTTTCGAATAAGAACGGATCTTACCTACGAACCTGAACCACAACGTTGATACAAGTGCTATCAAGTGCAAAGTGTAAATTGGATCTATACTATGATGAGAGAGACAGACACCCGCAAAGCCACTTGTGCAAAGCAAGTTACACATCAAGCGTGGAGCAAGTCTCATGTGCGATGACATGTAAGGTTAGCCCGAGCCGCTTCATCCCACCATACCGCAAGATGCAAAGTACACAAAGCAAAAGACGGCACGAGCACCAATGCCCACAAAACCATTGTGTTCTACTCGTGCAACAGATCTACGCATAGATACGGGTCTGATACCACTATTGGGTTCGTAGCATGGAAAACAAAAATTTTCTACCGCAAGAATGAATAAAACCCAGATCTAATCTAGATAAAAGCCAAGATCTAATCTATTAGACATGTGCAACAAGATAGATGTGTACTAACCCTTGTAGACCCGAAAGAGTTACGAGATTGGATCTCGTGGTTGATGTAGTCGATCACTTGCCGATCTCAAGATCGATTGGACGATCCTTCCGGCGCCGTGTTCCGGCAGTGCTTCCGCAGTCGGTCACACGTGCGCAGTCGAAGCAGACCTTCCTCTCCCCGTTCCAGCGAGCAGCGGAGGTAGTAGATCTCTCCACGGAATCGCACCAGCACGACGGCATGGTGGTGGTGGTGGAGTAGAGGATTCTGCAGGGCTTCGCCTAAGCCTGAGAAGAAGGAAGGAGGAGGAGAGAGGCGGCTAGGGGCAAGAGTGGAGGAGCAAGGGGGGGGGGGGTGGCGCCTCCACCCCTCTATATATAGAGGGAGGGGTGCGGCCTAGGGTTCCCACCCCTAGGCCCACCCCCTAGGGCCGGCGCACAAGGGACCTTGGGGGGAGTGTCTTTCCCCCCCAAGTTTCCCTTTTAAATTTCCCTTTATCCTTTTATCTTTTCTTGGTTTTCAAGTAAACTCCAAAAAATCTTCTAGAACCTTCCGGAACATTCCGAAACCTTCTAGAATCCCCATATAAATATCCCGGAACATTTCCTACCATAGAAAATGATCCCCATTATATGAATCTTACTCCCCGGACAATTCCGGAGCTCCTCGTGATGTCCCGAATCCAATCCGAGACTCCGAACAACATTCGGTCTCCAACACACATTCCATATCTACTTAAAAACAACTTCGAACCTTAAGTGTGTCACCCTACGGTTCGTGAATATGTAGACATGATAGAGACACATCTCATATCAATAACCATCAGCGGGATCTGGAGATCCATAACGGCTCCCACATACTCAAGGATGACTTCGTGATCGATAGAACCATTAACATACGAAACCAATTCCCTTTGTCACGCGATACTCTACTTATCTGAGGTTTGATCGTCGGTATCTCCATACCTAGTTCTACCTCGTTACTGACAAGTACTCTTTACTCGTTCCATGATATGTCATCCCTTGTGACCTAGTCACATGCTTGCAAGCTAACTAGATGACATTCCACCGAGAGGGCCCAGAGCATATCTATCCGTCATATGGATGGACAAATCCCAATCTTGGTCCATGCGCTTCAACACATACTTTCAGAATACCCAACGACACCTTTATGACCACCCAGTTACGAAGTGGTGTTTGATGCCATCAAAGTACCCATCCGGTGATGGTGATTAACATAACCTCATGGTCGAAGGATTATGTTACTATGCATTTGAAAGCTTGTAGCAATACGAACTTAATGACTTGATCTTATGCTACACTTACTACGGGTGTGTGCCCATCACATCATTCTCCTAATGATATAACCTTGTTATTAATGACATCCAATGTCCATGACCAGGAAACCATGATCATCTATTAATCAACAAGCTAGTTCAAGAAGAGGCTTACTAGGGACTCTTTTACGTTTACAAAACACACATGTATTAGCGTTTCCTTATAATACAATTATAGCATGGGATGTAAACAATTGTCATAAACACAAAGATATAATAATAACCACTTTTATTATTGCGTCTTGGGCATATGTCCAACAATTATTCGGATTTTCTATGCATGAATGCAATGCACACACCTTATCTTAGCTTATTTCTAAGCTCTAATGTTGGGATGTTACAATCCTCAACGGTCTTGACGCCAGCTACAACTCCATCGTAGCCTCCGTCAACGGAAACCTAGATACCAGCCTTGATGACCTTTTTGATCAAATATGTGCTAATGATCTCCGCACCGAGATGCTCTTTCACATAGGACATGACACTGGCTTCATCTCCTCCGCCAACATCGCCACACGTCCGTCTTGCGACGACAGTCGCGACTCTCGTCCACGTGGTGACCGTGGACGCTCTCCCGCATGCCCTGATCATGGGGGCGGGGATCGCCATGATGATGGAGGGTGCTGGTGGCGCTGTGATGATCAAGGACGAGATGGCAACCGCGACGGACGTCGTGACTAGCGTCGTGATGACGCTGGTCGTGACAACCGACGAGAAGATGGAGGGCATCGCCGTGATGACGGTGGCCATCGCCGTGACGATGGTGGAGGGCGCCATGATGATGGGGGCGCCACCGTGGACGTGCCCCTACAACCTATATCGACGTGACCTGCCAAATCTGCAAGATTCACGGTCATCCCGCCAAGGCATGCTGGTGGCGCTACCAAGACCGGCATGACTCCGATGATGATGGACATGAGAAGGGTGCCCATGTTGCATCCTACGGTGTCGACACCAACTGGTACCCGGATTCAGGAGCCACTCATCATGTGACTTCAGAATTGAGCAAACTTCACATGCATGACAAGTACAACGGGCGTGATCACGTCCACACGGCCAACGACAATGGTATGAAAATATGTCATATTGGTCATTCAACATTATGCACCCCAACCTATTCCTTACATCTCAACAATGTTCTTCATGGTCCAAGTGCTTCCAAAAATCTACTTTGTGTTCACAAACTTACCCTTGATAATAATGTCTTTCTTGAGTTTAACCCATACTTCTTTTTGACTAAGGATCAGGAAACAAGTTATATTCTGTTTAAAGGATCATGCCATGGTGGCCTATACCCGCCAGTTCCTTCATCTATTGGGTCTCACAAGCAAGCTCTCATCACAATAAAGCCATCATCCTCTACATGGCATCGCCATTTAGGATACCTGTCTTCATTTGTAGTTCAACAAGTACTTCGCAAAAATAATATTTCTTATTCTCCTGAAATAAGCCCATAAATTTGTGATCCTTGTCAACTAGTCAAGAGTCATCAATTGCCATATCCTGTCTCTACTAGTGTATCCGTTATTCCTTTAGAACAAGTTTTTTCTTATATATGGGGTCCAGCACCTGTGTGTGCTGGGAAACATTCATATTATATAAGATTCATTCATGATTTTAGAAAATTTACTTGGATTTATTTTCTCAAAAATCATTTTAAAGTTTATCAAATTTTCCTTAACTTCCAACACGTTGTTGAAAGAAAATTTGGTAGAAAAATAATTACCATGCAAACTGATTGGGGAGGTGAATATGAAAAACATAATAGTTTCTTTCAAAATATTTGTATTACTTACCATGTCTCTTGCCCACATGCTCATCAGCAAAATGGCTCTACTGAAAAAAAATATCGCCACATTGTCAAAGTGGGCATTGCTTTACTTGCTAATGCATCCATGCCTCTCGAGTTCTGGGATGAAGGTTTTCTCACTGCCACGTTTCTTATTAATCTCCTACCCAACAAGGTAATAAACCATGAAACTCCCGCTGAATGTCTCCTTCATACAAGACCAACTTATGAGTCTCTTCGGGTTTTTGGTTGTGCTTGTTGGCCAAATCTTTGTCCTTTCAACAAAAGAAAATTAGCTTTTTGTTCTACCCGGTGTGTTTTTCTAGGAAAATATTATGAGAGAGGAAAATATGGTTGTAGAAGTTTTCATGGTATTGAAACACCTCTCTATGTGCTGAAAGTTTTGAAGTTACTTTTGTTTTATCTTCCTATGCCCATCACTTTGTTCTTTGTGAATTTGTTTGCATACAAGATTCCTATACATAGGAAGTGGGTTAGACTTTAATGTGTTTTGAATTTGCTTCTTGATGCTCTCTTTTACTTCAATTCATATTTCTTATGTGAGCATCCTCTTAAACTTTTATGCCTGAAGATGATAATATGTCTATTATTCTTAGGAGACCTTTTCTTAAATACTGCAGGAGCTGTTATTAATTGTAATCAAGGGAAGGTGACCTTCAATGTTAATGACAAGGAACACACTGTCTATTTCCCCAAAAAGATTCATAGGACTTATGGTTTTGAATTCAATTGAACATGTTGAGGGCATTCAAGTTGGAGAAATATATTGTCCCATACCAAGAGAAAAATTTGAAACTATTATGATTGGGACCATTGCTATGAAGGTTGAGGTAACATAATCATTAGTGGAATACAAAGTTCTGTCTTATATGAAATTGTTTTGGTAACAAGACCTGATCAACCTTGTTAACAAAAGGATTTCATTGAACAAAACAATGTTTTCACCTTGATTATCTCCGCTTACTCCTATTCTATCCATTTTAGTTTTTCCTTATGCCTAACTTAAAGGCGTTAAAGAAAAGTACTTATTGGGAGATAACCCAAAAGTTTTAGATGAGTCTTGGAAGTTATTACTTCAGTAATAACCGCTCCTTATCCTTTTTATTTGCTTTTTGTGCCAAGAGTAACCTCTAATGAGAGAGAAGTAATGATTGGGAAAGTTGCTGTCCCGAAACAGATTTCTGTGCTTCACCATAAAAATTCGTGTAAAATCTCTGAACATCTTTTCGAGGCGTGAATTTTTGTGCTTCTGACCCAGGTTGTTATCTAGCTTTGGTTAGTTCAACACTTTTTGATTTGAGCAACAGAAGGTCTTAGAACAAATTCATCTTTACCTGCTGGTCTGTTTTGACAGATTTCTGCCATTTTCTGCATTTGCTTCTTGTTGGTTCCTTTTTTAGTTCTTTTGGGGAATTCAGCTTTTTGAGGGAAGTGCTACAGTAGATAGTGTTCTAATGGGAGTTTATTTGGTGTTATAACTGAACCTTAAGACTTATTTATCTTGAGTGCACTAATGTTGCTAATAAAGATTGTGTGAAGTTTTGTATGAAGGAAAAATTTCAGGTGTATGGAAGGAACGAGTAATGAGATGAAGGATGGAATAAAGCTCAAGCTTGGGGATGCCACGTGTGTCACCTCAAGAAATATCCAAGAAGTGCAAGCGTCAAAGCTTGGGGATGCCCAAGGCATCCCCTTCTTCATCAATAAAAATCTCAGGTTTCTTCCAACCACTTCATTTTTATTGTTTCATGCATAGTTGTGTTGTTCTTAGAGCGTCTTCTTTTTCTTTTTCGTTTTGGTTTTTTGTTTGCTTTGTTTTCTTAGTTTTCTGAATAAATTGGTTGGACCCCCCTCTTTCATACACTGGTGTTCAAATGGTTTGGTTTGGTTTGGAAAAGAGTAGGAAAGCTCATGCTTAAGTGGTAAAGAGAGCTTGTTTTTGACTGTGGCCTATGATTTGTCATGCCATGCTTGATATTGTTTTGGCTTTATGATTAGTATTCTTTGTTGTACCATGACTTGTTATAAAAAATTGAGATTGCTTAATGTGCCTTGAATGAATCATGCGTTGTTTTAGCATATTAAAGCATAGTATAGTGGTATTATCCTTTGATGCTTTATTAGGGTTGACTTGGCATATGCTCACACCATGTTATGACTATCTCAAGTCACCATAGCCTTTATGATCCTTTAGTTTTCAACTTGTAGTATCACTTTATGCTTTTATCAATGATGTTTCATCGCTCTGCATGATTATGGCCATTATTGTTCTCTCGTTTGTCGCTCCCTTACTATTGCTAGGCTTCACTTCCACTGAGTGTTTTACTCATGTTTCCAACTCCCTTAAACCAAATATTGCCAAAGTGTCCACCATACCTACCTATTAGCATCATTTGCTACTTCCGTGCATATTCAATATGCCTTGTTTTCTTCCGAATAAAATGTTTGCTTGTTATGAGAAAATTAGTTAGTAAAGCTCTCACGAACTTGATGGCACACTTTATTTCCTGCACTTAATAAACCTGAACCATTGTGAACTCTCCATGAAAGTTATATGCTTGCTAATTATAGGCTGGGGATTAGCAGAACTGTGCTGTCACGGGGAGCGCTTTCAACACATGTAAATATATACCCAGTTGATACCTTGCTCTTTTGTTTGCGGATGTCGTCGCTGTGAAATAAAAGGGGAGCTTGTAAGTCCATGGAGTTATGTATGTGTGTTAGAGAAACGCCTGGGCCACTGGTCTAATCCATGCTGACATGGTGGAAACCTGCAGCGTAACCATAATGATATCTATGAAGCATTCTTCTTATGAAAAAAAGAGAGATAGCTATTGAGAAAAAGAAAAAAAAGAAATTTATGAAAAGAGGAAAGAGAGAAAAAGGCACCATTTTCCCATGGTAAATAAGAAGATTGCTGAGATACTCATTGTCTGCTTGCCTTGTCATTTTGATATGAGGATTCTTCCGTATCATCGGGCAAGGGTACCCCGTTGGCGGTTCTCAATGATACACACATACTTATGATGACAAGAACTTACCGGTAAGTAAAGTTGAGTAGCATGAGGAGCGGCCCTCGTACTCAAGGGACTTGGGATTTTCAGTTTATAGTTTGTCAAGCATATAACTCAGATTGGACCTCACTTTCACCTTAACCACATTAAAGATGCTTATGATAGAGGCAATGAGAGCTCAAAGCTAATGAGTACCATACTTTCAGCATTTGGAAGCCTTTCAAACTATTCAAAACCTTTTCATTTCCTTGTTGAGTCTCCACACATTCTATGAGCACTTTCTTGAGAGCATAGTGGCCATTCTTAGTTCTATGTGCATTGTCCCAATACTTGTTGATTGATGCATACCTTGATATTGCTTGTTTTAAACTATTTGTCTCTAGTCACTCTTGTAAACTTTGAAGGTGTCCTATGCATTTATGTTTGCTACTCTATGAGGGACAAGCTGAATGCCACTATGCTATGTTTTCTTTATGTGAAACAAACAAATGTCTTGCAAGGCATTGTTATTCATGAATCTTTTGTTTGTGTCTTTTCATGTTGCATCATAGTTTCTTTGTCTTATTGCTAGAACGTTGTCTTTCATGTTATGATTGAAGTACTATGATCCCAGCTTTGAATGTTTTACAAATACTTTGATCAAGTCTTTGATGGTGCATGTCACCTCAAAAATTATTCTTTTTTTTATCACTTACCTACTCGAGGACGAGCAGGATTTAAGCTTGGGGATGTTACATTGCAAATGTATCTATAATTTTTGATGCTCCATGCTTGGTTTTATCCACTTTCTTGTGTTTTGTCCACACTCTGGAGTACTTTTCATATGATTTCTTGGACTAACCTATTAACAAGAGCCACAATGCCAGCTGCCTGTTTTCTGCTGTTTTTGGTTCCAGGAAAGTCAGAAAATGAATATTCTCGGAATTGGACGGGACAAAAGCCAAAGTGCCTATTTTTCCAGAAGACTCCAAGAGCCAGAATACGAGACGGAGGAGGGCCAGGGGCTGGCCACACCCCACAGGCGCGGGCTCCTGACCGCGCCAGGGCATGGTGTGGTGGCCCCAGGCACCCCCTCGGTCTCCCTCTTCGCCTATAAGAAGCCTTCTGACCTAAAAACTTCGGGGGTTCGACGTTTTTCCAGAAGAAGTTCCGCTGCGCCGCCACCACCGAAGGGGAGATTCGGGGGACAGAAAGTCTCTGTTCCGGCACCCTACCGGAATGGGGAAGTGCCCCCGGAGCCATTTCCATCGATCTCCACCATCATCTCCATCGACCATCAATGTTTCCCCCATCTATGAGTGAGTAATCCCCCGCTGTAGGCTATGGGGATGGTAGGGATTGGATGAGATTGTTCATGAAATGGCATCAGATTGTTAGGGCATGGTGCCTAGTATCTTTTATTAGTGCTTAATGACTTTGTTGCGACTTGTTGTGCTTAATGCTTGTCACTAGGGCCCGAGTGCCATGATTTCAGATCTGAACTTGTTATTGATTCATTATGATAGTATTGTTTTTGGTCTTATTTGCAAGTTGTGTACACACGTTGATGTCCGGAACCTATGGCCCCGAAGTGACAGAAATCGGGATAACCGGAAGGGAATGGCTTTGATGTGAGGATCACATGTGTTCACGGAGTGTTAATGCTTTGCTCCGGTGCTCTATTAAAAGGAGCACCTTAATTGCCAGTAGTTCCCTAGAGGCCCCGCTGCAAACGGGCTGGCAGGACAAAAGATGTTGTGCAAGTTCTCATTGTGAGCACGTATGACTATATATGGAACACATGCCTAGGATTGTCTAGTTCTTGGATGCTTTATCTTATTTATCTGCAATTGCCCTATGTTCTGATTGCTATGTGAATTGTCTTGTCCATGCAACGCCCGTCCATCCATCCCTATGCCTACCGCACTCGAATCCCACTGTTTACTGCTATTGCTACTGCTGTCTTTACTTTACTACTGCTGTTACTTTGCTACTCCTACTACAAAACTATTGCTACTGATAAACTGCTGTGAGCAAGATTTTTTCTAGGTGCAGCTGAATTGACAACTCAGTTGTTAAGGCTTATAAATATTCTTTGGCTCCCCTTGTGTCGAATCAATAAATTGGGTTTCACTTCCCTCGAAAATACCGCGATACACCCCCTATACTTGTGGGTCATCACACCACTCCTCTGAAAAGACTTTCCTTCGAAGTGTCTACTGTAGAAAAGACCAATTAACCTTGTCATAAGCCTTCTCAAAGTTAATCTTGAACAATACACCATTTAGTTTTTTGGAGTGTAGTTCATGAATTGTCTCATGAAGGATTACTACACTGTCTAGGATGTTTCTTCCTTGCATGAAAGCAGTTTGAGAAGGTCGAACAGCATGATCAGCTACTGAATTTAGTCTAATAGTAGCAACCTTTGTAAAAAAAATGAAACTAACGTTAAGAAGGTAGATTGGTCGATACTGCTGTATACGTTCCGCATTATTAACCTGAGGTAGAAAAATTATGTTGCCAAAATTTAGTCTAAACAGTTCTAGCTGATCAACGTGCAGAAAAGAAAAGAGAAGCATCAGGTCCTCTCTAATGACTTCCCAGAATTCTTGGTAGAATTCTGCTGGAAAGCCATCAAGACCTGGCGCTTTGTTATGTTCCATCTGAAAAACAACTCCCTTGACCTCCTCCTTAGTATAAGGAGCGGTTAAAAGGTTGTTTCCGTCAACAGAAACCTGCGGGATATCCCCTGTTTGAGACTCATCCAACTCGAAAGAGTTTCCTGACGGAGCCCCAAACAAGTCCTTGTAATAACTAGTAATATAAGCCTTTAGCTGCTCGTGGCCCTCAATCATACCTTCATCCTGAATCAGAGAGTGAGTAAGTTTCTTCTTATGCTTGCCATTTGCGATTGCATGGAAGTATCTTGTGTTCGCATCTCCTTCAAGGACAAATTTTGCCTTAGAGCGTTGGTACCATTTGAGTTCCTCCTCGCGAAGAAGTCTGGCAATTTCCGCATTTGATTGATTTTTAGCTCAATCTCTTGTGCAGATAATAGCCTAACTTCTGCGGAAGCCTCTAAATCGTTAATAATGGTTGAAAGGCGTACTTTCTCCTTTTTGAGGATCTCGACCGTGTGCCTGGCCCAACCACGAAGGAACTTGCGTAAGGCACACATTTTGCTATTCCAGCGTTGTATGGGTGTTACAGCACTAACCGGTCTATTCCAAATAGCCTTCACCATATCATGGAACCCAACCCGCTCCATCCATCCAAGTTCAAATTTAAACTTGTGTTTGGATTGGCGTAATGGTGTTCCCACCGAAAGAAGTAATGGAACGTGATCTGATAAAGCCTCTATACGTTCCAAAGCATGAACAGTTACCATAGGGAATTTATCCTCCCAACCGGTATCCATAAGCACTCTGTCTAATTTTTCGTATATTGGCTCCGAAAGACTGTTTGCCCAAGTGAACTGTCACCACAGCATTGTAACCTCTCTTAAGTCCAAACTGTCGATAATAGCGTTGAACATGATGGGCCAATGCTCATCATACCGTCCTCGACTTTTCTCATGAGGGAATCTCAGCAAGTTAAAATCACCACCTATGAGGATATGATACAGATTGTCCTTAGCCAGATTAATCAACTCACGCAAAAAATTAGCCTTAAAAACGTCTTGCAGCCCCGTATACAGCGACTAGAGACCATGTAAAGTTATTAGCTTTGTTACAGATATGGAGTTTAATAAAAAAATCTCCAGCCGAACTAGCTAAAACTTCCATCGTCTCATTTCTGACGCCTAACAGGATTCCCCCGGATCTACCTCGCGGAGGCCGTGAAACCCACGTAAAGTCTACTCCACCAGAAAGGCGATTGAGTAAGGCTTGTGAGAAATCACGTCTAACAGTTTCCGAAATATCCAAAAAATCCAACTTATAATCTCTCACACAATCATCATAGAACAAATGTTTAGCCAAGTCACGAAGACCTCTGCTATTTGATAACATGTCATTCTTTGAGAAACAATAGGAGATTGGGATACACGGGACCTCTTGCGAGATTTTTGGCTTTTTGATTTCCGACCAGTAGCTTTCAGCTCATACAATGAACCCAGCCCGGTCTCGTCAAAAGCCACCTCCGACACTTCACCAACTAAGTGAGACAGAAGTTGACCATCTATTGTGGCAGGCAACTCCTCCTCCTCAATTGGTAAAGTGTCAGGAACAAAATAAACTTTAGGAGTAACCGTTAAACGGTCAACCTCCATATGTCTCAGAGCAGAACAAGAAAAATTAACTTCCTTAACAGATCTACCCATAATAATACCAACACTGGCTAACCTATCAACAATAACAGGGGTAGAAAAATTATTAAAAGATTTCGAAGAAGTTGAAGTACCCTGAGAATCAAGATTTAATTCCGCCTTCCTCCTCATAGCCTTCACCAACGAGTCCTCATCTATGGTAGAAGCGCCAAGGCCGTCAACGCCATGACAAAGACTCCTCCGTGTCGGCGTGCGAGGGAGAGAACCCGACCGCGCCTGGGACAGGTTCCCCCCAACGGACCGCTCCGCCTGGGCCTCGATGGAGCCACCTTCCGGGAGGGAACCCGACCCCTCCTGGGCCAGGTCCTCCCTAGGCGACGACCCTGCCTGGGCGTCATCCACACCAGCTAGGGGAGGGCCCGACCGCTCCTAGGCCAGGGCCTCCCCTCTGTCGGTCACACCATCCACCAAGTCGCCACCAGCCGACGCAGAACCGGCCAGGCCATCCTGAGCAAGCCCACTCCCCACCTCATCAGTGACCACCTCCATCAACACCGGCCCATCCACAAAGGGTTGCGGAATAGTAAGGCCCATCATATTAGGCCAGCCGCGAGAGGGAGAGGGTGATAAACCAGCCGAACCATTTGCCACCTTGATAGGCGCCTGCAGCTGAGATGGTGTGACACGTGGAGAAGCATTAGCAGAACGGCCACCCCAAAGGGGAGAGTCAAATGGTAGGGCATCAAGAATCTCCTTTCCACGCCTCGTGACATGAGAGGCATTGAAAGGAGTCACAGAATACACCTGCACAGGAACCTGTCTTGAAGATGAAGGAGCAGAATTCCCAGCCCTCGCCAACTAGCCAGTAGTCCCACCCAATGCAGCAGACATGGACGACTCAGAAATATCCATAGCATCATCACCCGAGTTACCATTGCCACCAGCATCAGGATCATCCTGATTCCGCTTCCACAGATATTGTGACAAGTCAGGATCAGGCACATAAGTATCAGACTCAATCCTGAAGCGAAGCTCATACCCTTTTAACTTAACCACAACGTCAAAGGTGAGGTAAAAACCCAGAGCATCCTGTTTCTTATTGAACACTGTAATATCAAACATGCCAACCAAGATGCGAAAAATGCCCCTCCGCCTCTGGGAAAGCAAGTCCACATCAATAGTTGTGCCCATCAGGGATCCTACCACCCACAAACCAAGGAAAGTACGTAAGGAATGCGACACCCCCTCGACATGCAACCAGACCTAATGCAAACCACACTTATGTGGCACCTCCTGAATCTTATAAGCGGACACAGATAGCTGAGTTTTGCTCATAGGTATAGAGAACTGACTACCATCCACCCTGTCAAGGTCAGCAAAGGAAGGAAAGCTGACCAGGAACTCATTCTCTCAGTGCGGGAGAGCCTCCCACTTCTAATGAGCCCGAACTTGGCACCTCCTGGCAATCTGCTTCACGATCACATCCGTAGAGACCACCTCACGAGAAACCTGAACCAAAGCAATAGGGGTCTTGCAAGCCCCCAAATCCTCACGAACCACACTATCTGGAATCTGAGCAAAAAGTGTCTTGTCATGACCAATGCCTGCCATATAAGCAGTGTGCCGAGGCTGCTTGAGCACCGAACATCTCAGAGTAGGGTGAGACGAAACATCACAGATATAGCAATAATGAGACACCTTGCAATCCTTAGATGCATGGGAATCCACAGCACACTTCCAACAGCGCACAACATTCTTATTTTTCTTTGTCTCCGGCACACCCGGCCCCTCAGTACTTGCTTCCACTGCACCTGACACGGCCTCATACTGCTGGCCCTGAACATCAGCTGAGAAGTGAGACTGATCCACATAAGACGGCTGCGCATACGACTGCTAAACCTCAAACTATTGTTGCCCCAACATCTACGTATGATGCGCCTGCTTTGCCGAGAGCTGTCCCGCAAGCTGCTGCGGATTGCCTTGCGCTGTCTTCTTCTTCTTCTTCCGCTTGGGAGCCACCGCCCCGGCCGCACCAACACCCGGGCAAACTGCTGCGGTCTAGATGGCTGCCCCAGTTGCACGGGTGGAGCAGCGAATGCACCAGCAAGTCCGCCCCCCGGCAAGGACGGAACCCCGCCGAAGTGCAGAGGAGCTCCCCGGTAAGGCGGCTGCAACGCAAGAGCTGGGCCGCCTGGTACGTGGCAGGCGGCGGGAACTGAACCCTAGGAGGGAACCCTGGAGGAGCTCCATATGGCGGCGGAGCACCGGCAGGAGACGGCCCCCGCACGTTCGCGGCAGGACCGACGTGCGGTCCTCGCGGCATAGCCGCAGGGGCCCCCAAAGGGCGAGTCGGCGGAGCAGCGGCCGCCGCAGCGCCACGCGCATGCGGAGGAGCGGACGGCGTCGGGCCCCGAGGCGACTGCGATCCGGGTTGGCCGCGAGAGGGGAGGGACCCATGTCCGTTCCCAGCCATGGCCGGGGAGGGTGAACGCAGGACCTCCGCAAAGGAGCGGCCGGTGGATGGGGACGATCGCATGAGAGCCGGGAGGACAGGCGGAGACGCGGGCGGTGAAACAAGACGAGACGAAGGAGCCCTAGACCACGCGGACCTAAGACGGTGCGCGATCGCTGTCTAGGAGTACGACTCCGAGGCCCTCACGGTCGGTCTCGTAAGCAGGGCAGGCCCAGCCTCCACATCAGGGATCGGCACGTCCACATCGTCCGATGCAAATCTAAGCACAAACCATCGGCTGATCCGCATGCAGTATTAGTGGGCAGGGCCAAGCCTCCACATCAGGGCGGGCCCGTTAGGTCAATGCCAGGCAAGATGTGTCTCGGGTCGTTCAGATAGGATCTACGCGGTACTAGTATTAGTTATGCCAGCTATCGTTGAGACTTCCTAAAAAAATAAAAAAAGCTATCGTTGAGACGTTGAGAACATAGTCTGGGCGTGGTGCAGGGACTGCAGGCACGTCGGATAATTTAGATTGCAATCTCAGAAGCCCTTCGGCCATTCGGCGTGCATCGCGTGCATAAATTTGGCCAAACCGACACCGAGTAGACCGACAAGTACCAGAGTCGACCAAGTAATCAAACACGGAAACCCTCCGGCCGGCCAGGCAAAGCTACTCATCATGCGCTCAAAGATAGTACTTGTGTTTCCTGACATGGAATCAATTAAAAGTGACACAAACAAGTAGTAGAACCTTGCACACTAGCTAGGAAACAAACAAAAAGTTCATCAGACGACATGCATGCACATGTGGCAGTAGAAACACACATGCAACTACACGTCTAAACCGGGCTCCACTAATCAAGATTATAGATGGAAATCTAAGACAAATCCTCGGCTCCTGCGGGCTGCTGGCCGGCAAGCGCACTGGCATTGACCTAACGGGGGCAGCAGCAAGGATGATGAAGAGGAGGCTGCCCCAAGGTGGCGCTGTTTCCACTGGCCGCCGCAGCGTCCTTAGTTAGTCCCTCAGGTGATGCAGATGCCAGAATTTTGGAGGCTTTCGCGTCGAGGGGCGGACGGCAGGAACGGCAACTCGGAGAAGGATGGGACCTTGGCACGGTCATGGCGCTCAGCCGCGCCGCGAACACCGTCCATGCTACAAAATTTTCTCTACACTACTAAGGATCCTTACCACTAGAACCCACTTTGTCTTTCTCAGGTGGTCTAGCAGCAGTGGAGAGCTGCTGCGATGATGATGGGATTAAAGAGGATAGCAGAAGCTACAAGTACGGAGAGAGACAAGGATCGACAAGTTTTATGTAAAAAAACAAGCATAGACCGGAAATAGAAAGTGAAGGAAGATTTGTGCCGATCTCGCTAGGAGCAAGGTTGCAAGATGTATATGGTTGGTAAGTTCCCAATGTTGAGGCAGATGTGCCGGGTACTAAATGGGGTCGTGGGTCAAGATACTTCTTTTGTCTAGTTGGAGTTGATACCTTCCTACTGTATACAATATTATTTATTTATTTATTATTTAACATAGCGTTGCAAGTTGTAAATATAATACAGAGAGCAATACGGAGACACCTCACTACCAACAATTTCATAAGACTTACAACTTTTATAAACAGGGAGGTCTTGTCGGGCCCATACGTCCCTGACCTTATTCTTACGCACATCATCACAAAGGATGAGGTCTGACCAAGCTGCCCAACGACTATCTGGAAGCCCAAACCAGCAAACCCTTGTCGCGCACCAATGCACCACCGGAAAAAATATCGTTGCCGTGTAGACTTGGGTTTGCCGTGTGGCCCGGAACACGACAAAGAAATACACTACGGTGTATATCTCATAAAGTATACGGCAAATATTAACAACATGGCAAAGAGGAAGGAAAAAGAACACGACAAATAATTCCCACACGGCAAAGACACATGGGCACACGGTAAAGGACAACATCACGGTAACGAGGTGGGACCCGCAGCCCCACAAGGTGCACCTGACGGGGAGGAGCTAACGGTTGAAAACGAGAGGCTCTTTGCCGTGTGTCATCGCCGTCAGCCACATGGCAAAGATAAGCCCGTGTGTTTTCTCCGGTATACACGGCAAAGCCCCTTTTCCCCTTTTTTCCTTTATTTAATTAGCAAGGATTATATTACATATGTGTTAGGTGCTACTATTTAATAAGATCACAGGCACACACATATGAATAGGTTGTTGTGGTCTGTAGTGGTCCGTTTGCATGGCCGTCTTTTGATGAAATGGTGCCACTGATCTTGTACGTGTGGATGTCGGTGGAGGTGCGACCCTTGGAGCACATGATCTTGGAGATCTTCATAAGGAGAAATCTTCTCACGGCTAATCGACTAGCTATGAGAATCGACGTACCGACTACTTCGACAACGACGTATTCATCGGTGCATATTCATGGAAGACGTCCATGGGATAATACATAACGTGCAATACTCACATTGGATCAAAACTAGGCTCCAAGACCTTTCTTTTCTTGTTTCTAACGTTACTGTATAAATAATCGGATGATTCTGGGTGGACACAATCAACCGTGCCATGATATCGAGATTAGCTGACCATGACCGACATGGCTGTGTAGCCATTCAGCATTCCCAAAGCAAGGCTCGTGGATAGACTTTCTTGAGCTTTCTTTCAACGCAGCTAACACGACTACGTGTTGGGTCCCTCAGGTCCCGCGGTACCATCTAGTTCAATCGGTAAACACCTAAAATGCATTACTCACGTTTTATCTAAACTAAACTGAGACTCATGTCGTTTCATTGATCCAACGTTCTTATACCAATAGACGCATGCTTCCAAATGAGCACGATCAATCGTATCATGTTACCGAAATCAGCGGAACATGACCAACATGACCGTATCCGTTCGGCATGACTAGAGCGACCGCGCCGGGGCTTGCAAGACCTCGGGGATAGAAGAATGTTATTTCTTTGCCGCTGAGGGGGCTAAGTGCTAGGCCCGCACATTAGAAGGAATACAAACAAATTGTTTTGGTTTCACTAGAGGGATGTGTGTGCTTGGACTCACATGTCGGAAGTCAACATATCTATTTATTTACATCGCTACTAAAGTAGCAAAGTGGAGGTCCCACATGTAAGAAAATTAGTCAAACTAATAGCAACCAAGCCCAATGTAACGGCCACCGTCGTTACGCCTGAATAGAGGCACAGTCGTAATGAAACCGCGTCAGCTCATGGCATATCTCCAATTGCCCGATTCATAGTAGCACAATAACAATTTTCGAATGAACCACAGACATAATCGTAACAAACACTTCAATATGATACTGTCGATGTTGAATTTTATTGTCCGATGTTGAATTTTATGTCCGAGCGCCCCAGTCGTCCTCACGCGCACCGCCGCCTCATCGCGCCCCACCATCCGCACCTCCACCACTTCGTCGGCTGCGGCCAGGTGTAGGCGGGAGGCGCCGGCGTGGCCGCCTCGAAAGGAAGCTGACGTGGTGGCCGCCAGCCGGCTCTCCTCTTCGAGCAGCGCGATGCGGGACCGCAGCTCACCGATGTAGTTGGCTGCGTCGGCGAGGAGGGAGGCCTTGTCCATGAGGGACACGGTCGGCACGGCAGCGCGGAACCGGCGGTTCAGCTTGTCCCAGCGCTGTCGCTCGGCCTCGACGTGGCTGACGCTGTGGCCCTCGACACGTGGGCCTGGCTTCCGCCCACGTCGTTTAGTCGTCGTCGTCGTGGCGGACCGCGGCATCTCCTGGAGGCTGGCCGGCGGCAACTCCCAGAGCGTAGAGTCCGGGGAGAGCGAGGAGCTCCCCGCAGACCACATGTAGTCAGCGTTCTCGCTCTTGGCCGAAACGTCCATTTCACCGAGCAGCCATTGCTCGGGGACATCGCACGGGGCAAACTCGAGGACCTGGTCGTGGAACCCGTCGGCGGCGGAGAACTGGGACAGCGGGGACGGTGTGAGGAAGGCGGAGCATGGTGCGAGCAGCTCGTCGATGACCGGCGGCACGCAGCTCCTTCCTCTAACTGACGAGCGTGAAGTTGCAAATTAGCTGAGATGCAGCAAAGTTTTATACTGATGTCACATTTACGTTTAAGACCTCGATCAAACGTATCTGTCACGCAAAATGTGCCTTGTCCTTTTCGCTTTTCGGCTTGGATGTTTAGAACCAATAGGTAACTACTACTAGCAGTTGTTGTAGATATGGATCATCAAATCATGTGAGAAAGTTGACACGGATAGGTAAGGGTTTTGCTAATTTCATTTGTTCAGAGCTCAACTCAGCTCGTTAGACGTTGGATTTTGACGTGCAGATTCGTGCATGTCACTTGCACAATTGTTGAAACTGATTTTTTCGGTTACACCAATGTTGCATCTTAACTTTGTCTTACTTACACCATGTTTATTAGTAGTATAACTGATTTTTAGTTTCAGCTGCACACTGCTTGAACCTAAACCTTTTTCATTTTGAACTAAATTATTTCTGGTGCACCCTGATTGCAACCGAATATTGTCCCGTGCACTATTGTTGCAACATATTTTTTCTTTTCAAATATAATCAAGGTCTAGGCCATAGCACAATAATGGTTTCAACTTTATATACCACATCTAGTTCATCACCTCCACGTGCTCCTCCCACTCCCGCACGAAGATCAACCATCTCCGCGGGGCGCTCAACAACACCAAAAAGAATGAGCTGACCGCCGCTCAGTTCTTCGCGCTGATGAAGGGCTTCGCCTCTGAGCTCGCCGCGGCAGGAAAACCTATTGATGAAGACGAGATGGTTGGGTACATCCTTGGGTGACCCAGCATACCACTGCATGATGTAGTACACTATAGTCGTTGACATAACACCAATGAAACACCGTTCACTAGTATTACATCCCTCAGAGTGGTACAATAGAAACACAGCAGGTCCAAGACATGACTATAGATTACAACTCGACTCTTTACAGAAGATCCAGAGAACACTCTAGGTTAAAGAGGAGGAAAATAACTTCTTACAAAGAAGAACCAGAAATAACAACTCCGAACTATCTGGCTAAAAGGACTAATATCTAAACCATAAGGCTTGCAATTGCTACTAATGCAATGCTCTACATAAGTAGGTTTTATGGTTATAGTATCTACTCCTATCTAAACAGACACTTTATCTTCACTTCAGCTGATGTATATGTTGATTTTATTGACTTTATTGAAGAACTTGGGCTGTCGATGATGGTTTCTTGAGCAGAAATTGATGTTGACGTCGTCTTCAATGGCTTAGAACCTAGCAAGGGTTAAGAAGGCACGGTTGAGTACGAGCGTACTCAGCAAGTTCACTAAAAAGGAGTGTATGATGCACTATCTCTACATCCACAGGCCAAAGGTCGTAGGCAATGCAGGTTTTCGTAAACATTTCTTCAAAGGTTGCTTTTATTCTGAAAACTATGTCCGACAGCCTTCACAGGTTGATCAGAACCTTCATGGGGTTCCTTTCCTGCCGCGTTCCTAGCTCCTTCCCAGAACAGGGAGTAACATGTCACAATTCTTACACTCTGCAGAGGTGCGTCACTTTTCCCATAAGAGACCTTAAGCTTTGTTGCATGGCTGGGAGTATGTCCCCGTTCAAACTTCCATGGTTTGAGGCCCAACCTAAAATCCAAGCCAATCACTGTCCCCTTCGCGACCACACATGAAGACACTATGCCCCAAGATGGACTACCACGGTTACTCTTTGGATAGCCTCTCGAAGACTCTGTATGCAGCTCTGTCTAGCGGTCACCATCAGCTATGGTGAACTCTAACCAAGACAGCTATGCATAGATAATCTAGACACCAATATCGCGAGGAACTAAGGGGTCCCACCTATGTGCTGGATTCTTCACGAGAAATCAACAGCCTCACGATAAGGTCATCCGTCCATGCGAAAGGAAGAAGATACAGCTTACTTCTCCGTCCCATTCCAAATCTCATGGTTGATGCGTAATATACGGAGCTAGAATCACTGACGACATTGGTTGTTAAGTCCTAGATGATACATTACTGTACAATGGCGTTTCCATTGCCAGTTATGATAGATGATCACCCTCGATCAGTAACCGATATTTCTAGTTAATTATGAAAATAGTTTTTTCGACCTTTTTGAAATGCAGGTGATGACAACATTTGAGTTACAAGCATTTTATAGAAAATAATCAAAGGGCATGAGCAAGTTGTGAACTTGCCTTTTGTGATTGCAAGATTATGCACTCACGGTCTTCAAGACAATAGAAGATCCAAATTCTGTAAGTAGCATCGTTGGTCCGGTAAGGACGAACGTTTAAAGAAACAAGATGCAATTATGCATAAGTAATGTAATGCAATTTGATAAACACGGATCCCTAGAATAGTCGTATCTGATCTAGGGTTTGGAGTTTGTGATGAGTTCTTAGGAATGTGTTGCACTTTTATACTAGTTTCACACTTGTGCTTCTTATTTAGACTTGTGAGAGTGTGTGAAACAATATGTAAATACAACAAGTAATATGCAATACTAAAGCATTCAAGTGTGGAATGGCACATAAAAACTCCTTGATTAAGATGGTCAACTCATTAGAGTCTTCACAGGAATGCTTATGGATTTCTTTTAATACTTCTTAAAAGAATAACTTTTGAGGAAAATATTACTTTACAAAGTAAAATGTATTTAAACTTAAGGCTAACACCTTAAGGTTTTCTTATTAGCTAAGATTATAAAGAGGAAAACATTACTACATTAAACAATCATAGCATACGTGGTGGAGATTTACATGTTTTGAACAAGGCACCACATTGTAGATGGTTGACTTCTTAACATTCCACAAAGTTAGAATTTAAGTATTATTACTTGAATGAGGTGGTGTTTTATTGAAGTTACTAGTAGATACCCCGCACGTTGCTGCGGGATTTTGTAGAAAACAAACCGGAGTGTGTGTGTGCTATAAGCCTCATGAAGAAGAACAATGTTATATTCGCTCTGTCTTGAATGTGAATCTAGAAAAATCTCCAACATCTATTTCGAGATGGCGGGAGTACTATTTCTCACTACCACAACTTAAGACTTCCTTGATCAAGTTTACAACACACACAAAAGAAAAACATAGCCTTACATTCAAGATTTGCACCGTTGGTTGCTTGTTAATCAAGTTGGCATTTACATCTATAAAACTAACATAATAGTGTAGCTGAAGAATTACCAGAATAGTTAGTGTACAATGACAAAATGATATGTAGCAAGCGGAAACTCCAAAAGATGGTTTTGGTTGGTCTTATTCTTGCCATCCTGGTTGGTGTCCTGTTCTTGAACTGTCCTTGTACTGAGCATGTCTTTTTTATATGATGGGCGCATGTCCATGTTAAGGCCTACCAACATGAGAATACATCATAAACCAATAAGTAGACCAATGAATGACCAGCCACATGTAATCCTGATATAAATCATGAGGGTGGAAGAAGGTAAAAATATGACATATTATTCAAGTTTAATGATGAAACAAACCTTTCACAATAGCAGTCAGTTAGCAGAGGAGACTCCATGCCCATAGGTAGTAGTGTGCTTCAATATGGAAGCGTTGCAGTAGCGTACGAAAGCTAAATTATATGATGAAAGTCTTTCCTGTACCTCGTTTTATCACTCATGCAAACCTGACAGAAAGAACAACTTGAACCAAAGAACGATTTATGTTGCTCAAAATGACTTATAGAAGGTTCATTTCCATATTAATCTTTTAATCAACAGAAATAAGATCCATAATGACATTGTTGATTAAGCTAATTAAATCTTGAAATCTGATGTGAATTGTGAGTAAAAGGGCATCGAGAAAGAGAGAGAATAGTTGAGAATGGATGCTCAAAACTGAGTAGTAGCATATTGCGTCAACAGTTTTTTATGTTGAACTGAAATAAATAAATAATCCTCTCTAAAACATAATTGTGCGCAATTGCCCATTGTACGTATGACATATAGAATCAGGCTTATTGTGAATATAAGGAACCAAGAACATGTAATATTATCTTGTGGTCATACCAATTAATTCCTTGTCAATGGGGTATGTAAGTTGGCCACGTGTGCTAGATGTTGTTGTCTGCTGCCGATGCCATCAAAAACTGCAACATGAAAGATTAACCAAACTAACTTAGTTCGCCTAATTCTGTGAACTGCTAATCCTAGATTTGTACAAAGGAAAAATAGCCACAATTCTGCATGCTTCGGTCAGGATATAAGAGTATGCAAAGAAAAGTTCGCTGGGTAAAATGACTTCCTGAGACGGGATATAAGACTACATCATGTCATGTGACCTGGTTGTCGCTTCCTGACCACTCATGCTTACAAATATGCCGGAGAGAAGGTCAAACACTATGCGTACTTCTGAATTTAGAGATCAAAACATGACATAGATTATGCATTTTGACTATTGTATTCCAATCTATACTTTCGAATTGCATCTAGGGTGTCCGGATAACAGATTAACAGGTTCTGAATATAGTGGCATGTAGTGGGGGTTCAGGTGAGAATGGGGGCACTCCCTCCCACTCCCTGCTATGGTGGAAATGACGGGGGCATCGCAGCTGCACAACTTTAAGGGAGATAAGCTTTTCTGGTTCTTCATCGGTTACTGCAGTTTGGAGGAGATAAAAAAGAAGAAGATGGTGTCCATCAATGCCATGCGTGTGTGGAGTTGAAGAGGAAATGAAGAGACATGTATTAATGGAGGACCAGAGGAGATGAAAGGTGAGAGGCAGCTGGGTCATAGGAGAGGGAGGGCTGCGGAGAAGACGAAGGAAAACAAAACGAACTTCATCTGCTGACGTGAGGGCACATAACCGCTTGGGAAAAACCAACCGAACAGATCCATTGGAACGAAGCTGACCATAGATTTTAAATCAAACGGACATGAACAATTGGGGTGACGTGGCTGCACCAAATTTCAGCTTGCAAACATTAAATGCATCATAGTGGGGATAAACTTTATAGATATTATAGATAAGTGAGTAGAATTACTTTCTTATTAATGCTTATATTTTATAAGCATAGATAGGGTATTGATAAAATTACTTAAAAACTTAGTTTAATTCTTTAGGTGGATTCCTAACTGGTAAAAGAATTAGTACTCAAATCTTGATGATTTTATAATAGATAACTATTTTTGGAGAGTAAAACTTACTTAATTTTAAATGGTAGTTTTAAGAAATACATCTTAAAATGGTTAGACCTCATTTTAATTCATCAAACATTAATTGAACTTGTTATTATATTTTTAAACTTTAAACAAATAATGATAAAGACAATAGTAAAGGTTTATATATTTTTAATGAATTAAAATAAAAGAAAAGAGTTAAAATAAGATTTATTAGACCTTTACCTTTTATTTGACTTCAAATAAGAAATAGGATATTTTTATTTTGTAGAATTTATTTTTGTGATCATTTTGGTATATTATATGAATTTTTGTGATTTTTAATATTAAAATACAATTTTAATAAGTTTTATCACTTTATAAATACTTAATAAATAATAATACTTATCTAAGTGATACCAAAAATCTATGGAATAATTTTGTAAATGTAGATTTTGTTTTTCTAAGAATTTTGGTATATTATTTATATTTTTCTCATTTACCAATATTAAAATATGAATTTTTAAAGTATTATTACTTATACAATCTTTATTAAATAATAACTATTTAAATAGTTAACACAATAATGTTTGTTAATAAAGTTAGATTATAGTTTTTATTCTTATGTAAATTTTCATATATTAAATATATTTTTCTGAATTATAAAACAAAAGATATTCAATTTCTAATATTTAATTATTTTATTAAATTGTGGAAATCATTTATACTTGAATTTATATTAATTTACCTGTTTACTAAATAGGGAATTTACTTTTTACACTAACCCCTACTCTAGCCACACACACTGACCCGTGGGCCATTGGCCACCTCGGTAGCCACGTGGGCGTGGACCAGTCAAACGGCTGATGTGACGTGAGCCTGATGTCGGCATGACATCACCTCGCCGGAGACGCTCAGATAGCGATCGACGGGGGTGATCTAGCGCGAGTTATCTAACATGCGTGGTGTTGTTGGAAAGAGGACATGGAGACAAAGCTGACTACGCGTGCACCGCTAGGTTTTGGTCACCGGAAGTGCACCGGCGACGAGCTGCTGCGGCGGTCGACGGTGACACACAATGCGAAGGCATTGTAGCGCGCGAGAGAAAGATCTAAAGGCATGGGAAGATGCGCAAGCTCACCTTGATGGTAACGCGGTGGTTGACATGGACCGGCGAGGTCGGAGGCGAGTTCACGGTCAAGTTCTCCGGCGAACCCCGACGGAAGGAAACGAGACAATTCGTTTGATTCCGAGCTCCCTTGGCTTAATTGACGAAGCTAGGTTGAAGAGGGTGACATGACGCTTCTCCTTGACCACGCCACGATCTTAGGGGTGACTTCTACCAACGACGATGGTCGGCTATGGCCGGCTAGGATTTCGGCCCTTTTCTGAATAAATAGGATTTCGGCCCTTATCCCTCCCGGCAACAGCGGGCAACATCTGGGCGGTTGGTTCCTGCTGACGCGGGTGATTGGCATCCAGTAGCGGCACGAGATCCAGAGAGCTGCTTGTGACGCACGGGGGAAGACGACGACGAACCGGTACATGGGCCTGGGCCGAAGTGGGCTATTGCTGAGCGAGCAGGACACAGAGAGGCACGCAGGAGAGTGGCAGTTAGTGCAAAGAAGCAATGGGGCCGCTGGCTCTATTGCCTTTTATTCCTTTTCCTTTTCTATTTCTACTTTTATATCTGTTTTTCACAATTTCATTTCAAATATGATTTCTACAAGGGTTTGAATATCTAGAAACTTTGTGGCATATTCAGAAGGTTTAGAGAATCATTTTATTAAACCTCTTTTATTTTTTATTTATATCTTCAAAATTAATGAGTATATGAACAATTAGTATTAGAGAAAAGTGATTAATAGGATTTAGGGTTTTAGAGATTTACTTCCTATAGGAAAATCTTACAGAAATGATTTGTATTACCACTAAAATAATGTAATAGTAGTGGTTTAAGATGGATGTTTATGTGTACAAATTCTTATTAATACTTAACCTCATAAAGAATCATATATATACATTAATAAGGTATTAATCTTTGTGGTTCATAATAGAGTGATATAAGTTTCATGGTCCTCCATATTTGGTGATTTGCCAAATCCAATTCTACTTGGTTTGTAGAGTTTAGAAGTATCATAGAACACTTTTGGTTAGGTAATGATGAATCAATAATAAACATTGGTGGAGAAATGCCAATGTTTATCCAAATATAGGTATATGGGTTTTGAGAGGATTTAATAATTCATATTCAATTAGAGATATGGATGATTATTAAGGCTAATACATATTACTATCATGTTTTGTGACCATGGACAATAACTCATCTTAGAGTGAGATATTGATAGTATATGAGGCTATGTCTTTATTAGTATTTAAGACAACAAGGTGGACAAGGCTTCCATCTAAAACACTCATATGGTTTCAACTTATCTCTTGGAAACTTTACTTGACTAAGAGCTACTATTCTTTGTCTTCCTAAAAATTGCAATTGATTTAATTACCCTCTTTATGCTAGGATGTTAAACAAAGAGGTAGACATGATTCTATCATGGCATTATATACTGTTGATTAAAGGTGTCTAAAGAATCCTTACCTTAACACCTCACTAGGCTTATCTTGAGATAAGGAATTTCTTTCCTAAATATACTCTATAAATCTCTTTTATCTTATTCACTAAGATCACATCTTCCTGAATAAGTCAATCATCTGGCTCCACCATATCCATCAACATATGATGACACGGTCATGCCACTTCAACATTACTCCTTCACTCTTCTCCTAGCATATATATACAACTTCAATTTATAAACTACCCTTAGTGAATCCATCAAAGTAGTTGGTACTAACTTCATTCCATAAACTCCTTCATATTTACCTTGCATCTACTTCTAAAGTTTACATGACTACAATTCTTTTTATATTATCTGTGGTAACAATCCTTTGGAATGGGTAGGGTACTACTCTCCACAATACAAGTTTGTTCTTGTATTAACATGGTTAAACTATTATACTTCCAAGTACTCCTACAGCTTGACTACTCATGATCAAGTAGATCATTCAACTTACAAGGGTTTTGCCTAATTTGGTATACTCACAACTTTTGCTTATCAGCTGGTCATCTATTCTCAAATGGATTGAGGATAGTGACCACCAACCTTTGATCAAGCAAAGCTTAGGCTTCTAATTGTCTGATCTAGATCTATACTCAACTGAGTAGTAGACTTGTACTAGTCGCCCTATAGGATTTATCTTGTTAAGAAAACATACCTTAAGTTTATATCCACTTGTCTTAACAAGATTATTATTTGATGTACTAATAGTACTAGCTTTCTCATAGCTCCTCAATTACTAGCTTAACTCATGGGTTTAAATACTTCTTCTAGTTAACTCAGGAGTGAGTTAACTCCTCCAACATCCAATGGTTTTATCAGCACTAAAGATCTCATTCCATTGATGATGGTACACACTACCATAATTAGTTCTTTCTTCTTATTAATTTATTTAAAATCTTTGAAAGGTTAACATAATAGGTCAAATCTATGAGTCAATAAGTGCTAGGTCAAGAATTGATGACACACATTAATGATCAATAGACACTAGGACTTGGTTAAATAGGATTGTCACCTCTTAATATCATATTAAGGGTATGTGTTGAATGGTCTTGGCTTGACTTCCTTTCCTACTCTACTTGAGATAAGAGTTAATGTTTAAGAACTACCATGGTACCCATGGTAGGAATAACTATGACAAGCAAGTATATCAAGGTTTAGTTATGGGGTTTGTTTAATTAAGTTATATACTTAACTTAGTATTCAGGGTTTGTTGTAGGTAATACCTTGATATAATCTTTAGAAAATTTAGTATTAATAATTGAGTTGTTGTATGGAATACCATGTAATTATCTCTAGAAGATAAAGTACTCCTTATTAAGTAGTGTGTTGTGACTTAGTTTTATTACATTTGATCTACCCTTAGATCAAATTATATTACCCAAAGATAAGGTTTTAGCAAAGGTCATATTGAAACTTATCGCAGTCAACTTGATGATCTACTTCAGTTCCACCATGTTAAGAGAAGCTTCAATCTCTTTGACAAGTTTTATTTGAAAGCACGAAAATTATTCGGATTTTCTATGCATGAATGCAATGCACACACCTTATCACAACTTATTTCTAAGCTATAATGCTGGGATGTTACAATCCTCAATGGTCTTGAGGCAAGCTACAACTCCATCGTAGCCTCTGTCAACGGAAACCCCGATACCACCCTTGATGACCTTTTTGATCAAATATGTGCTAATGATCTTCGCACCGAGATGCTCTCTGACATAGGACATGACACCGGCTTCACCTCCTCCGCCAACATCGCCACACGGCCGTCTTGCGACGACAGTCGCGACTCTCGTCCACGTGGTGACCGTGGATGCTCTACCGCATGCCCTGATCGTGGGGGCGGGGATCACCGTGATGATGGAGGGCGCTGGTGGTGCCGTGATGATCAAGGACGAGATGGCAACCGCGACGGACGTCGCGATGACGCTGGTCATGACAACCGACGAGAAGATGGAGGGCATCGATGTGATGACGATGGCCGTCGCCGTGATGATGGCGGAGGGCGCCATGATGATGGGGGCACCACCATGGACGTGCCCCTACACCCTATATCGACACGACCTGCCAAATCTGCAAGATTCACGGTCATCCTGCCAAGGCATGCTGGTGGCGCTACCAAGACCGGCACGACTCCGATGATGATGGAGATGAGAAGGGTTCCCATGTTGCATCCTACGACATCGACACCAACTGGTACCCGGATTCAGGAGCCACTCATCATGTGACTTCAGAATTGAGCAAACTTCACACGCATGACAAGTACAACGGGCGTGATCGCGTCCACACGGCCAACGACAATGGTATGCAAATAAGTCATACTGGTCATTCAACATTATGCACCCCAACCTATTCCTTACATCTCAACAATGTTCTTCATGGTCCAAGTTCTTCCAAAAATCTACTTTATGTTCACAAACTTACCCTTGATAATAATGTCTTTCTTGAGTTTAACCCATACTTCTTTTTGATTAAGGATCAGGAAACAAGGAATATTCTGTTTAAAGGACCATGCCATGGTGGCCTATACCCGCTAGTTCCTTCATCTACTAGGTCTCACAAGCAAGCTCTCATCACAATAAAGCCATCATACTCTACATGGCATCGCCATTTAGGACACTTGTCTTCATTTGTAGTTCAACAAGTACTTCGCAAAAATAATATTTCTTATTCTCCTGAAATAAGCCCATAAATTTGTGATCCTTGTCAACTAGTCAAGAGTCATCAATTGACATATCCTGTCTTTACTAGTGTATCCGTTGTTCCTTTAGAACAAGTTTTTCTGATGTATGGGGTCCAGCACCTGTGTGTGCTGGGAAACATTCATATTATGTAAGCTTCATTGATGATTTTAGAAAATTTACTTGGATTTATTTGCTCAAAAAACATTCTAAAGTTTATCAAATTTTCCTTAACTTCCAGCATGTTGTTGAAAGAAAATTTGGTAGAAAAATAATTACCATGCAAACTGATTGGGGAGGTGAATATGAAAAACTTAATAGTTTCTTTCAAAATATTGGTATTACTTACCATGTCTCTTGCCCACATGCTCATCAGCAAAATGGCTCTACTGAAAAAAATATCGCCACATTGTCAAAGTGGGCATTGCTTTACTTGTTAATGCATCCATGCCTCTCGAGTTCTGGGATGAAGCTTTTCTCACTGCCACGTTTCGTATTAATCTCCTACCCAACAAGGTAATAAACCATGAAACTCCTGCTGAATGTATCTTTCATACAACACCAACTTATGAGTATCTTCGGGTTTTTGGTTGTGTTTGTTGGCCAAATCCTTGTCCTTTCAACAAAAGAAAATGAGCTTTTCGTTCTACCCAGTGTGTTTTTCTAGGATATAGTCCTCGTCACAATGCCTCGAGGTATCCACTGGACGTGTGTATATTTCAAGAGATGTTGTGTTCGACGAAAACATCTTCCCTTTCTCCAAGCTACATCCTAATGCTGCCTCTAGGATTAAAAATGGTATTCTTCTTCTTCCATATAATGGGGATGCATATGTTACTGGCTATATGACACTGCCTGTTGTGCCTGTTGTTACTAATAATGCTGTAGAACAGGAATATCCAGCTGATACTCAAGAGCAGCAGCAAGAAGACGCAAGAAATTCGGCTCAAATCGTCCACAACACGACGGAAAACCACGTTCCAAAAAATATCATCCGCAACAACAATCTCGAAGACGATCCGATACATGTTGTCCCTGAGGTGGACCTATCCTGCGTCAATCACAAGAGGTCTTCGACTCAGACACCGTGCTATCGCTCCCGGTCCCCCTGCCTCACGCTGGACCCGGTCACTCTCACCGCGACGTCACATGCCTATGCCTCGGTTGCTCTCACCGTGACTTGCCCGAGACTCCCACACAGTCCTCTCCACGCCCTCCCGTCCTCAGCCAGGACCGTGCAATGACGAGCGGCGCTCCTCGGCACATACACCAGCTGACGAGGCCACGCCCGGAACTCCCGTGCAAACGCCGCTCATGGATAGCTCCCTGCAGCAGGATTCACCTGACTCTGTCGCTAGCGGCAGCAGCTCCGGTGGATCTTCTGTTGGGGAATTTTCTACACCACCATCTGCACCATCATAGCCGACTCCTCCACCGCCTCCACATGAACCACGTACACGCTTACAGAAAGGTATATGCCACCCAAAAAAATACACCGATGGCACGGTTCCCTATGGCTTGTTCACCTCTACAGGAGAACCCCGGACACTCTCTGAGGCTCTTAAGGATGATTGATGGCGCAAGGAGATGGAAGAAGAATATATTGTACCAATGCAAAATAATACTTGGCATCTTGTTCCTCCACACTTTACCAAGAATCTTATTGATTGTAAGTGGGTATATTGTATAAAAAACGGATGGTCCAATTGACAGATACAAGGAACACTTGGTTGCTAAAGGCTTCATGTAGAGATATGGAATAGATTATGAGGATAGCTTCAGTCCTGTTCTTAAAGCAGCAACAATCAGAATTGTCCTAGCAGTTGTTGTTTCTAGGGGCTAGAGTCTGCGGCAGCTAGATATCATGAATGCATTTCTGCATGGCATTGGAAGAGGAGGTCTACATGAAACAACCCCCAGTTTTTGAGTCTTCCGTTACTCCACATTACATCTGCAAACTTGACAAAGCTCTTTATGGTCTCAAGCAAGACCCTCGAGCTTGGCATTCTAGACTTAGAACCAAACTTCAACAACTTGGTTTTGCTCCTTCAAAAGAAGATACTTCATTATTTATCTATCGCAAAGCTAATGTTATGATATTTGTTCTCATATATGTTGATGATATCATAGTCACTAGCTCATCAGATCGGGCTATTCCTGCACTTCTTCAAGATCTCAACAGTGACTTTGCTCTCAAGGACTTGGGAGATTTGCATTTGTTCTTGGGTATTGAGATAAAGAAAATTCGGGATGGTTTGCTTCTTACCCAGGAAAAATATGTTGATGAATTATTGGCCAAAGTTAATATGACAAAGTGAAAATCCTCTCCTACACCACTATCCTCCACTGAAAATTATCTTTGACTGAGTGAACCCCTCTTGGTCCTGACGACAGTACACAATATAGAAGAATTATAGGAGCTTTACAATATTTGACACTTACCAGACCTGATATTTCTTTCTCAGTAAATAAAGTTTGGCAGTATCTTCATGATCCTATAACTGCTCATTGGACAGCTGTAAAAAGAATCTTGAGATATATTCAGGGACTATACAGGCTGGTTTGACTTTTCAAAAATCTTCATCTGTTTTGCTAAGCGCCTTCTTAGATGCTGACTGGGCAGGATGTTTAGATGATAGACGATCTACAGGAGGCTTTGCTATTTTTCTTGGACCAAACTTGGTTTCATGGAGTGCATGGAAACAAGCTACAGTTTCTAGGTCCAGCATTGAAGCATAATACAAAGCTCTTGCAAATACGCCATCAAAATTAATATGGGTTGAAGCTTTACTTGCTGAGCTTGATGTACAACTAAAGGTAAAGCCATGTTTATGGTGTGATAATGTAGGTGCTACCTATCTGTCTGTAAATCCTATTTTTCTTGCTAGAACCAAGCATATAGAGATTGATTAACATTTTGTTCAAGAAAGAGTAGCTAACAAAATGCTTGTGATCAATTTCATATCAAGCAAAGATCAAGTTGCGGATGGATTCACCAAAGCATTGGCAGTCAAAGATTTAAATGAGTTCAAGCGTAATTTCAACCTTTTTGAAGGTTATGATTAAGGGGGGTTGTTAGACGTAATATTAATTGTAACGTGTTTTGGACTATGGAGTAGTACTCCACATCGAACACAGTTTCCTCTCTCCAAGGAAACTTACAATAGGAGGTCTCTATGATAGATTACGATAGGCTTTATCTTTCTATCTCAACAAACCATCGTACGTTGTAATCCTACTCGATGTAATCGCCATGCTAGGGGATTTTCCGGGCTATATCAACACGCAGCCGATACTTCTAACAGAGTTATCGTTCCTCCCAAAGACTAGTCAACCGACCGTGTGCACATGCACTTTGGACTGAAAAGGGAGATTTCGGTGACATGGATAAAAATGACGAATTAGGTGCTGCGGTAATTGCTTTTACAACACATATTTTTGTTTTTCCTCGGGCATGCCATATAGATTTTCTTCATATCAATTTGCAAACATGTGAAATACACATGTATATTATTAAAAAAATCAGATTTTTCTCGAAATTTTTAAAAGTTTTATCTAATATTATTGTTCACTCCAGCCGAAGATGCACCCAGGTGTAACATATATGTATATGGAGAACAGGCAAATATCAATGAAAATAATGTGTTAATTTTATATTTGGTTTAGAACTAAATTGTGTCAAAATGACGACAGTTGGCAGAGAGGTCGGCGTAGCCAAAAGTCACAAAAGAATATTCCTAGCAGTGTGCCATCAGTTTCGGGCTAGGAAAGGTGGAGGGTGGGCTAGAGTTATACCATGGATCGACTTAGAGCAACTCTAACAGATCATGTAAACATTATAGACCTATAAAATTCAGGCGAGTTTACGGGTCCAGTCGGAACCGCACGAGCTAACAGATCTCGTATTTATGCACATACCGTAAAAAAGTTTAAAATGGCCGGTTTACACTAGTAGAAAACAAGTCTTTTGTTTGGAGCTGACATGGGCTATAGTCCTAGTTTGGTCTAGAACCGGGACAAGTGTGAGCACTAGTGCTGATTCATTCCGGTTCCAACGGCTAGGAGGCCACACGCGACTAGTCCCAGTTCCAAAGACGTGGGGCCAACGGTTAGAAGCCAAGAGACCCTATAATCCCAATTGGTGTTAGAACCGATACTAGAGGTCATGGACTAGTCCTGGTTTGTAACGACTATTTTTTTTCCTATATATGCTTCATCACTGCCCGAGCCCATGGCCATCTTTCTCCAAGCTATCTCAAGTTCATCCCTATTTTTCGTCCAAAATTTGTCAAGATTTGATGGCACCCATCAATCCAAGGTTCTAAAAGGTTAGCAACTTTATTATTTTATCTCTTATTATTTGTTTAGCTCGATGCTCTGGAAGTAGAGAGAGATTTCATGCTTTAGAAGTAGAAGGAATTTTACATGTGTAATATAAGGCAAACTTTGATTATGCAAAAAGTTACTGAAAGTTGAGATGTGTAATTTTAGAGTTTCGAAGCTGAGAATTGAATGTGGTTTTCTCTGCTAGATCAATAATCAAAAACTCAACATTTTTATGTTAACCGTTTTGTCCAACATATACTTAATTAATAATGAAGATTTGGCCACACTCCTTCCTGAGATCGAGTTCATCCCCTTTTTTTCACACGATTTATCAAGATTTGGCGGTGGCCCAACTATTGAAGTGTTCTAAAAGTCTAGCAACTCTATCATTATATATGGACCATAGTAAATAATAATAATCACAAAATTGTAACGAAAATAGGGTTAAAATAAAAAATCTTCATAGGAAGATACGCTAGCTCAATACATCTTCCAGAAGCTCCTCAAGATCAATATACAGGAGTGCCCCTATGACGAGCTCCTCGAAGATGTCTGAGGATGGGATCCTAAGACATATTCAAGAAGCTCCGCCATAGTGGTGTCCCTGTCGCACTATCTTGTAGTCTATAACTTCTCTAGCTATATCAATACGCCTAGTAGCTAACAAATTTCACATATATGGGAGTGCCTCTATGGCGAGCTCCTCGAAGATGTCTAAGGATGAGATTCTAAGACATCTTCGAGAAGCTCCGCCGTAGTGGTGTCCCTCTCGCACCACATCTTGAAGTTTATTACTTCACAAGGATTCATCTCTTGCCTATTTATAGATTAAGCGCCATAAAATAGTGTCGACACTCACCCATGACATAGTGACACCACCCACCGGATAGTGAGCAAGCAGACAATGAGCATCTCAGCGATCCTTTTATTTCCTATTTGCATAGATTTTTTTTCTTTCCTATTTGCATAGGTTTTTTTATATTTAGGATGCTTCACAGATTGCTCACTGTGGTTATGCTGCACGTTTCCACCATGATTAGGCATGTCTTAGACTAGCCGCCCAGGCGTTTCTCTAACACATATACGAACTCCATGAGCCTTACAAGCTCCCCTTTCATTTCACACCGCCGGGATCCATAAGCAAAAGAACATGATATCAACTAAATAAAGTGCAATGTTGAAAGTATTTCCCATGATAACATGGTTCTGCTAATTCACAACTTACAAAACGCAAGCATATACACAACATAGATGAGCACAACAGTTCAAGTTTTTTAAGTGCAAGAAAGTAAAGTGTGCCATCAAGTTTGTGAGAGCTTTAATCACTAATTTTCACATAACAAGTTTAATTTGGAAGGTAGATAAAAACATGAATATTCTTGGAATAGCAATAATGTTAATAGGTATGTATGGTGTACTCTTTGGAATAACTTGGTTTTATTTGGAGTTGGATGCATGGATGGAACTCATACTTGGTACTTGTGGAGACTAGCAAAACACTAGGAGCGACCAGCTAAGAGAGCAATAATGGCCATAATCATGCAAAGCGACAAAAAATTATTATTGAAGCATAAAGTGATATTACTAGTCGAAAACTAAATGATCATATAGGCGATAGTTATTTGGTATAGTCTTAACATGGTGTGAGCATGCGCCAAGTTAACCCAAATAAAGCATCAAAGGAGAATACCACAATATTATGCTTTTATATGCTAAAACAACGCACGATTCTTTCAAGGCACATTAAGCAATCTCAATTGTTTGTAACAAGTCATGCTACAGCAATAATCACTAAGCATCAAGTCAAAGAAATATCAAACATGACAAGATAAAGTCTAAGTCACAGTCAAAACAAGCACCTTTTTGTACCACTTATAAGCATGAACTTTCCTACTCTTTTCTAATCTAAATCAATCTTATCTGAAACTATGTATGAATGCGGGGGTCCCGCCAATTTATTTAAGCAAACTAAGCAAAAGAAAACTAGAAACAAAAACAAGGATGCTCCAAGAACAACACAATTGTGTATGAAACAATAAAAATGAAGTATTTGGAAGAAACCTGAGATTTTTATTGATGAAGAAGGGGATGCCTTGGGCATCCCCAAGCTTTGACGCTTGTACTTCTTGAATATTTATTGGGGTGACACGGGTGGTATACCAAGATTGAGCTTTTGTCCATACTTCATCTTATCACATTATTCTTCCCTACACTTTAAAATTTCCTTCATAGAAAACTTCATACAATCTTCATTAGCAACATTAGTGTACTCAAGATAATAAGTCCTTTGGTTCAGTTTAAACACAAGTAAAACTTCCATTAAGACACAAGCTACTGTAGCACTTCCTTTTAAATGTTCATGAATTTGGCAAGAACTCAAAGAGAAAGAGATTAAGAGGCAAATGCAAATAATGGCAGAAATCTGTCAAAATAGACCAGCAGGTAAAAACTAATTTTTTGAAAACCTTCTGTTGCTCAAATCGAAAAGTGTTAATCTAACAAAAGTTGGATAACAACCTGGGGCAGAAGGACAAAAAATTACAGCTCAATCTGACATACAGAGATTTTTCACGAATTCTTACAGCGAACCACCAAAATCTGTTTCAGGACAACAACTTTCTCAAGTCTTACTTCTCCCTCATTAGAGGTTAATATTGGCACAAAAACCACACAAAAAGGATAAGGAGACATTATTACAGAGGCAATAACTTCCAAGACTCAACAAAAGAAAAATTTATTGACTAAAAATTTGGGTTATCTCCCAATAAGTGCTTTTCTTTAACGCCTTTGAGCTAGGCATAAGAATTTCGATCATGCTCACATAAGAAATATGAATTGAAGTAAAAGAGAGCATAAATAAGCAAATGCAAAACACATTTAAGTCTAACCCACTTCCTATGCATAGGAATCTTATACGCAAATAAATTCACGGAGAACAAAGTGACAGGCATAGGAAGATAAAACGAGAGTAACTTCAAAACTTTCAGCAAATAGAGAGGTGTTTCAGTACCATGAAAACTTTTACAACCATATTTTCCTCTCTCATAATAATTTTCAGTGGCCTCGTGAATAAACTCAACAATATAACTATCACATAAAGCATGCTTTTCATGATCTACAAACAGATAATTTTTATCAAGCTCAAAATTAGTGGGATTAAAATCTTCAGACCCACTTTTAACAATTTTATAACAAGATGACTGATCAATCTCATTTTCAATAGTAGTACAATTAATATTATCAACCAATATAGGACCATCATCTACAACTTTATTATAAAAAAATTCAAAAGAATCCATAGGAACATAACATTCATCCTCCTTTGGTAAGCATGGAGGACAATCAAATAATGTAATGGGTAAAGAGTTACTCTCATTAGAAGGTAGGAATGGGTAGATCCATTCTTCCTCCTCTTGATCATCACTCTCGTCCTCTTTTTCATCCAATGAGCTTCCAGTTTCAGCAATTTCTTCTTCCATAGGCTCCTGCAAGGCACTAGTCTCTTCTGTTGGTGGAGAGCATCTATTAAGATATTCAAGAATATATCCATTTTCTACCTTTTAATTATCAAAGTAAAATTTAAGTATATCATAAACCTCATATTTATAAGGTGCATCATTGGTATTTTCAAGCAAATAAGAAAGTTCAAATGCACCCTTCCAAGCAATAAATTATTCAATTTGTTCCACATCATAAAAGTCAAAATTTCCCTTAACATAAGAAGATATGGTAACATCATCATTATACTCACATTAAAAAGGGAGGTGTTTATACCTCCTACAGGATCAAGATTTATCAAAGCAATACATAACATTATAAGTAGAGCACACGCTTTTAGTAATGGTACACAATTTATCAATTTGTTCCCATAAGAGTTTCCCTTTTTGTGACAAGCGGTGTTCCTCATAATATTTTTGTTGTTCCATGAACCCATCTTGCCAATAAGATCTAGTTTCAAAGAAACCCACCATTGATAGAAAGCATGATAAAGCAAGACAATAACAGACCAATAGAAATAACAACTATAGCAGGAACTAATTTTTGTGTGTGTTTTTGATAGAAAGAAAGAAGCAAACAAAGCAGAAATAAACTAAGCAAAACAAAAAAACAAAGTAAAGAGATTGGTTGTGAGGAACTCCCCTTGTGAAGATGTCCTTGACTCCCCGACAACGGTGCCAGAAAAAAGGCTTGATGGCTCAAAATATATTCGAGCTCGTTGGGAACCCCAAGACGAAGGTTATCGAACTAGTAGGATCAAGGAAACACCTCCAAGGTGTTGCTTCCAACTTGGAATCCTGCACAACACAACCACATAAATTTTCCCCAACTTATAGTGAGGTTGTCAATCTCACCGGTTTTGCTGAAAACAAAGGATTAACGTATTGTGTGGAAGATAGTAATTACTTGCATAAAGTAAATAGTAAATAGTAAATAGATGCTAGATTGATGGTAAAAGAATGGACCGGGGTCCATAGTTCACTAGAGGAGATTCTCCTTAAGATAGATGACATGTTGGGTGCACAAATTTTAGCGGGGCAATTGACAGACACCGAGAAAGCATACATGCATATACTAATTATCTTGACTCCTATGAGATTTGATTGGGCATTACGACATTATACATAGACCATAATCCAACTGCATCTATGACTAATAATCCACCTTCAGGTTATCATCCGAGCCCCCTCTAGTATTAAGTTGCAAGCAACAGATAATTGCATTAAACAAAGTGTGTAAAGTAAACAATACGATTGTCCCATGGACAAAGGATTGTTGTTTTCTCCCTAGTAGCAACATCACATCTAGTACCTTAGAGATTCCTATCACTTCCCCAAATTACTATAGGCAGGAAACCACTATCGAGCATAAATACTCCCTCGTGGAGTTGCTAGCATCTACTTGGACCAGATAGCTACTAACAAAGGAAATCATGCAAGATCACAAATAACATAGACATGATAGAATCAATAATCAATCTGAAATAGCATCTCAATATCCATCGGATCCCCGCAAACACAACATGTAAGATTACAAATAGATGATCTTGATCATGAACGGAGCTCACAAGATCTAAACATGGTAGCACAAAGGAGGAGAACCAACCATCTAGCTACTACATGGACCCGTAGTCTAGGGATGAACTACTCACGCATCACACTGGAGGCAGGCCTGGTGATGAAGAAGGCCTCCAGGGTGACCTCTCCCCTCCGGCAGTGTGTTGGGAAGAGCTTCAGATACCTCCCGATCTAGGGATGGTGATGACGGCGGCTAAAAAGTCTTTCGTGGAAGTTTGATCAGGTCCTTAGGGTTTTCATCCCGGGAGGCTTTTATAGGCGAAGGGGCAAGGTCGATGGAGTACCAGGGGGCCCACACCCCCTGGTGGCGCGCCCCCTAGGCCTCGCCGCCACCAGGTGTGGCCCGTGGTGCGCCACTTCGTCTCCCCTCCGGACTCCGTGTTGCTTCGGGTAAAATATTGACTTTGGCTTTTGTCCGGTCCAATTCTGAGAATATTTCCTTACTAGCTTTTCTGAAACCAAAAACAACAGAAAATAGGCAACTGGCACTGTGGCATCTTGTTAATAGGTTAGTTCCAGAAAATGTATAAAAATACTCCAAAGTGTGGACAAAACATAAGAAAGTAGATATAAAACAAGCATGGAACATCACAAATTATAGATACATTTACAACGTATCACTGAGGCAAACAAGAGGAACGGTTTTATGCGTTGTGTGTGTCGTGTCTGTCAAAATGAGAAGGATTACTCTTCCTCAAGAACCATTGACATCCACCTGATTCAGTCCGGTTTCATGTTTGGCTTTAAATGATGGACAAAGCACGGAGAACGAGGGGTTATGATGGAAGACAAGGAAGAAGAAGAGAAAGATGACAACTATCCAATGTTCCCTAAATATGGTGGTACTGCAATGTAATACAATGAACAAGAAGAAGGTGAAGAACGGGCATCAGATGAGACCACTGATGATCTTCGCCAGGCCATTCTTGATGCATAGAGGGAATGTGCAAATGAAAACAACAATAAGAAGTTGGAGCGCATGTCAGAGGATCACAAAAAAATATTGTACCCAAATTGCGACTGGCAACACAAAGCTCGGTACCACACTAGAATTGCTGCAATGGAAGGCAGAGAATGGGTTATCTAACAAGGGATTTGAGAAGCTAATTAAAATAATGAATAAGAAGCTTCCAAAGGATAACGAATTGCCTGCCAATACATACGAGGCAAAGAAGGTTATCCGCCCTCTAGGATTGGAGGTGAAGAAGATACATGCCTACATTAATGACTACATCCTCTACCACGGTGAGGAGTACGAGAATTTGGATGCGTGCCAGGTATGCAGTGCATTGCGGTATAACATCAGCTGAGTTGACCCTGGTGATGTTGAGGGCAAGGAGCGCCCTAAGAAGAGGGTTCCTACAAAAGTGATGTGGTATGCTCCTATAATACCACGGTTGAAATGTTTGTTCAGAAACAAAGAGCATGCCAAGTTGTTGTGATGGCACAAAAAAGACCACGAGAATGACAATAAGTTGAGACACCCTGCTGATGGGAAGCAGTGTTGAAAAATCGATGGAGAGTACGCGGACTTTGCAGATGACGCATGAAACTTAAAGGTTGGTCTAAGTACAGATGTCATGATTCCTTTTGGGGAGCAAAGCAGCAATCATAGCACCTTGGATGTGACTCTATGTATCTATAACCTTCCTCCTTGGTTGTGCATGAAACTAAAGTTCATTATGATGCCAATTCTTATCCAAGGCCCGAAGGAACCCGACAATCACATTGATGTGTACCTAAGTCCATTAGTTGAAGAACTTCTATAGTTGTGGTGCAACTAAGGTGTATGTATGTGGGATGAGCACAAACAGGAGCCATTTGACCTACGAACATTGTTGTTCGTAACCATCAATGGTTGGCCTGCTCTTAGTAACCTTTCAGGATAGTCAAACAAGGGATACAATGCATGCACGCATTGTTTAGATGATACTGGAAGTATATATTTGGATAAATGTAGGAAGAATGTGTACCCAGGGCATCGTCGATTTCTTCCGCCCAAGCGTCTCACAAGAAAGAAAGGCAAGCATTTCAAAGGTGAGATGGATCACCGAAAGAAGCCTATACATGTCGTACTAGTGAAGATGTATTTGGTATGGTCAAGGATTTGTATGTAATAGTAACCTTTGGAAAGGTTCCTGGCAGTCAATATGTTCCGAATGATGCTAACGGACACACACCCATATATAAGAAAAAATCGATATTTTGGGATACCCTTTTGGAATGCTCTAGATGTCTGCACTGTAATTGTCGTGATGCACGTGACAAAGAATCTTTGCATGAACCTGATGGCCCAAAATATATCAAGCTCGTTGGGGAACCCCAAGAGGAAGGTATGATGAGCACAGTAGCAAGTTTTCCCTCAGTTATGAAACCAAGGTTTATCGAACCAGTAGGAGCAAGGAAACACCTCCAAGGTGTTGCTAGCTGGACTTTGGCAGGGCACACTACCGGCGCCAGCAGCAACGTGGAGACCTGCACAACACAACCACAGAACTTTGCCCCCAACTAACAGTGAGGTTGTCAATCTCACCGGTTTTCCTGAAAACAAAGGATTAAACATATTGTGTGGAAGAAAGTAATAGTTTGCAGAAAGTAAATGGAAAGCAGTATGTAGATTGATGGTAAAAGAAAGGACCGGGGTCCATACTTCACTAGTGGTGGCTCTCCATAAGATGAATGACATGTTGGGTGAACAAATTACAGCAGGGCAATTGACAAACATCACGAAAGCAATATGCATATACTACTCATCTTGACTGCTTTGAGATTTGATTGGGGATTACAACATTATACATTGACCGTAATCCGACTGCATCTATGACTAATAATCCACCTTCAGGTTATCATCCGAACCCCCTCCAGTATTAAGTTGCAAGCAACAGATAATTGCATTACGCATTGCGTGTAAAGTAAACAATACGATTGTTCTATGAACAAAGGATTGCTGTTTTCTCCCTAGTAGCAACAACACATCTAGTACCTTAGAGATTTCTGTCACTTCCCTAGATTACTAGAGGCATGAACCCAATATCGAGCATAAATACTAACTCTTGGAGTTGCCAGCATCTACTTGGCCAGGATAGCTACTAACAACGGAAATCATGCAAGATCACAAATAACAAAGACATGATAGAATCAATAATCAATTTGAAATAGCATCGCAATATCCATCGGATCCCCGCAAACACAACATGTATGATTACAAATAGATGATCTTGATCATGAACGGAGCTTACACGATCTAAACATGATATCACAAAGGAGAAGAACCAGCCATCTAGCTAATACATGGACCCGTAGTCCAAAGATGAACTACTCACGCATCACACCAGAGTCTTGCATGGTGATGAAGAAGGCCTCCAGGGTGAATTCTCCCCTCCGACAAGGTGCCGGGAAGAGCTTCAGATCCCTCCCGATCTAGGGATGGAGATGACGTCGGCTACAGACTCTTTCATGGATTTTGATCGGGGTACTTAGGGTTTCTGTATCGGAGGCATCTTATAGGCGAAAGGGGAGGTCGAGGGGGTGACCGAGGCGGCCAGATGTAACGCCCTCGAATCGGCCCTATGCAAGTTTTAGCGGTTCCCGCCAAACCTGCATAGAAACGATTCAAAGATGCCCACCAGGCACTTGCGTGCGGGTGGAAAAACGAAGTAATACCATTACACAATAGTCCACGATGGAACCCACATAAACATATATATACAACAATGACTATATGAGTCAAAAATACAGATATACAATACAAAGATCCAAATAACCTTGAAAATGATAAAACATCTGAGTACGGATAAGATGCAAATGGGGCTAAGAGCCCCGAAGAATAACTAATGACGTCCATAACCCTGCCTAGGCTAAGCCGGAAGGGTAACCCTGCTAACGACGTCGAACTTTTACCTGCTAAAACAAAATGGGTGCCGACAAAGGGCAAAGGAAAAAGAGAGCAGTCAGTACTGAGGCTAGTACACGGAGAGGCTAGATTTTGGCGGCTCTCGCCTACATAGGTATGGTGGACTGAAGCGGCAACGAAGCATGCACTATACAACCTATAGGGACTCGATAAACTATCGGCTATTAGAGAGAGATAAGAAAGACCTATTCGGAACCAACCTTATACTAACACCAAACATAGCCATCCTGGCATTTCCCCCTCGAGACCAAACGAGGAAGTCAAACCGAGGAATTCATACAGTTGGCAGTTTTATTCATTCCATTACAGTTGAAGCACTTACTAGTCAGATATAGATATCATGAGTCATCCTGATAGCAAAAGTATTGGGCAGTTTTAGTTAACCATTCAGTTGTAGTTGTAGTACTTACTAGTCAAATACAATTAGCACGTGACATCCCAAACCCAGCAGTTGTTGGCACTTTTAATTCATTCCATTGGAGTCGCGATACTTACTAGGCAGGTATAACATGACACGATACACCCCAATTCCAGTAGTTATTGGCACTTTTATTATCCATTCCATTGTAGTGAAGCTGATTACTAGTCACATATTAAGTCACATTTTATAGCACTACTTTAGTTATGCTTGTCTATGATCGAGATACTGAGCTCCAAGTCGTTGATACATTGCAAAAATAGTTCCGCAGCGCCGATGCCACCGAAGGGGAGAGTCGGGGGATAGAAAGTCTCTGTTCCGGCACCCTGCCGGGACGGGGAAGTGCCCCCGGAGCCATCTCCATCGATCTCCACCACCATCTCCATCACCATTGCCGATTCCCATGATGAGGAGGGAGTAGTTCTCTCTCGAGACGAAGGGTTCTACCGGTAGCTATGTGTTCGTCTCTCTCTTTATGCGTGATCATATTGTGACCATGAGCTTGTAATCTATAGATCTACCTTGCTACTCAAGTGCTTTAATAGATCTCTTCTCTACCCATGTGTGTGAAAGTGACAGCGTGCACACCATGGTGGCACTTAGGCTAGAGATTACAAATACTTGTTAGGAGTTATATTTGGAGTTGGATGTCTTTATGAAATTGTGGTGTTTGTTGCAACCATCTAGTGCTCAAGGTGACAGTGTGGGGTTTTCTAGATGGGAAAGGCTTACTTTGAGGTGTGCTGTTATAGCCCTACCATCGATTAGAGTGTTGAACTGGAGAGTAGTCAAGAGTAGTATCATGAATATAATATATTTATATGAGAGTGTTCACTAGTGAAAGTATGATCCCTAGGCCTTGTTTCTAAGCATTGATACACCATTTACAATAAGATATGTTACATGTTTGCTTGCTTTCATCTTTATTTCAGTTTGCCTTTAGTCTTTTCCACGCCATCAAGCTATTTTCTATCACCATTACCACTTATAATTATCCATACCACTTGTATTTCACTATCTGTTCGCCGAACTAGTGCACCTATACACCTGACAAGTGTATTGGGTGTGTTGGGGACACAAGAGACTTCTTGTATCTTGATTGCAGGGTTGCTTGAGAGGGAATACATTTGACCACTTCCTCCCTGAGTTCGATAAACCTTGGGTAATCCACTTAAGGGAAAACTTGCTGCTGTTCTACAAACCTTTGCACTTGGAGGCCCAACAATTGTCTACAAGAATAGAAGTGCGTAGACATCAGTCGTCCATAACCGCGGACACGGCTTTCCGAAAGTTTTACCCTGCAGGGGTGCACAAATAGCAACACACACACGATCAACCTCGGAAAGAACCAAATAAAAAGCAGTGAGGCCTCGCGAGAATGCATTCACATGATTCATAAATCATTTCAGGGGGCCACCCTACTAAGCTACCTGCAACGAAGTTGGCCGGCTCCGAGACGGACCCAGGGTTTGTGTCAATGGCTGTAAACGACTATGAACCCAAAAGTGTGACTGGGCTTGTCGATACCGCGAAAACATTCCATGTTCCAAAACATTACAGGTGCTCCATGCACATTCGTGAATAAAGCAGTAAAGCATGGCATAAGTACATGATAGTAATAAATCCCCAAACTACTTGTGGCCCCAAGAAATAAAGTACGAATCAAGCTCAGGCAAAGGGGGAAGCATAGAGTCTCCCGTATGTGGATAGTGCGAATAGTCAAGGAACATGTATCAAGTACTCGGGGCATACGGCACACAAGTGGGCATGGAAGAACCAAATATTAGCTATTGCCCACTGGTTCCTCTGCATTAGTTATATCTATTCCCAACATTTTAATTATCAGTTGAACTTAAAGTCATGATCATCTCCACCGTTAGACATCTCCATCATTAAGCATGTACCAACGTTCCATCAACGGTGGAACGACAATGATGACGCGAAGCAGCACCTGAGCAAGCAACTACGACTCGCAAGACTGCCTATCTATCAAACAACTGGCAATAGGATGTGTCCATGGCAATATAGAGGCTGCAAGGAATATAAATGGTGAACGGAAACTAAAGCATCGTAACACGAATAGCAATAGATCAACATGAGGAAGTAAAGACTATAATGCAAAATAGGTAGAAAGGGGGAGATTGCTCGCTTGGGAAAACATAGCCAAAGATACATATCCGAAGAACTTGTCGATACTCACATCAACTCAACGGCCTAATCCACGAAGAACCAAAGCACTAAAAGAAACACCATACGACTATTTACTACTACGGCAGAAGAACGGGCATGATGCGTGTTTGATGCATGACATGGCAAGGATGCGATGCAATTACGTAATATTAAGCAGAACCGGGGTCCTGACATTTAATTAGAATTTCAAGTTATTTAGATACCCCGTAATTTTAATGTTGTCTTAACACGGCAAAACATGGCATCGGTTCGTGATACATTGCAAATGTATCTATAATTTTTGATGCTCCATGCTTGGTTTTATCCACTTTCTTGTGTCTTGTCCACACTTTGGAGTACTTTTCATATGATTTCTTGGACTAACTTATTCACAAGAGCCATAGTGCCAGCTGCCTGTTTTGTGCTGTTTTTGGTTCCAGGAAAGTCAGAAAATGAATATTCTAGGAATTGGACGAGACAAAAGCCAAAGTGCCTATTTTTCCAAAAGACTCCAGGAGCCAGAATACAAGACGGAGGAGGGCCAGGGGCTGGCCACAGCCTCCCAGGCGTGGGCTGGGCCTTGCCGCGCCAGGGCCTGGTGTGGTGGCCCCAGGCACCCCCTCGGTCTCCCTCTTCGCCTATAAGAAGCCTTCTGACCTAAAAACTCTGGGGGGTTCCACGTTTTTCTAGAAGGAGTTCCGCTCCGCCGCCACCACCAAATTCCACGAAACAGCACCAGAAACTCCGTTCCGGCACCCTGCCAAGACGGGGAATTGGAGGAGATCATCGCCATCATCATCACCATCGCTTCTCCATCGACCATCCATGTTTCCCCCATCTATGAGTGAGTAATCCCCCGCTGTAGGCTATGGGGATGGTAGGGATTGGATGAGATCGTTCATGTAATGGCATCAGATTGTTAGGGCTTGGTGCCTAGTATCTCTTATTAGTGCTTTATGACTTTGTTGCGACTTGTTGTTCTTAATGCTTGTCACTAGGGCCCGAGTGCCATGATTTCAGATCTGAACTTATTATTGATTCATTATGATAGTATTGTTCTTGGACTTATCTGCAAGTTGTATACACACGTTGTTGTCCGGAACCTATGGCCCCGAAGTGACAGAAATTAGGACAACCGGAAGGGAAAGGCTTTGATGTGAGTATCACATGTGTTCATGGAGTGTTAATGCTTTGCTCCAGTGCTCTATTAAAAGGAGCACCTTAATTGCCAGTAGTTCCCTAGAGGCTTCGCTGCAAACGGGCTAGCAGGACAAAAGATGTTGTGCAAGTTCTCATTGCGAGCACGTATGACTATATATGGAACACATGCCTAGGATTGTCTAGTACTTGGGTGCTTTATCTTATTTATCTACAATTGCCCTATGTTCTGATTGCTATGTGAATTGTCTTGTCCATGCAACGCCTGTCCATCCATCCCTATGCCTACCGTACTCAAATCCCACTGTTTACTGCTTTTGTTACTACTGTCTTTGCTTTACTACTGCTGTTACTTTGCTGTTCCTACTGCAAAACTGTTGCTACTGATAAACTGCTGTGAGCAAGATTGTTTCCAGGTGCAGCTGAATTGACAACTCAGTTGTTAAGGATGATAAATATTCTTTGGCTCCCCTTGTGTCGAATCAATAAATTGGGTTTCACTTCCCTCGAAAATACTGCGATACACCCCTATACTTGTGGGTCATCAAGACTATTTTCTAGCGCCGTTGCCGGGGAGCATAGCTTTATTTATCAAGTTCACTTGGATTCACTATTGTTCAAGATAAGTTTATTTTCTCCTTGTTTGCTTGTTTCTTTATCAAAAATACAAAAAAATTAGTTCCTAATCTAGTTGTTGTTTTCGTTGGTTTGTTATTGTCTTGCTTTATCATGCTTGTTGTCAATGGTTGGTTTCTTTGAAACTGAAGCTTATTGGCAAGGTGGGTTCACAAAAGATCAAAAAGATTGTTATAAGGAACACCGCTTGTCACAAAAAGGGAAACACTTATGGGAACAAATTGATAGATTGTATACCATTGCTAGAAACGTGTGCTCTACTTATAATGTTACTTATTGCTGTGATGAGTCTTGTTGCAGAAAGAGGTATAAACACCCCCTTTTCAATGTGAGTATAGTGATAATGATACCATATCTTCCTATGCTATAGGAATTTATGACTTTTATGACGCGGAACAAATTGAAGAATTTATTGCTTGGAAGGGTGCTTTTGAACTTGCTAGTTTGCTTGAAAATATTGATGATTCACCTTACAAATATGAGGTGTATGGTATACTTAAATATTGCTTTGATAATTACAAGGATGAAAATGGCTATATTCTTGAATATTTTAAAAGATGCTTTCCACAAATGGAAGAGACTAATGCCTTGCAGGATCCTATGGAAGAAGAAATTGATGAACCTGAAATCTCATTAGATGAAAAAGAGAAGGAGAGTGATGAACAAAAGGAGGAAGAATGGATTAGCTACCCACGCCTACCTTCTAATGAGAGTAACTCTTTATCCCTTACATTATTTGACTGTCCCCCATGCTTACTAAAGAAGGATGAATGTTATATTCCTGAGGTTTCTCTTGAAAATGTTTATAATAAAGCTCTAGTGCTTGTAGATCATGAAGAGCATGCTTTATGTGATAGTTATATTGTTGAGTTTCTTCATGAGGCTACTGAAAATTATTATGAGAGAGGAAAATATGGTTGTGGAAGTTTTCATGGTATTGAAACACTTCTCTATGTGCTGAAAGTTTTGAAGTTACTCCTGTTTTATCTTCCTATGCTTGTCACTTTGTTATTTGCTTACACGATTCCTATGCATAGGAAGTGGGTTATACTGAAATGTGTTTTGAATTTTCTCCTTGATGCTCTCTTTTACTTCAACTCATATTCCTTACGAGAGCATCCTCTCAAACTTTTATGCCTGAAGATGATAATATGTCTATTATTTTTGGGAGACCTTTTCTTAAATACTGCAGGAGCTGTTATTAATTGTAATGAAGGGAAGGTGACCTTCAATGAACACATTGTCTATTTCCTCAAGAAGATTGAAAGGACTTATGGTTTGAATTCAATTGAACATGTTGAGGGCATTCAAGTTGGAGAAATATATTGTCCCATACAAAGAGAAAAATTTGAAACTATTATGATTGGGACCATTGCTATCAAGGTTGAGGTAACATAATCATTAGTGGGATACAAAGTTTTGTCTCATATGGAATTGTTTTGGTAACAAGACCTGATCAACCTTGTTAACAAAAGGATTTCATTGAACAAAACAATGGTTTCACTATGATTATCTCCGCTTACTTCTATTCTATCCATTTTTAGTTTTTTGCTTATGCCTAACTTAAAGGCATTAAAGAAAAGTAATTATTGGGAGATAACCCAAAAGTTTTAGATGAGTCTTGGAAGTTATTATTTCAGTAATAACCGCTCCTTATCCTTTTTATTTTCTTTTTGTGCCAAGAGTAACCTCTAATGAGAGAGAAGTAATGGTTGGGAAAGTTGCTATCTCGAAACAGATTTCTGTGCTTCACCGTAAAAATTCGTGTAAAATCTCTGAATTTCTTTTTGAGGCGTGAAGTTTTGTGCTTCTGCCCCAAGTTGTTATCTAACTTTCGTTAGTTCAACACTTTTTGATTGGAGCAACAGAAGGTCTTCGAAAAATTCGTCTTTACCTGCTGGTCTATTTTGACAGATTTCTACCATTTTCTGCATTTGCTTCTTGTTGGTTCCTTTTTGAGTTCTTTTCGGGAATTGAGCTTTTGAGGGAAGTGCTACAGTAGCTAGTGTTCTAATGGAAGTTTGTTTGGTGTTAGAACTGAACCTTAAGACTTATTTACCTTAAGTGCACTAATGTTGCTAATGAGATTGTGTGAAGTTTTGTATGAATGAAAAATTTCAGGTGTATGAATGAGTAATGAGATGAAGAATGTACTAAAGCTCAAGCTTGGGGATGCCACGCGTGTCACCTCAAGAAATATCCAAGAAGTACAAGCGTCAAAGCTTGGGGATGCCCAAGGCATCCCCTTCTTCATCAATAAAAATTCCAGGTTTCTTCCAAACGCTTCATTTTTATTGTTTCATGCACAGTTGTGTTTTTCTTGGAGCGTCTTCTTTTTCATTTTCGTTTTGGTTTTTAGTTTGCGTGGTTTTCTTAGTTTGCTGAATAAATTGGTTGGACCCCCCTCTTTCATACATTGGTGTTCAAATGGTTTGGTTTGGTTTGGAAAAGAGTAGGAAAGCTCATGCTTAAGTGGTAAAGAGAGCTTGTTTTTGACTGTGGCCTATGCTTTGTCATGCCATGCTTGATATTGTTTTGGCTTTATACTTAGTATTATTTGCTGTAGCATGACTTGTTATAAACAATTGAGATTGCTTAATGTGCCTTGGATGAATCATGCGTTGTTTTAGCATATTAAAGCATAGTATAGTGGTATTCTCCTTTGATGCTTTATTTGGGTTGACTTGGCGCGTGCTGACACTATGTTATGACTATCCAAAGTCACCATAGCCTTTATGATCCTTTAGTTTTCAACTTGCAGTATCACTTTATGCTTTGATCAATGATGTTTTGTCGCTCTGCATGATTATGGCCATTATTGCTCTCTTAGTTTTTCGCTCCCAGTCTTTTGCTAGCCTCCACAACAAAGTATGAGTTCCACTCATGCATCCAACTCCCTCAACCAAGTTATTCCAAATAGTACACCATACCTACCTACTATCGTATGCTATTCCAAGTATATTCATGCTTTTTTTTACCTTCCACTTGTGTAGAGAAAACTAGTGATTAAAGCTCTCACGAACTTGATGGCACACTTTACTTTATTGCCTCTAATAAACTTGGACCATTGGGTCCTTCTTTGTTGCGTATATGATTGTGCTTTATAAGTTGAAATTAGCAGAACCATGTTTCATGGGGAACGCTTTCAACATTGCACTTGTACTTTGTACCCCGTTGATATCATGTTCTTTTGCTTACGGATCCCGACGGTGTGAAATAAAAGTGGAACTTGTAAGATCATGGAGTTTGTATTTGTGTTAGTGAAACGCCTGGGCCGCTAGCCTAAGCCATGCCTAATCATGGTGGAAACTTGCAGCATCACCATAATGAGCACTCTATGAAGCATCCGCAGTAAAAACCTATGCAAATAGCTAATAAAAAAATCACTGAGATGCTCATTGTTTGCTTGCCTTGTCATTTTGATTATGGGAAAGCTCCCGTATCATGTGCAAGGGGTACCCCGTTGGCGGTTCTTAATGTTACACATATACTTACAATGACAAGAGCTTACTCGTGACTAAAGTTGAGTAGCATGAGGATCGGTCTTCGTAAGTAAGGGGCATGAGATTTCGGTTTATAACTTGTCAAGCATATCCTCTTAGTTGTGTCACTTTAACCTTAATCACCTTCAAGATGCTTATGATAGGGGTAATGAGAGCTGAAAACTACAAGTACGATAATTTTTGGAAGCTCTTTATGAGACTTGAATCCCTACTTCCTTTTACAAAGGCCTTTCTTCCACCATTATATTGAGTCTCCACCTTCCACCTTTATGCACCTACTTTGAGAGCATAGTGGCCATTCTTAGTTCTATGTGCATTGTCCCAAGACTAGTTGATTGATGCATAACTTGTTATTGCTTGTTTTAAACTATTGTATCTAGTCACTCTTATGAACTTTGAAGGTGTCTTATGCATTTATATTTGCTACTCTATTGAGGGACAAGCTGAATGCCACTATGCTATGTTTTCTTTATGTGAAACAAACAAACGTCTTGCAAGGCATTGTTATTCATGAATCTTTTGTTTATGCCTTTTCATGTTGCATCATAGTTTCTTTGTCTTATTGCTAGAACTTTGTCTTTCATGTTATGATTGAAGTACTATGATCCCAGCTTTGAATGTTTACAAATACTTTGGTCAAGTCTTTGATGGTGCATGTCACCTCAAAAATTATCCTTTCTTTTTATCACTTACCTACTCGAGGATGAGCAGGAGTTAAGCTTGGGGATGTTGATACATTGCAAATGTATCTATAATTTTTGATGCTCCATGCTTTGTTTTATCCACTTTCTTGTCGTGGTGGTGTCACGGCAGATGCCATGGATAGGCTAAAGGTGGGGACTAATATGCGCTAGGCGAATCCAGGGAGGGATAGTGAAGTGATTCTCCACATAGTTGTTTGTATTGCTTTGTTTCCAAGATCACAAGTGCTCCTTGAGCTGTATTGGCGAGAGGAGGAAGAAGGAGCTCTCTTACTCTCACCCACAGATCGTACCTAAAACCCTAGCCCAAACAGAATAGCGAAAAACCAACCCCCTCTACTGAAACCGTAGCCCCTCTTTTATAGTGGGAGCTTGGTCTCAGCCTAGGGCATACGTGGAAGCATATTCCTAAGAATACGCTTCCCCCCAAAGTATTAAGATGACCGGGGTGCTTTTCCCCCGCGTCACACATGCAGAGGCTACGTGAGCCTCTGCGGCGCCCGCGTCAACCGACATGGGCGTCGTCACCCTTGTCAGCCACGCCCCGGTGGTCCTGTCCTTGCTTGCTTCGCTCAGGTAGTGCGTACCGGGGCTTCTTTTGAGCAGCGAGATTCCTTCCTTCTCCTAGAAGCTAGAGGTGACCCAGATCATGGTTGATCCGGCCACACCTGTTCCTGCATACAAGTAAGACATGCACTTCCGACTTACTGCTTAAGTCGGTTGAGACTTAGTCAGGCGAACGCCCCTAGGTCCGGGTTACCCCGTGATTCGGCCTGCCTTGAGGTGACCCGGCCAGCATTCGCTTTGGCCTTGCCGAACCTCGGCTAACTTGGCCTTTATACCCCGGCATGACCCTACCCGAGGGTATACCCCAACATTAGTCCCTGAAGCTGGTGCGGTCTTAGCTGCCTTGGCCGCTAAGGCCACATCAGGTTCAATTTCGAGCTCCAGTCGTTATATCCGAGTTACCTCTTTACCTCGGATTATATGGGTTTATGTTCCCTTCGCACATTCCAAGTTTTCACTTGCCGGCCGGGTTACCACTTTAACTCGGACTTCATGGTTTTACTTTCCCTCCGCACATTCCAAGTTTTCACTTGCTGGCCGGGTTACCACAGTTCCATCCGGGTCTTGTTTCCTTCTCTCGTACGCCAACCCATGTGAAGGGTAATCATTTTGTCGCCTTATTTTAAGGGCCTACACAGTAACCGCCACAGTAATTGTCAGTTATCACTATGCGCGGGTCACGTCATGCCTGCCTCCTCGTTTTTCGCATCACAGTGTCACGTCATAGGATCATCTCCGCTCTGTGGCCCTCCGTGTGGCTCCCCACTGATTGGTCCGGACAGGTGATACACGGCCACTGCGTGTGGCCGATCCGCAGGGTGCGATCCCACTCACCCCTTGAGGGAGTGGTTAAATAGCGGAGGGGCGCATCCCTTAGGATTTTTCCCCTTCTGCGCCCCTCTGCCCGTTACAGAACTCCCTCACCACGGGTCCTCGCCAATCCAGGCCCCTGCCCCCGCCGCCGCTAGCGCCAGCGAGGGCAACGAAGACCAAATGACGGAAGAGGAGCTCGTCGTCGCTGAGCAGGAGATGGTGGAGGACGCCGCGGCGGTGGACCGCAGTGCGTGGGCCGGGTCTTGGGTCTGCGAAGACGACCGGCTCTACCGCACCAGGCGCATCCCTGCCGGCGTTGCGGCTCACCTTGCCTCCTCTGAATTGGCCCCCTCACCCAATCCGGGGGAATACGTCGTGTTCTTGTCCCACTTCCAACGGGGCTTCGGGTTGCCGGTGAGTGACTTTTTCCGGGACTGGCTCAGTACCTACCAACTCCAGCCGCACCAATTCCAACTCCGGCATCAGCACCAACTCCGGCTGCGAAAACATCAGCACCGGCACCAAGTCCAGCAACAAGAGCACCAGCACCTAGCTCCTCTGCCTCGTCCGAGTCTTCTCAACCCCGGCGAGGAGCTACCCCGGCCGCTCCTAAGGGGAAAACCGCTGCAACAGCTTCCTCTTCCCAGCAAGCCAAGGGCAAGAAGGCTCTGGACGCTACCAAGCCAACATCCGTCGAGGCTGGGCAGCATGCCCTCGCATCAATGCTTCCGAAGAAAGCTCCAGCAGCGAAGGACACCCCTGCCGAGCCAACTGATGCACAACAGATGGTTCTGCACACCAGCCCAGCCCTTGCCTTGATTGAAAGGAAAGAAGCGCACGTGAAGGGCTTGGTGGCACCCCATATGCCCAGCGGTGAACGGTACCCTCCAAGCCTGATAGAATTTGTCATGAATTGGAATAAGGCATAGGTAGTTCAAGACGTTGATCTCCCGGAGAAGTTCGGCCCCGCCGAGTTTTCCGCCCAGATGAACACAGCCGCAAAGGCAATTAACCTCGCCGGGTGGATGATGGAGGTACGTCTCTTCCCCTCTACATGCTGTAGATAATAACCATTAGTCCCCGAGCCTCCGGGGGAGTTACTTGTTACTCGTTCGGATGCTCTTTAGAAAACTGACGTAGCTCCATGAGAACTTCGAATATGCACGCACCTAGAGCCGGGTTAAGTTCCACTTGGCCCGGATTTTAGTACACTTCGAATATGCACACACCTAGAGCCGGGTTAAGTTCCACTTGGCCCGGATTTTAGTGTACTTCAAATATGCACACACCTAGAGCCGGGTTAAGTTCCACTTGGCCCGGATTTTAGTATACTTCGAATATGCACACACCTAGAGCCGGGTTAAAGTTCCACTTGGCCTGGATTTTAGTACACTTCGAATATGCACACACCTAGAGCCGGGTTAAGTTCCACTTGGCCCGGATTTTAGTACACTTCGAATATGCATCGAGCTAACTTGTGTTTCTGTATCCCTTTTAGGTGACCACCAATCGCCAGAGTGCTGAATTCCAACACTTGCTAGATACCCACAAGATACTACGCGCAAAGCAAGCTGCACTTATCGTGGAGTACGAGAAAAGGGGTAAATTTCTTCCTTAGCGCTTCTTCATTTATCTTCATCTTCCTTTGCCGAACTAATCTCATCATTCGGTTTTCGCAGCTGGGGTGGAGGCTGAGAACATTATTATGCGGAAAAATCTGGAGTAGATCAAGGGTAAGTCATTTCTGTCCGACCTTGCTATTCTTTCCACTTCCTTTTCTCCTTGGCTCGGCAAACATTTATACCTCGGCTCTGCCGGGCCAACACACTATTTCAGCATCACTTGAAGATAGTGTGCCCGTGCCTGATATGATGCTGCATTTTCTCGAACAAGCAGGGAAGCACCAAGCCGAGCTTAAGAAGAAAGATGACGAGCTCGCCCTCCTCCAGACCAAGGACGATGAGATTGCCAGGCTCAAGGCTGAGATGGAGAAGATGAAGGCCCAGCACCAATCCGAACTTCAAAAGGCTGGTCAGAATTACACAGAAGAGCGCGAGCGCCTCAACCTCCAGATCGCCAAGGACCAGGATCTTCTCAAGGAGTCCGGCATCCATCTTGGGTCGGCGAACGCTGAGCTTGAGCAGCTTCGGAAGAGACATGATGACTGCACCAAGGAGATGACTGCACCAAGATATCATGTAAGTTCTTTTCCCTTTTCCAACCTACTTCTCCGGGTTACTTCATATGTCTTTTCTTGACCTTCCTCCTTTGCCTCGCTTCCAGGCAAATTTCCAGAGGGCACTCCTATTGCAAGCGCAGTAGTTGCCAACTTCCGTCAGAAAAGGGGTACTCCGGCCACTATTGATGGTGAAGGGATTCCTTATGACCTGGAGGACCTGTTGGTCAGCTTGTCCTCTCGCGTGGAGCTCATCAAAAATTACAGCAAGGACATCCACGGCGCTGCAACTCGCATCTTCAACACATTCTGGACCGGCGAAGAAGCCCCGGATACCACCGCACTTCTCATTGAGAAGTTAATGGAAACTGAGACTCAGCTTGACCTCTGGAGAGAGTCCGCTGGACGTGCCGTAGCTGATACCATTCTTCACCACATACTCACGTGGTATGAGAAGATCGATCTCAACCTCCTGACACGTTTGCGCACAGGATCCAGATGGACCAATGACCCGGAGTGGGTAGCTCAGCGCCAGGCTTGCGCCCATAGCCTCATCGAATACGCTCCCATTCATGAATGGGTTGAGGGGTCGAGCTTCCTGGAAGCCGCTGCGGACGAATGATGCCTCGGATATTGAAGGCGGCGAAGATGATTCCGAACTCCCTCCTGCTACTCCTTGAGCGAAAAAACTCGAAAATTTATCAGATCCCCGGTATGCCGGGTGGAGTTGTATTCCAAACACATGTGATATTTTTCTACTAAGTTCTTATGCCGGATTAACTTGGGCGTAGTCCCCGAGTTTCTTTTTCTTGTTCGTTCAATCTCTTGGCTCGGTTCGTGTCTACCTTGATTCGGTTTTGTGACTTACGAATCCGAGCTTCAAAAATTGTCTTAACAATACTGGGAAACTTTAGACTTAGCTCAAAAATAAAATTGCATAATAACTTGAAAATAAATACAGGGTTAGTCCGAAAAACAAACACCGGCTCGAATAAATTCTTTTCCTTAGTCGTTTTTCATGTGCTGCGCAATTCCAAACTTGTTCTCTTGCTTGCCATGAAGCCAATTCTTGTTGGACAGCAGCAAGTCAAAGAGTTGGGTTCTTGGTGCTCACACATTACTAATCCGAGTTAAGTAGAATAACTTATTCCAGCTGACGCGCGAAAAACAACAAACATTATTAAGGCAGTCCCCGAGTTACTGCTCGAGGTGCCAACATTTCATTGATAAGCTCATTGCCGACATACATACCGACATATGAGATGACTCGGATACATACACTTCTTAGCTAAGTGTAGAAAGGACAGAGTAGAGCTATATTCCATGGTCGCTTGGACTCTTCTCCGGACCTGTCCGCCTTGTTCTTTTCCTGTGGCTTCGCATCTATAAGATAATAAGAATCATTGTGCAATGCCTTGCTCACGATGAACGGCCCTTCCCATGGGGGGGATAATTTATTCATGCCAGCAGTACGTTGTACCAACCGGAGCACCAGATCGCCTTCCTGGAATACTCGGGGGCATACATTCCGGCTATGATAGCGTCAAAGATTTTGCTGATATATGGCGGATCTGGACAATGCCAGTTCTCTCGCTTCTTCCAGCAGATCAACATCATTTTGCCGGGCTTCTTGCACTTTGGCTTCTGTGTATTGGGTGACCCTAGGCGAATCATGCTCTATATCGGCTGGTAATACAGCTTCTGCCCCATATACCAGAAAAACGGCGTATAGCCTGTTGATCGATTTGGAGTTGTTCTTAAACTGCACAGTACTACTGGTAGTTCTTTTATCTAGCACCCCGCTGATCTTTGCAGCGGCTCAATGAGCCGGGGTTTTATCCCGGATAATACTAATCCGTTGGATCTTTCCACTTGTCCGTTCGATGCGGGGTGGGCTACCGAGGCTACGTCCAGCCGGATCTTCTTATCCCGGCAGAAACGCGCAAATGCTCCTTCCGCAAAGTTTGTTCCATTATCAGTTATGATACTGTGAGGATAACCGTATCTCAAGATGATATCTTTGAGAAACGTTACGGCCGTAGCTCCATCACATTTTCTTATAGGCTTTACTTCAATCCACTTGGTAAACTTGTCCACCATTACCAGAATGTGAGTCATATTTCCCCTTGCTGGTTTGAACGGGCCAACCATATCCAAGCACCATACGACAAACAGCCAAGTGATTGGTATGGTCTTGAGTTCCAACATTGGCATATGTGTCTTGGTAGCATACCTCTGACAACCATTACATTTTCTCACCAGATCTTCTGCTTGCTCTAAGGCACTTGGCCAGTAGAATCCGTGCCGGAAAGCTTTTGCTACCAAGGCTCGGGATGAGCCATGATGCCCGCATTCCCCCTGATGTATATCTCGGATGATTTCAAGCCCTTCTTCCGGGTCAACACATCGCTAGAGGACATTGGTCACACTTCTTTTGTATAGTTCGGAATTGATGATCGTGTACACCTTTGCCCTCCTCTGTGTTTGCCTAGACAGTACTTCCTCAGTGGGTAACGTTCCATCTTTCAGGAATTGAAATATAGGTAGTGCCCAAGCTGGTATTGCTCACACAGGGAACACATCCTCATCAATCTCCATCTGATCCACCGGCATAACCTCAACCGGATCATGCTGAGCAGTCCCTGGGTCTTGCGAAGCAGTCCCCGGGTTTGCCGAGGCAGTCCCCGGGTTTCGCGCACCACTTCCCACGTCAATGTCCATTGGCACAGCTCCGGATTCTATGTCCTCCGGGACATAGATTGAGTCGGTTTCTGGGGAAGGCCCGATGGATGGTTTCCCGAGGTACTCTAATGCTACACCCGGTGGAATTGCTTGTCGTGTTGACCCGATCTGCGACAACATGTCGGCAACCTCATTTTCCACCCGGGGTACATGGTGAAATTCGCATCCCTCAAAGTAACCAGATATCTTCTGCACATGAAATCTGTACATCGCCATGTTTGGATCCAGGGCGTCCCACACTCCCGACACTTGCTGCACCACCAAATCCGAGTCGCCAAAGCATACGATCTGACGTATCCCAATCTCTTTTGCCACCTTGAGCCCGTGCACAAGTGCTTCATACTCAGCGACATTGTTTGATGCCGCGAAATGGATCTGCAGGACATATTTCAACTAGTCCTTCTTTGGCGACGTGAGTACAACTCCAGCACCTAGCCCGGTTTTGGTTTTTGATCCGTCAAAGTGCATTCGCCAATAGTTCGGATCTGGGAGTGGCGGTTCGTATTGCACCTCGGCCCAATCGACGAAAAAGTCTGCCACCGCTTGAGATTTGATGGCCTCTCTTCTGTCATATTGCGGCGCATAAGGAGCTAGCTCAATTGCCCACTTTGCAATTCTGCCACTCGCATCCTTGTTACTCATTATCTCGGATATGGGGGCCTCACATATGACCCGGATAGGATGCTTCTCAAAGTAGTGCTTCAGTTTCTTAGCTGCCATGTACACGCCATATGCCACCTTTTGATAGTGTGGATAGTTCTGCTTTGAGGCTGACAACACCTCGCTCAAGTAATACACTAGCCTTTGCACCGACTTACCTTCCTCGTCGCGCTCCACCACTATCACTGCACTTACAACTCGGTTGGTTGCGGCTATATAGAGCAACATTGGCTCCTTTGACAGTGGTGAGGCTAGCAGTGGTGTCGTGGCTAACATCTTCTTCAGGTGGGTAAAGGCTTCATCGGCCTGCGGCGTCCAAACGAACTTATCCGACTTTTTCATGAGTTGGTAAAGAGGCAATGCCTTCTCTCCCAACCGACATACAAACCGACTTAACGAGGCCAGGCAACCTGTGAACTTCTGGACATCGTTAAGACACTTCGGCAGTTCCATTCGTTCGATGGCCCGGATTTTGGTTGGATTAACCTCGATACCTCGGCTGGAAACAAGAAAACCAAGCAATTTTCTAACCGGGACACCGAAGGTGCATTTTTCTGGGTTAAGTTTCATCCGGAATCTCCTTAGATTCGCAAACGTTTGCCTTATATCGTCAAGGAGCGTTTTGCTTTCCTTGGTCTTGATAACCACATCATCCACGTACACCTGTACATTTTGACCTATTTGGTCGTGCAAACATTTTTGCATACATCTTTGGTACGTTGCCCCTGCATTACGTAAACCGAGTGGCATAGTGCGATAGCAATAAGCCCCATACGGGGTAATAAACGCAATCTTTATTTTATCATCCGGATTCAGCGGTATTTGGTGGAAACCAGAATATGCATCAATGAATGACAACAATTCACATCCAGTAGTTGAGTCTATGACCTGATCTATTCTTGGCAGCGGAAATGGATCTTTTGGACACGCCTTGTTCAGGTTCGTGTAATCAATACACATGCGCCAAACCACTGCCACGTTCGGGTCATCCTTCTTCTTTTCCACCATCACCGGATTAGATAGCCAATCCCGGTAAAGAACTTCCATGATAAATCATGCAGCTAGCAATCGAGCTATCTCATCCCCAATGACTTTCCTCCTATCTTCGGCGAAGCGGCGGAGAGGTTGCTTCATCGGCTTAGCTCCGGGTCTCACATTCAAAGAGTGCTCGACCAACTCCCTCGGAACACCTTGCAAGTCCTGTGTGGACCAAGCAAAAATGTCCCGATTCTCACGGAGGAAGCTGATGAGCTCGCTTTCCTATTTATCACTTAACCCGACACCAATTGTTACAGTGCGCTCTGGGAACATGTCATCAATAGGAACCTTCTTGGTATCTTTCGTGGCCTGGAAGGAGACACTTCCATGTGGGTTACTCAGCGCCGGAACATACTGCTGCGCGGACTGAGCCAATGCCGCCACCTCTTGAATTTTCCTTTTTTCCTGCGCAATCACAAGTGACTCGGCTAAGTTTGACCCGGCAGATGCACACTCCATGGAATGTCGGAAATCCCCTGCAATGGTAATCACCCCGTTTGGTCCGGGCAACTTCATCTTCAAGTAGCTCACGTGACAGCTTGCCATGAACTTGTTCAGGGCTGGCCTTCCGAGTAATGCGTGGTAGGCACTTTCCAAGTTCACCACCTCGAACTCCAAATTTTCGGTTCGGCAGTTATCCCTTGTGCCGACCAAGACGTCAACCCGGACCTTGCCTATGGGCTCACAAGAAATGCCGGGCACAATACCATGGAAAGTTGTCCTCGTGGCCTGCAGCATGTTCTCCGAGATACCCAACTTGCGCATTGTGTCCGCATACAAGATGTTAATGCTACTGCCATTGTCAATCAACACCTTTGAGAACCTCATGTTAATGCTAGGTCCAATGAGTGTCGGATCGAGCACCAACGCATACGAACCAGGGCTTGGCATGAGCTTGGGATGATCCCTGATGCTCTAGGTGATTTTCTGATCGGACCATGGCATGTACCTCGTCACCGCAGGCATTACTGCATTCACCTCCATATGCCTACGCTGCAAGCTCTTTCTATCTGTTTCGTCATTGGTGAACACACAATAGCTCTGATGGTGCTCTCTGTACTCATTCCTCCCTTCATTTCCGGGGTACCTCTGATCCGGTTGATGCTGGTTTTCCACTTGATGCAGTGCATCCCTTCTCTCATTGTTATCATTCCTCGGCGGAGGGGGAGGCAACATTAGCTGTTGCGTGTTCGCTCCAGAGAGCAATTGCTGCCGGGGTAACTCCTGCTGAGGCTGATCATTCCGGGGTGCCTGAGCATTCCCCGAACCACCTTGTTCAATCTTGCGAATCCACTCACATCGCCTCGTCGTATGACTCGCTGGGTTATTCGGATTTGGCGTGTGAAACTTACACGGCTGGTCCAACATCGACTCATAAGTATACCTCGGACGATCTTTCCTTTCTTGCCACTGCTTATTTTGCTCTGGTGTCCAAGTCTTCTTGCCATCGTTTCTCGGAGTCCACTGCCCTCTAGTTTTTTGGCGTTGACTGCCCCCTGCTCCAGGCTGATCTTGGTTTACAGCTGCAACTTGGTGCGAACCGTATCGATGATCCGGTCTATCATCTCTCCTCTTTCCTCTATACTCATTCCTCCGGGATGATTCGGCCCCATCTCTCTGGTAGTACTCATCGATTGACTCGTTTGATACGAGCCTAGGTTGAGTCAGATCACCCAACGCATACGAATCTTCAATCCAGATCATCTCTACCAACATAGTTGGCATTTTCCTTTGCAACTTCTGCCACAGCTCGCTTGCATATCTGCACCCTTCTGCAAACCATGCAATGGCCTGTGATTCTATCACACCCTCACACGAGTTTCTCACAGTGCACCACCGGGTTTAAAACCCCCGATCCGTCTCATTTGGCCTTTGCTTGCACATAGCTAGGGTATCGGCCTATTTGGCCTCTGATACATACTCGAAAAATTGTTGATGAACATTTCCTCGAAATCTATCCAGCAGATGATGCTTCCTGGTGGCAAATTGTTCAGCCATACCCTTGCCGGTCCTTCCAACATCTGGGGTGCATATCGTACAGCCCATCTCAAGTTGCCAGTGGCAATTTTCACAGCTGTAGCATAATTTATCAGCCAATCCTCCGGCTTTGTACTGCCGTCATACGTCTTCGTGCCCCTAGGTAGCTGGAAGTTCGGTACCGGTGGCTCCTTCATGATCCGGGATCCAAAACACGCTGGACCTGGTGGACCTTGACATTCAATCTGTTCCGACCTATACAGTCGATCCAGTTTCGACCTGGCATCATCCGACATCAAATCCCTGCTTCCCAGTCTTGACCCTATCACATGATAGTCCGGCCTTGGGTATCCCGCGTTTGCCATTTCCGAGTCTCCATCATTATACCTATCTTGCTCTCGCGGAGCACCTTTCTATTGTATACCTCGGCCGGCACTTTGCTCTTGCCTTTGTATATTCCGCTGCTGCGGTTGTCCTGCTCCAGCCGAGTTTCGCTGTCCGGCATTGCCGTTGACAACGTTCTCTTGACCGGCATTGCCTTGGTCGTGGTTACCTCGGCCAGCTTCCCTTCGGCTCACACTCCGTCGATCATCATTTTTCTGAGCTTCTTTTCCTTTCCCTGACCGTGTTGGGTCATAGGGGACGATCAGAAAACTGTTTGTTCCGTCTGGCCGAGGTTACTACCTCTTCTCTCCTTGGACCACCATGAGGAGACAATGCGGCTCCAACGGATTTCTCCGGGTTACCCACCGCCGAATGGACGATCTTGGAGGCTCCAGCTCTCTCCGGGTTAGCTCTGAGTAGTTCCTCGTTTTGCCTGTTCGCAATCCGAACCAGCTCGTTAACCCTATCTTGTTGTCTTTGACGGGCTTCACCCGTCAAACCCTCTAAATCGGACGCAGCTGCATCCGCTGCTCTGAGGTTCTTGGCCGGGGTACTATAGCTCGGCAGCCCCACGGACAAACAGTTTTCTGATTCCTCAGTTCCAACATTACCCTCTCTGTTCATCTCGCTCATGAGATTTCTTCCCTTCACTTTTACAGCGTCAAATTTGTTCGCCTTCGCGTACTCACGCAGCGTCATATTCAACGACTGCTGTGCCGCGGCTATCTTTTTTGTGCCCTCTAGTATTTTCTGCCTAGTTTCTTCCAGATCAGCCTGCGCTCTCGAGCTGGATCTACTGCTGCTACTACAGGGTTTGCCAAGCTATCCATTGCTTCCCTCAACATGTTCTCTGGCCTCTCAAGTGGAGGACCTCTACCTTTCCTCGGTGCCTTAGGCGTTACCTCCGGATCTAGCCCCGGATCCTTGCTTGCGCCCGCACCTGGCGCAGTCATCATCACCTCTGCATGGTCCTGGGAGCGAGCGATGCGCGATCCGGGAACCACGGTGAGGGTGGCTCCCCCGCCTCGATGACGTGACGCAGATGAACACACGACACGTCAACAGCGACGTAGACCTTGTGCGCGCCGTGCTTGACGCAGAGGCCATTGCGCGGAAGAGGGCACGTGCCGAAGCAGCCAGCGTTGTCAAGCGGAAACGATGCGTTCAACGCGGAAGTCCAGCGCTCCAAAGCGCTGAATGAGCCCGAAGACGATGCGTTCGCCGGTGCCGATGATGTTTCCCGTCCGGATCTTGACCCCTGCTAGTGCCGCTAGCCCCACGGTGGGCGCCAACTGTCGTGGTGGTGTCACGGCAGATGCCATGGATAGGCTAAAGGTGGGGACTAATATGCGCTAGGGGAATCCAGGGAGGGATAATGAAGTGATTCTCCACATAGTTGTTTGTATTGCTCTCTTTCAAAGATTACAAGTGCTCCTTGAGCTGTATTGGCGAGAGGAGGAAGAAGGAGCTCTCTTACTCTCACCCACAGATCGTACCTAAAACCCTAGCCCAAACAGAATAGCGAAAAACTAACCCCCTCTACTGAAACCCTAGCCCCTCTTTCATAGAGGGAGCTTGGTCTTAGCCTAGGGCATACGTGGAAGGATATTCCTAAGAATATGCTTCCCCCCAAAGTAGTAAGCCGACCGGGGTGCTTTTCCCCCACGTCACACATGCAGAGGCTACGTGAGCCTCTGCGGCACCCGCGTCAGCCGACATGGGCGTCGTCACCCTTGTCGGCCACGCCCCGGTAGTCCTGTCCTTTCTTGCTTCGCTCAGGTAGTACTTTTCATATGATTTCTTGGACTAACCTATTAATAAGAGCCACAGTGCCAGCTTCCTGTTTTCTGCTGTTTTTGGTACCAGGAAAGTCAGAAAATGAATATTCTCGGAATTGGACGAGACAAAAGCCAAAGTGCCTATTTTTCCAGAAGACTCCAGGAGCCAGAATACGAGATGGAGGAGGGCCAGGGGCTGGCCACACCCCCCAGGCACGGGCTGGGCCTGGCCGCGCCAGGGCCTGGTGTGGTGGCCTCTTCGCCTATAAGAAGCCTTCTGACCTAAAAACTCTGGGGGTTCGACGTTTTTCCAGAAGGAGTTCCGCTCCGCCGCCACCACCAAATTCCACGAAACAGCACCAGAAACTCCATTCTGGCACCCTGCCAGGACGGGGAATTGGAGGAGATCATCGCCATCATCATCACCATCGCTTCTCCATCGACCATCCATGTTTCCCCCATCTATGAGTGAGTAATCCCCCGTTTTAGGCTATGGGGATGGTAGGGATTGGATGAGATCGTTCATGTAATGGCATCAGATTGTTAGGGCTTGGTGCCTAGTATCTCTTATTAGTGCTTTATGACTTTGTTGCGACTTGTTGTGCTTAATGCTTGTCACTAGGGCCCGAGTGCCATGATTTCAGATCTGAACTTATTATTGATTCATTATGATAGTATTGTTCTTGGTCTTATCTGCAAGTTGTATACACACGTTGTTGTCCGGAACCTATGGCCCCGAAGTGACAGAATTCGGGACAACCGGAAGGGAAATGCTTTGATGTGAGGATCACATGTGTTCACGGAGTGTTAATGCTTTGCTCCGGTGCTCTATTAAAAGGAGCACCTTAATTGCCAGTAGTTCCCTAGAGGCCCAGCTGCAAACGGGCTGGCAGGACAAAAGATGTTGTGCAAGTTCTCATTGCGAGCGCGTATGTCTATATATGGAACACATGCCTAGGATTGTCTAGTACTTGGGTGCTTTATCTTATTTATCTGCAATTGCCCTATGTTCTAATTCCTATGTGAATTGTCTTGTCCATGCAACGCCCATCCATCCATCCCTATGCCTACCGCACTCGAATCCCACTGTTTACTGCTTTTGTTACTACTGTCTTTGCTTTACTACAGCTGTTACTTTGCTGTTCCTACTGCAAAACTGTTGCTACTAATAAACTGCTGTGAGCAAGATTGTTTCCAGTTGCAACTGAATTGACAACTCAGTACTGAAGGCTGATAAATATTCTTTGGCTCCCCTTGTGTCGAATCAATAAATTGGGTTTCACTTCCCTCCAAAATATTGCGATGCACCCCCTATACTTGTGGGTCATCATTTCGCTACACAAATTTAAATGGAGCCAATATAAGACTAGAAAAGCCCGCATATGGTCTCCATATTTAATTATGAGATGAATCGACATAATGCCACCAAACACATGATGCGATGTATGCAAACATGAGATATAATATGCAACAAGTCAAATATCATATTACAAAAATAGATGCTTAGGGTCGCACGTTTAGGGTCGATGATCTTGGGCTTCTGAGGGTTCGGGTCTTCGGACTCCGGGATCAGGGCTTCGGGGTTCGGCAGGATCGAGCTCCGAGGTTTTGGATCTATGAAGGTGACCTTGGGGTGTCGGCACCATCGCCTTCGGGTTCCAGATGGAGTTCTTCTCGTCCATCTTTGGTCGGTGTCGGGCTCAGCTTTTGGTGCCATAAGGTCTTGGCGTCAATGGCGAACTTGAATGGATCGATGGTATCCGGATGGTCTTTTCAATGGCACCCAATGACCTTGTCCAGCTTCTCATTCTCGCCCACCGACAGGTTGTGGGCGAGGTTACGGTACCCTACAACATCAGCATTTGCACCACATCACATCCCGAGGCTAAAGCTATGTATAAGCGGGAACAACAACTCCACGGCATCAATACCAAGAGGACTGCACATGCACAAAGCCAACACCTCGAGGACTAGCTCGGTGTCGAAGACTTGCAGGTTGTGCTCGGGCTTGGTCCTAGAGAAGCTCGTGGTGGTCGGCGTTCAAGTAATCTGGACCGGAGGCGGTCAGGACCTGCAGAGATCGCGGGCGGAGCAACGAGGCAACAACCGAAGACATTTTAGATGGGAACGGTGGAGATGTTGGTGTCGGCAGCGAGCTCCTGAGCGGCGATGGCACCACGCGCTTACGCAGCAGAGGGGAACGCTGGGCTAGAGGGTGGGGACGAGCGGTGCCAGACGTCCTCCAGGACGACGAGGGGCCCGTGGTGGCCGAGATCCGAGGCGGTGGGAACACGCGATGTGGCGAAGTTGGTTGGCGCGGAGGGACCGACAGAGAGAGGGCGGGGCCTGCAAAGGAAGAAGGCGAGGCGGTCGTGAGGTTGTAGGCCATGGCGGCGAGCGGCCAGAGGTTGGCACCTAGGCAAGGTTGGCGGTGGTTCTCGGTCGAGAGAGAGTGAGGTAGGCGGGGAGGAGATCGAGCGAGGCTCGTCTCGCTCCTGGCGGCGGAAAAAGAGGAAGGGGAGGAAAACACGAGGAGAGAGAGGATGTGGCGTGCGGGAGCCGAGTGGTGGGGCCAGGGTGGTACGACAGAATGAGGTGGAGTGGTGTACGCGGAAGGAACGCGTCGCGATGGGGTAATGGGGCCAGGCGGGCGTGGTTGTGTGATGCAGGCAAGGCGGGGTCGATCGGCAGCGTGGCAGGGTTAGGCTCGCGCGCGCACGATGTGTGCGTCCTTGTGCTGTGTCAATCTGAAGTAGAGGGTCAGGTGTTGTGCGGCTGGGTGCACTGCGTGCGGATGGGTCGAGGTGGCGGCGGCAGGTGTGGGTGGTGGTGGCTGGGTAGGTGGGGCTAGGGTTTGAGATTGATAGGATTAGGGTTTTGGATTTGTAGTGGGTAGTAGGTAGCCGCGGGTTGGGCTTTTGGCTTGGCCTGCGGCTGCCTCCCCTGATAAAAAGTAGTTTTGTTTATTTATTTTTATTTAAACACTTTTGCAAATATCTTTTAGACAAACAAAATATCCAGAAGAGACCCGAGTTTTGATTTAAAATAAAAGAGAGGGGATTAATGTAGAAAACAAAATAGGGATTTTAGGAAATTAGTTTTAGACAAACATATGCGTGCTGATGACGATGCTCAAATGCAATATGGCATGATGACATGAGCATGCGGTCATGATGATGCACAAAACAAAAACACAACGATTTTCTAGTAGTGGTTTTACCGGGGTGCTACACCAGGCCACCCCCTGGCGCGGGCCAGGCTTGGCCGCGCAGCCAGGTGGTGTGGCGCCCCCTGGCCCTTCTCCGTCTCGTATTCTGGCTGTGTGTCCCCATCGGTGAAAAACTGACTTTGGCTTTTGCCCCGTCCAATTCCGAGAATATTCATTTTCTGACTTTTCTCGAACCAAAAGCAACAGAAAACAGGCAGCTGGCACTGTGGCATCTTGTTAATATGTTACTCCAAGAAAGTGTATAGAAAGTACCCCAAATTTTGGACAAAACATAAGAAAGTAGATAAAACCAAGCATGGAATATCAAAAATTATGGATACGTTTGCAACGTATCAACATCCGCAAGCTTAACTCATGCTCGTCCTCGAATAGGTAAGTGATAAAAAGAAAGAATAAGTTTTGAGGTGACATGCACCGTCATAAACTTGATCAAAGTATTTGTAAAACAATGATATCTGGGATCAAAGTACTTCAATCATAACATGAAAGACAAAGTTCTAACAAATAAGACATAGCAACTATGGTTCAGCATGAAAAGACACAAACAAAACATTCATGAATAACAATGCTTTGCAAGACATTTGTTTGTTTCACATAAAGAAAACATAGCATAATGGCATTCAACTTGTCCCTCATAGAGTAGGAAATATAAATGCACAGGACACCTTCAAATTTCATAAGAGTGACTAGATACAAATAGTTTAAGAACAAGCAATATCAAAGTTATGCATCAATCAACAAGTCTTGGGACAGTGCACATAGAACTAAGAATGGCCACTATGCTCTCAAAGTAGGTGCATAAAGATAGAAGGTCGAGACTCAACATAAAAGTAAAAGAAGGGCCTTCATAGAAGGAAGTAGGAATTCAATTTTCATAAAGAGCTTCCAAAAATTATGGTACTTTTTAGCTTTCAGCTCTCATTACCCCTATCAGAAGCATCTTGAAGTGATTCAGGTTAAAGTGAACAAACTATGGAGTATATGCTTGACGAATTATAAGTCAGAAATCTCATGTCCCTTGTATACGAGGTTCGCTCGTCATGCTACTCAAGTTTAGTCACCGGTAAGTTCTTGTCATCGTAAGTACATGTGTATCATTGAGAACCGCCAACGGGGTACCCCTTGCCCGATGATACGGAAGAATCCCCATATCAAAATGACAAGGCAAGCAGACAACGAGCATCTCAACAATCTTCTTATTTACCATGGAAAAATGGTGCTTTTTTCTCTCTTTCCTCTTTTCTCATATCTCTTTTTTTTCTTTTTCTCTTTTTTTCTCAATATCTGGCTCTTTTTTTATATAAGAAGAATGCTTCATATATAGCTCATTATGGTTATGCTGCAGGTTTCCACCATGACGGCATGGATTAGACGGGCGGCCTAGACGTTTCTCTAACACACATACATAACTCCATGGACTTACAAGCTCCCCTTTCATTTCACACAGACGACATCCATAGACAAAAGAGCATGATATCAACTAGGTACAAAGTAATAGTGCAATGTTGAAAGCGTTCCCCATGACAGCATGGTTCTGCTAATCCCCAACATATAAGTGTAAGCATATACAACATTTACGACACAACGGTTCAAGTTTATTAAGGGCAAGAAAAGTATTATTGAGGAAGATAGTATTATCCTCAATGCCCCAACTTACAGTGAGGTTGTCAATCTCATCGGTTTTGCTGAAAACAAAGGATTAAACGTATTGTGTGGAAGATAGTAATTGCTTGCAGAAAGTAAATAGTAAATAGTTGCTAGATTGATGGTAAAAGAATGGACCGGAGTCCATAGTTCACTAGAGGTGATTCTCCTTAAGATAGATGACATGTTGGGTGAACAAATTATAGCGGGGCAATTAACAGACACCGAGAAAGCATACATGCATATACTAATCATCTTAACTCCTGTGAGATTTGATTGTGCATTACGACATTATACATAGACCGTAATCCAACTGCATCTATGACTAATAGTCCACCTTCAGGTTATCATCCGAGCCCCCTCCAGTATTAAGTTGCAAGCAACAGATAATTGCATTAAACAAAGTGTGTAAAGTAAACAATACGATTGTCCCATGGACAAAGTATTGTTGGTTTCTCCCTAGTAGCAACACCACATCTAGTACCTTAGAGATTCCTGTCACTTCCCCAGATTACTAGAGGCAGGAAACCACTATCGAGCATAAATACTCCCTCGTGGAGTTGCTAGCATCTACTTGGACAAGATATCTACTAACAAAGGAAAGCATGCAAGATCACAAATAACATAGACATGATAGAATCAGTAATCAATCTGAAATAGCATCTCAATATCCATCGGATCCCCGCAAACACAACATGTAGGATTACAAATAGATGATCTTGATCATGAACGGAGCTCACAAGATCTAAACATGGTAGCACAAAGGAGGAGAACCAACCATCTAGCTACTACATGGACCCGTAGTCTAGGGATGAACTACTCACGCATCACACTAGAGGCAGGCATGGTGATGAAGAAGGCCTCCAGGGTGACCTCTCCCCTCCGGCAGGGTGTTGGGAAGAGCTTTAGATACCTCCCAATCTAGGGATGGAGATGATAATGGCTACAAAGTCTTTCGTGGAATTTTGATCGGGTCCTTAGGGTTTTCATCCCGGGAGGCTTTTATAGGCGAAGGGGCAAGGTCGATGGAGTACCAGGGGGCCCACACCCCCTGGTGGCGCGCCCCCTAGGCCGCGCCGCCACCAGGTTCGGCCCGTGGTGTGCCACTTCGTCTCCCCTCCGGACTCCGTGTTGCTTCGGGTAAAATATTGACTTTGGCTTTTGTCCGGTCCAATTCCGAGAATATTTCCTTACTAGCTTTTCTAAAACCAAAAACAACAGAAAATAGGCAACTGGCACTGTGGCATCTTGTTAATAGGTTAGTTCCAGAAAATGTATAAAAATACTCCAAAGTGTGGACAAAACATAAGAAAGTAGATATAAAACAAGCATGGAACATCACAAATTATAGATACATTTACGACGTATCACTGAGGCAAACAAGAGGAATGGTTTTATGCATTGTCTGTGTCGTGTCTTTCAAAATGAGAAGGATTACTCTTCCTCAAGAACCATTGACATCCACCTGATTCAGTCCGGTTTCATGTTTGGCTATAAATGATGGACAAAGCACAGAGAACGAGGGGTTATGATGGAAGACAAGGAAGAAGAAGAGAAAGATGACAACTATCCAATGTTCCCTGAATATGGTGGTACTGCAATGTAATACAATGAACAAGAAGAAGGTGAAGAACGGGCATCATATGAGACCACTGATGAGCTTCGCCAGGCCATTCTTGATGCATAGAGGGAATGTGCAAATGAAAACAACAAGAAGAAGTTGGAGCGCATGTCAGAGGATCACAAAAAATTATTGTACCCAAATTGCGACTAGCAACACAAAGCTCGGTACCACACTAGAATTGCTGCAATGGAAGGCAGAGAATGGTTTATCTAACAAGGGATTTGAGAAGCTAATTAAAATAATGAATAAGAAGCTTCCAAAGGATAACGAATTGCCTGCCAATACATACGAGGCAAAGAAGGTTATCCACCCTCTAGGATTGGAGGTGAAGAAGATACATGCCTACATTAATGACTACATCCTCTACCACGGTGAGGAGTACGAGAATTTGGATGCGTGCCTGGTATGTAGTGCATTGCGGTATAACATCAGCTGAGTTGACCCTGGTGATGTTGAGGGCAAGGAGCGCCCTAAGAAGAGGGTTCCTACAAAAGTGATGTGGTATGCTCCTATAATACCACGGTTGAAACGTTTTTCGAGAAACAAAGAGCATGCCAAGTTGTTGTGATGGCACAAAGAAGACCACGAGAAATACAATAAGTTGAGACACCCTGCTGATGGGAAGCAGTGGTGAAAAATCGATAGAGAGTACGCGGACTTTGCAGATGACGCATGAAACTTAAAGTTTGGTCTAAGTACAGATGGCATGATTCCTTTTGGGGAGCAAAGCAGCAATCATAGCACCTTGGATGTGACTCTATGTATCTATAACCTTTCTCCTTGGTTGTGCATAAAACTAAAGTTCATTATGATGCCAATTCTTATCCAAGGCCCGAAGGAACCCAACAATCACATTGATGTGTACCTAAGTCCATTAGTTGAAGAACTTCTATAGTTGTGGTGCAACTAAGGTGTATGTATGTGGGATGAGCACAAACAGGAGCCATTTGACCTACGAACATTGTTGTTCGTAACCATCAATGGTTGGCCTGCTCTTAGTAACCTTTCAGGATAGTCAAACAAGGGATACAATGCATGCACGCATTGTTTAGATAATACTGAAAGTATATATTTGGATAAATGTAGGAAGAATGTGTACCTAGGGCATCGTCGATTTCTTCCGCCCAGGCGTCTCACAAGAAAGAAAGGCAAGCATTTCAAAGGTGAGATGGATCACCGGAAGAAGCCTATACATGTCGTACTAGTGAAGATGTATTTGGTATGGTCAAGGATTTGGATGTAATAGTAACCTTTGGAAAGGTTCCTGGCAGTCAATATGTTCCGAATGATGCTAACGGACACACACCCATATAAAAGAAAAACTCTATATTTTGGGACCTACCCTATTGGAATGTTCTAGATGTCCGCACTGCAATTGTCGTGATGCACGTGACAAAGAATCATTGCATGAACCTGATGGCCCAAAATATATCAAGCTCGTTGGGGAACCCCAAGAGGAAGGTATGATGAGCACAGTAGCAAGTTTTCCCTCAGTTATGAAACCAAGGTTTATCGAACCAGTAGGAGCAATGAAACACCTCCAAGGTGTTGCTAGCTGGACTTTGGCAGGGCACACTACCGGCGCCAGCCGCAACGTGGAGACCTGCACAACACAACCACAGAACTTTGCCCCCAACTTACAATGAGGTTGTCAATCTCACCGGTTTTCCTGAAAACAAAGGATTAAACGTATTGTGTGGAAGAAAGTAATAGTTTGCAGAAAGTAAATGGAAAGTAGTAAACAGTTGTAGATTGATGGTAAAAGAAAGGACCGAGGTCCATACTTCACTAGTGGTGGCTCTCCATAAGATGAATGTCATGTTGGGGGGAGAAATTACAGTAGGGAAATTGACAAACATCGAGAAAGCAATATTCATATACTACTCATCTTGACTACTTTGAGATTTGATTGGGCATTACAACATTATACATAGACCGTAATCCGACTGCATCTATGACTAATAATCCACCTTCAGGTTATCATCCGAACCCCCTCCAGTATTAAGTTGCAAGCAAAAGATAATTGCATTACGCATTGCGTGTAAAGTAAACAATACGATTGTTCTATGAACAAAGGATTTCTGTTTTCTCCCTAGTAGCAACAACACATCTAGTACCTTAAAGATTTCTGTCACTTACCCATATTACTAGAGGCATGAACCCAATATCGAGCATAAATACTAACTCTTGGAGTTGCTAGCATCTACTTGGCCAAGATAGCTACTAACAACGGAAAGCATGCAAGATCACAAATAACAAAGACATGATAGAATCAATAATCAGTTTGAAATAGATGTATGATTACAAATAGATGATCTTGATCATGAATGGATCTCACAAGATCTAAACATGATAGCACAAAGGAGAAGAACCAGCCATCTAGCTAATACATGGACCCATAGTCCAAGGATGAACTACTCACGCATCACACCAGAGTCTTGCATGGTGATGAAGAAGGCCTCCAGGGTGAATTCTCCCCTCCGGCAGGGTGCCGGGAAGAGCTTCAGATCCCTCCCGATCTAGGGATGGAGATGACGGCGGCTACAGACTCTTTCGTGGATTTTGATCGGGGTACTTAGGGTTTATGTATTGGAGGCATCTTATAGGCGAAAGGGGAGGTCGAGGGGGTGCCTGAGGCGGCCAGATGTAACACCCTCGAATCGGCCCTATGCAAGTTTTAGTGGTTCCCGCCAAACCTGCATAGGAACGATTCAAAGATGCCAACCAGGCACATGCGTGCGGGTGGAAAAATTAAGTAATACCATTACACAATAGTCCATGATGGAACCCACATAAACGTATATATACAACAATGACTCTATGAGTCAAAAATACAGATATACAATACAAAGATCCAAATCACCATGAAAATGATAAAACATCTGAGTACGGATAAGATGCAAATGGGGGTAAGAGCCCTGAAGAATAACCAATGGCGTCGATAACCCTGCCTAGGCCAAGCCGGAAGGGTAACCCTGCTAACGACGTCGAACTTTTACCTGCTAAAACAAAATGGGTGCTGACAAAGGGCAGAGGAAAAAGAGAGCGGTCAGTACTGAGGCCAGTACACGGCGAGGCTAGATTTTGGCGGCTCTCGCCTACATAGGTATTGTGGACTGAAGCAGCAACGAAGCATGCACTATACAACCTATTAGAGAGAGATAAGAAAGACCTATTCGGAACCAACCTTATACTAATACCAAACATACCCATCCTGGCATTTCCCCCTCGAGACCAAACGAGGAAGTCAAACCGAGAAACTCATACAGTTGGCAGTTTTATTCATTCCATTATAGTTGAAGCACTTACTAGTCAGATATAGATAGCATGAGTCATCCTGATAGTATAAGTAGTGGGTAGTTTTAGTTAACCATTCAGTTGTAGTTGTAGTACTTACTAGTCAGATACAATTAGCATGTGACATCCCAAACCCAGCAGTTGTTGGCACTTTTAATTCATTCCATTGGAGTCGCGATACTTACTAGGCAGGTATAACATGACACGATACACCCCAATTCCATCAGTTATTGGCACTTTTATTATCCATTCCATTGTAGTGAAGTTGATTACTAGTCGCATATTAAGTCAAATTTATAGCACTACTTTAGTTATGCTTGTCTATGATCGAGATACTGTGCTCCAAGTCGTTGATACATTGCAAATGTATCTATAATTTTTGATGTTCCATGCTTGATTTTATCTACTTTCTTATGTTTTGTCCACACTTTGGAGTACTTTTCATTTGATTTCTTGGTCTAACCCATTAACAAGAGCCACAGTGCCAGCTACCTATTTTCTGCTATTTTTTGTTCTAGGAAGTCAGAAAATGAATATTCGAGGAATTGGACGGGACAAAAGCCAAAGTTATTATTTTCCCGGAAGACTCACGGAGCCAGAAGGAGAGTCGGAGAGGGGCCATAGGGTGGCCACACCACCCCTAGGCGCGAGTCCCCCCTAGCCCGTGCCAGGGCATGGTGTGGGCCCCCTGGCCGCGCACCGACCTTGCCTCTTTGCCTATAAGAAGCCTCCCGATACCAAAACCCTAAATAGTCAATCAGAAATCCACGAAAAGTTCCGCAGCGCCGCCGCCACCGAAGGGGAGATTCGGGGGACAGAAAGTCTCTGTTCTGGCACCCTGCCGGGACGGGGAAGTGCCCCCGGAACCATCTGCATCGATCTCCACCACCATGTCCATCACCATTGCTGATTCCCATGATGAGGAGGGAGTAGTTCTCTCTCGAGGCTAAGGGTTCTACCGGTAGCTATGTGTTCATCTCTCTCTATGCGCGATCATATTGTGATCATGAGCTTGTAATCTATAGATCTACCTTGCTACTCGAGTGCTTTAATAGATCTCTGCTCTCCCCATGTGTGTGAAAGTGATAGCGTGCACACCATGGTGGCACTTAGGCTAGAGATTACAAATACTTGTTATGAGTTATATTTGGAGTTGGATGTCTTTATGAAATTGTGGTGTTTGTTGGAACCATCTAGTGCTCAAGGTGATAGTGTGGGGTTTTCTAGATGGGAAAGGCTTACTTTGAGGTGTGCTGTTATATCCCTACCATCGATTAGAGTGTTCAACTGGAGAGTAGTCAAGAGTAGTATCATGAAGATAATATATTTATATGAGAGTGTTCACTAGTGAAAGTATGATCCCTAGGCCTTGTTTCTAAGCATTCATACACCGTTTACAATTAGATCTGTTACATGTTTGCTTGCTTTCATCTTTATTTCAGTTTGCCTATAGTCTTTTCCACGCCATCAAGCTATTTTCTATCACCATTACCACTTATAGTTATCCATACCACTTGTATTCACTATCTCTTCGCCGAACTAGTGCACCTATACACCTGACAAGTGTATTGGGTGTGTTGGGGACACAAGAGACTTCTTGTATCTTGATTGCAGGGTTGCTTGAGAGGGAATACCTTTGACCACTTCCTCCCTGAGTTCGATAAACCTTGGGTAATCCACTTAAGGGAAAACTTGGTGCTTTTCTACAAACCTCTGCACTTTGAGGCCCAACAATTGTCTACAAGAATAGAAGTGCGCAGACATCAGTCGTCCATAACTGCGAACACGGCTTTTAGAAAGTTTTACCCTGCAGGGGTGCACATGATCAACCTCGAGAAGAACCAAATAAAAAGCAGCGAGGCCTCGCGACAATGCATTCACAGGATTCATAAATCATTTCGGGGGGCCACCCTACTAAGCTACCCGCAACGAAGTTGGCCGGCTCCGAGACGGACCCAGGGTTTGTGTCAATGGCTGTAAACGACTGGGAACCCAAAAGTGTGACTGGGCTTGTCGATACCACGAAAACATTCCATGTTCCAAAACATTACAGGTGCTCCATGCACAATTGTGAATAGAGCAGTAAAGCATGGCATAAGTACATGATAGTAATAAAGCCCCAAACTACTTGTGGCCCCAAGAAATAAAGTACGAATCAAGCTTAGGCAACGGGGGAATCATAGAGTCTCCCGTATGTGGATAGTGCGAATAGTCAAGGAACATGTATCAAGTACTCGGGGCATACAGGACACAAGTGGGCGTGGAAGAACCTAATATTAGCTATTGCCCACCGGTGCCTCTGCATTAGTTATATCTGTTCCCAACATTTTAATTATCAGTTGAAATTAATGTCATGATCATCTCCACCGTTAGACATCTCCATCATTAAGCATGTACCAACCTTCCATCAACGATGGAACGACAAGGACGACGCGAAGCAGCACCTGAGCAAGCAACTACGACTCGCAAGACTGACTATCTATCAAACAACAGGCAATAGGATGTGTCCATGGCAATATAGAGGCTGCAAGGAATATAAATGGTGCACGGAAACTAAAGCACCGTAACACGAATAGCAATAGATCAACATGAGGAAGTAAAGACTATAATGCAAAACAGGTAGAAAGGGGGAGATTGCTCGCCTGGGAAAACATAGCCGAAGATACATATCCGAAGAACTTGTCGATACTCACATCAACTCAACGGCCTAATCCGCGAAGAACCAAAGCACTAAAAGAAACACCAGATAACTATTTACTACTACGTCAGAAGAACGGGCATGATGTGTGTTTGATGCATGACATGGCAAGGATGCGATGCAATTAGGTAATATTAAGCAGAACCGGGGTCCCGACATTTAATTAGAATTTCAAGTTATTTAGATACCCCGCAATTTTAATGTTGTCTTAACACGGCAAAACATGGCATCGGTTCGTGATACATTGCAAATGTATCTATAATTTTTGATGCTCCATGCTTGGTTTTATCCACTTTCTTTTGTTTTGTCCACACTTTGGAGTACTTTTCATATGATTTATTGGACTAACCTATTAACAAGAGCCACAGTGCCACCTGCCTGCTTTCTGCTATTTTTGGTTCCAGGAAAGTCAGGAAATGAATAATCTTGGACTTGGACGAGACAAAAGCCAAAGTGCCTATTTTTCCAGAAGACTCCAGGAGCCAGAATACGAGATGGAGGAGGGCCAGGGGCTGGCCACACCCCCCAGGCGTGGGCTGGGCCTGGCCGCGCCAGGGCCTGGTGTGGTCGCCCCAGGCACCCCCTCGGTCTCCCTCTTCGCCTATAAGAAGCCTTCTGACCTAAAAACTCTGGGGGTTCGACGTTTTTCCAGAAGGAGTTCCACTCCGCCGCCACCACCAAATTCCACGAAACAGCACCAGAAACTCCATTCTGGCACCCTGCCGGGACGGGGAATTGGAGGAGATCATCGCCATCATCATCACCATCGCTTCTCCATCGACCATCCATGTTTCCCCCATCTATGAGTGAGTAATCCCCCGTTGTAGGCTATGGGGATGCTAGGGATGGGATGAGATTGTTCATGTAATGGTATCAGATTGTTAGGGCTTGGTGCCTAGTATCTCTTATTAGTGCTTCATGACTTTGTTGCGACTTGTTGTCCTTAATGCTTGTCACTAGGGCCCGAGTGCCATGATTTCAGATCTGAACTTATTATTGATTCATTATGATAGTATTGTTCTTGGTCTTATCTGCAAGTTGTATACACACATTGTTGTTCGGAACCTATGGCCCCGAAGTGACAGAAATCGGGACAACCAGAAGGGAAAGGCTTTGATATGAGGATCACATGTGTTCATGGAGTGTTAATGCTTTGCTCCGGTGCTCTATTAAAAGGAGCACCTTAATTGCCAGTAGTTCCCTAGAGGCCCCGCTGCAAACGAGCTGGCAGGACAAAAGATGTTGTGCAAGTTCTCATTGTGAGCACGTATGACTGTATATGGAACACATGCCTAGGATTGTCTAGTACTTGGGTGCTTTATCTTATTTATCTGCAATTGCCCTATGTTCCGATTGCTATGTGAATTGTCTTGTCCATGCAACGCCCGTCCATCCATCCCTATGCCTACCGCACTCGAATCCCACCGTTTACTGCTTTTGTTACTACTGTCTTTGCTTTACTACTACTGTTACTTTGCTGTTCCTACTGCAAAACTATTGCTACTGATAAACTGCTGTGAGCAAGATTGTTTCCAGGTGCAGCTGAATTGACAACTCAGTTGTTAAGGCTGATAAATATTCTTTGGCTCCCCTTGTGTCGAATCAATAAATTGGGTTTCACTTCCCTCGAAAATACTACGATACACCCCGTATACTTGTGGGTCATCAGTTCGCTACACAAATTTAAATGGAGCCAATATAAGACTAGAAAAGCCCGCATATTTTCTCCATATTTAATTATGAGATGAATCGGCATAATGCCCCCAAACACATGATGCGATGTATGCAAACATGAATGGATATAATATGCAACAAGTAAAATATCATATTACAAAAATAGATGCTTAGGGTCGCACGTTTAGGGTCGGCGATCTTGGGGTTCTGAGGGTTCGGGTCTTCGGACTCCGGGATCAGGGCTTCGGGGTTCGGCAGGATCGGGCTCCGAGGTTTTGGATCTGTGAAGGTGACCTTGGGGTGTCGGCACCATCGCCTTCGGGTTCCAGATGGAGTTCTTCTCGTCCATCTTTGGCTGGTGTCGGGCTCAGCTTTTGGTGCCATAAGGTGTTGCCGTGAATGGCGAACTTGAATGGATCGATGGTATCCGGATGGTCTTTTCAACGGCACCCAATGACCTTGTCCAGCTTCTCATTCTCGCCCACCGACAGGTTGTGGGCGAGGTTACGGTACCCTACAACATCAGCATTTGCACCTCATCACATCCCGAGGCTAAAGCTATGTATAAGCGGGAACAACAACTCCACAGCATCAATACCAAAAGGACTGCACATGCACAAAGCCAACACCTCGAGGACTAGCTCGGTGTCGAAGACCTGCAGGTTGTGCTCGGGCTTGGTCCTAGAGAAGCTCGTGGTGGTCGGCGTTCAAGTAATCTGGACAGGAGGAGGTCGCGACCTGCAGAGATCGCGGGCGGAGCAACGAGGCAACAACCGAAGACGTTGTAGATGGGAACGGTGGAGATGTTGGCGTCGGCAGCGAGCTCCTAGGCGGCGATGGCAGCACGCGCTCACACGGCAGAGGGGAACGCTAGGCTAGAGGGTGGGGACGAGCAGAGCCAGACGTCCTCCAAGCCAACGAGGGGCCCGATGTGGCGAAGGCGAGGCGGTCGTGAGGTCGTAGGCCATGGCGGCGAGCGGCCAGAGGTCGGTGCCTAGGCAAGGTTGGTGGTGGTTCTCGGTCGAGAGAGAGTGAGGTAGGCAGGGAGGAGATCGAGCGAGGCTCGTCTCGCTCCTGGCGGGAGAAAAAGAGGAAGGAGAGGAAAACACGGGGAGAGAGAGGATGTGGCGTGCGGGAGCGGAGTGGTGGGGCCAGGGTGGTATGACAGAACAAGGTGGAGCGGTGTACGCCGAAGGGACGCGTCGCGATGGGGTAGTGAGGCCAGGCGGGCGTGGTTGTGCGATGCAGGCAGGGCGGGGGTCGATCGGCAGCATGGCAGGGTTGGGCTCGCGCGCACACGGTGTGTGCGTCCCTGTGCTGTGTCGATCTGAAGTAGAGGGTCAGGTGTGGTGCGGCTGGGTGCACTGCGCGCGGATGGGTCGAGGCGGCGGCGGCAGGTGTGGGTGGTGGTGGCTGGGTAGGTGGGGCTAGGGTTTGAGATAGATAGGATTAGGGTTTTGGATTTGTAGTGGGTAGTAGGTAGCTACGGGTTGGGCTTTTGGCTTGGCCTGTGGCTGCCCCCCCTAATAAAAAGAAGTTTTATTTATTTATTTTTATTTAAACACTTTTGCAAATATCTTTTAGACAAACAAAATATCCGGAAGAGACCCGAGTTTTGATTTAAAATAAAAGAGAGGGGATTAATGTAGAAAAAAAATAGGGCTTTTAGGAAATTAGTTTTAGACGAACATATGCATGCTGATGACGATGCTCAAATGCAATATGGCATGATGACATGAGCATGCGGTCATGATGATGCACAAAACAAAAACACAGCGATTTTCTAGTAGTGGTTTTACCGGGGTGCTACACCAGACCACCCCCTGGCGCGGGCCAGGCTTGGCCGCACCCAGGTGGTGTGGCGCCCCCTGGCCCTTCTCTGTCTCGTATTATGGCTCCGCGTCCCCCTCGGTGAAAAACTGACTTTGACTTTTGCCCCGTCCAATTCCGAGAATATTAATATGTTAGTCCAAGAAAGTGTATAGAAAGTACCCCAAAGTGTGGACAAAACATAAGAAAGTAGATAAAACCAAGCATGGAATATCAAAAATTATGGATACGTTTGCAGCGTATCAACATCTGCAAGCTTAACTCCTGCTCGTCCTCGAGTAGGTAAGTGATAAAAAGAAAGAATAAGTTTTGAGGTGACATGCACCATCATAAACTTGATCAAAGTATTTCTAAAACAATGATAGCTGGGATCAAAGTACTTCAATCACAAATAAGACATAGCAACTATGTTGCAACATGAAAAGGCACAAACAAAAGATTCATGAATAACAATGCTTTGCAAGAAGTTTGTTTGTTTCACATAAAGAAAACATAGTATAATGGCATTTAGCTTGTCCCTCATAGAGTAGGAAATATAAATGCACAGCACACCTTCAAAGTTCATAAGAGTGACTAGATACAAATAGTTTAAGAACAAGCAATATCAAAGTTATGCATCAATCAACAAGTCTTGGGACAGTGCACATAGAACTAAGAATGGCCACTATGCTCTCAAAGTAGGTGCATAAAGATAGAAGGTCGAGACTCAACATAAAAGTAAAAGAAGGGCCTTCATAGATGGAAGTAGGAATTCAATTTTCATAAAGAGCTTCCAAAAATTATGGTACATTTTAGCTTTCAGTTCTCATTACCCCTATCAGAAGCATCTTGAAGTGATTAAGGTTAAAGTGAACAAACGATGGAGTATATGCTTGACGAATTATAAGTTGGAAATCTCATGTCCCTTGAATACGAGGGCCGCTCCTCATGCTACTCAAGTTTAGTTACCTATAAGTTCTTGTCATAGTAAGTACATGTGTATCATAGAGAACCGCCAACGGGGTACCCCTTGCCCGATGAAACGGAAGAATCCCCATATCAAAATGACAAGGCAAGCAGACAACGAGCATCTCAACAATCTTCTTGTTTACCATGGGAAAATGGTGCTTTTTTCTCTCTTTCCTCTTTTCTCATATCTCTTTTTTTTTTCTTTTTCTCTTTTTTTCTCAATATCTGACTCTCTTTTTATATAAGAAGAATGCTTCATATATAACTCATTATGGTTACACTGCAGGTTTCCACCATGACGACATGGATTAGACGGGCGGCCTAGACGTTTCTCTAACACATATACATAACTCCATGGACGTACAAGCTCCCCTTTCATTTCACACAGACGATATCCATAGACAAAAGAGCATGATATCAACTAGGTACAAAGTAAAAGTGCAATGTTGAAAGCGTTCCCCATGACAATATGGTTCTGCTCATCCCCAACATATAAGTGCAAGCATATACAACATAGACGACATAATGGTTCAAGTTTATTAAGGGCTAGAAAATTAAAGTGTGCCATCAAGTTTGTGAGAGCTTTAATCACTAGTTTTCTCACAACAAGTTTAATTCGGAAGGTATATAAAAACATGAATATACTTGGAATAGCAAATGCTAATAGGTAGGTATGGTGGACTCTTTGGAATAACTTGGTTTTAGGAGTTGGATGCATGAGTGGAAGTCATACTTGGTTATGGTGGCTAGCAAAAGACTGGGAGCGACCAACTAAGAGAGCAATAATGGCCATAATCATGCAGAGCGACAAAACATCATTAATCAAAGCATAAAGTGATATTACAAGTCAAAAACTAAAGGATCATAAAGGCTTTGGTGACTTGGGATAGTCATAACATGGTGTGAGCATGCGCCAAGTTAACCAAAATAAAGCATCAAAGGAGAATACCACAATACTATGCTTTAATATGCTAAAACAACGCATGCTTCTTTCAAGGCACATTAAGCAATCTCAATTATTTATAACAAGTCATGCTACATCAAATATCACTAAGCATAAAGCCAAAACAATATCAAGCATGGCATGACAAAGCATAGACCATAGTCAAAAAGAAGCTTTTTTTACCACTTAAGCATGAACTTTCCTACTCTTTCCAATCCAAACCAAACTATTTGAAAACCAATGCATAAAAGAGGGGTACAAACAATTTATGCAGCAAACTAAGAAAACCAAAACGAAAAACAAAAAAGAAGACACTCCAAGAACAACACAACTGTGCATGAAACAATAAAAATGAAGTGTTTGGAAGAAACCTGGGATTTTTATTATGAAGAAGGGGATGCCTTGGGCATCCCCAAGCTTTGACGCTTGTACCTCTTGAATATTTGTTGGGGTGACACGGGGTGGCATCCCCAAGCTTGAGCTTTGGTACATTCTTCATCTCATTACATCATTCTCTCCATACACCTAAATTTTTTTCCTTCATACAAAACTTCACACAATCTTTATTAGCAACATTATTGCACTCAATATAACAAGTATTTAGGTTCAGTTCCAAGACCAATAAAACTTACATTAAAACACAAGCTACTATATAACTTCCCTCAAAAATCTCAATTCCCCAAAATTTACTCAAAAAGGAACCAACAAGAAGCAAATGCAAATAATGGCAGAAATCTGTCAAAACAGACCAGCAGGTAAAGACGAATTTTTTCGAAGATCTTATGTTGCTCAAATAAAAAAGTGTTGAACTAACGAAATTTATATAACAACCTGGGGCAGAAGCACAAATAATTACGCCTCAAAAGAACGTACAGAGATTTTACACGAATTTTTACGGTGAAGCACAGAAATCTGTTTCGGGACAGCAACTTTCCCAATCAGTACTTCTCTCTCATTAGAGGTTACTCTTGGCACAAAAAGCAAATAAAAAGGATGAGAAGCGGTTATTACAGAGGTAATAACTTCCAAGACTCATCTAAAACTTTTGGGTTATTTCCCAATAAGTACTTTTCTTTAACGCCTTTAAGTTAGGCATAAGAAGTAAGAAAAATAATCAAGTGTTCTCAAATGAAGAAGCATGAAGATTAATACTAGAAATATCTTAAACAAGGCAAGGTATCTGATCCAAATAAGTTCTAGAGGATCCTCTCTCAACGCTTTTGGGTTCACTATTTTCATCAAAAGGGTTTTCTGGAACAATCCAATCAAAATTCTTTTCCATGGCTTCATGCATCGCTACAAGTTTGAAAGGTAGTGGTATCTTAATTTCCTCCCCATTAGGTTCGGTTTTATTCATTTTTTCTCGTGTACCAACAACATATACACATGAGCCTAGCATATTAAAACGTTCAAAGAATTTTCTAGCTTCCTTGGCAACCTCAGAGAATTCCTTAAGCAAAGTTTCCAGAATAAAATCTCTCTTTTCAGGGTCATCAATTTCTTTAAGTTTAAGAAACATTACTTGAATTAAGGGGCTAAGGTTAACAAACCTGGCTTCCAACATGTGAACTAAAGAAGCTGCATCAATTTCATAGTTTGGAGCAAGTTCTACAAGGGATCTATCCTCAATATCCTCATGCTTACTAACATGATTAAAGAATTCTTTAATATTATCTTTTCCAATTATAGAGCCACTACCTATTGAAAGGTCTTTCAGGGTGAATTTAGGGTTCAACATGGTGAGCTAAGAAAGAGGTAACAACTATAGAAAGACTTAATTTTTTGTGTGTTTTTTATAAAGAAAGCAAACTACTAAAATTAATTTTTTTGAAGTTTTTGATAAAGAAACAAGTAAACAAAGCAAAAAGTAAACTAAGCAAAACAAAAATAACAAAGTAAAGAGATTGGTTATGAGGGACTCCCCATGTGAATATGTCCTTGACTCTCCAGCAACGGTGCTAGAAAAAGTCCTTGATGGCCCAAAATATATCAAGCTCGTTGGGGAACCCCAAGAGGAAGGTATGATGAGCACAAGAACAAGTTTTACCTCAGTTATGAAACCAAGGTTTATCGAACCAGTAGGAGCAAGGAAACACCTCCAAGGTGTTGGTAGCTAGACTTTGGCAGGGCGCACTACCTGCGCCAGCAGCAACGTGGAGACCTGCACAACACAACTACAGAACTTTGACCCCAACTTACAGTGAGGTTGTCAATCTCACCGGTTTTGCTGAAAACAAAGGATTAAACATATTGTGTGGAAGAAAGTAATAGTTTGCAGAAAGTAAATGGAAAGCAGTAAACAATTGTAGATTGATGGTAAAAGAAAGGACCAGGGTCCATATCACTAGTGGTGGATCTCCTTAAGATAGATGACATGTTGGGTGAACAAATTACAGCGGGAGAATTGACAAACATCGAGAAAGCAATATGCATATAATACTCATCTTGACTCCTTTGATATTTGATTGGGCATTACAACATTATACATAGACCGTAATCCAACTGCATCTATGACTAATAATCCACCTTCAGGTTATCATCTGAATCCCCTCCAGTATTAAGTTGCAAGCAACAGAGAATTGCATTACGCATTGCGTGTAAAGCAAACAATACGATTGTTCTATGAAGAAAGGATTGATGTTTTCTCCCTAGTAGCAACTGAAGGAGATATGCCCTAGAGGCAAATAATAAATAGTTTTTTTATTGTCATCAATTAGTTTATAGTGGTTTCATATTGTGCTATAACTGTGCCAATTAGAAATATTGGTACAGGTGTAGTATGAAACAACCAAGTCCCTAGTAGCCTCTATTCATACTAGTTCATTGGTCACGAAGATGATCTGGCTTTCAAGATCATGGGCATTTATGCCGACTGACAACGAAATCATATCATTGGAGAATGATGTGATTGGACATTCCTCGAAGGATTGCAAGACGATCAAGCCATATAGTTCATTGTTGCAATAGCTATACCTAGACTCCTTCTCCTTAGACCGTGAGATGATATCAATCACAGTCTCCCAAGAGTGCTTAGATAGCATCAAGTGCCAGTTGGTAATACAGTGGTTATAAAGGTGTGTTCAGGTACTCGGAGGAACTGTAGAGGCAATATATGTCAAGAGCAGGATTTGTTCACCCACATGACGGGTAAAGATACATACGGCCGGCTTGGTGAGATTACATCTATAAATGTTGCAACATGTGACTAGGTCACGGGGATGGAATATCATGGTAACAAGAAAACAAAACTTGTTGTGAACGAGATTGAACAAGGTATGGGATACCAATGATCGGATCTCGGACAAGTTGTATCGAGAAACAAAAGGAAGACCATGGGTGGGATTAAACACACAATTAGAGAAGTCCTTTGGTTGACTTTCTCCCTCTCTCTCTCTATATCTTGTGACCATGGCCCCATGTTTGGGCTGTGCGATCGAGGCACACCTGCCGTATGCCGTTGCGCTGCAAGGATTCCTAGCCGGATATCAACTTCCGCACTCCCGGCAGGATCGGGGAGCCGGAGGTCTCATCATGCACCAGATGTGTACGAAGACACGAGGCGCAACACTTGGGGCGCTTAAATGTCGTGAGCCGGAGCTGTTGCATGATGAAGATGAAGAAGGAGCAAGGGGTGACCTGCGAGGAGCCTCGCGACCTTGAGGTCGGCTACGAGTACGACTACATCAACCACGTTCTCCGCGGAACGTTAACCGCGTACGGTCTACAAGTGTATGTATTCTATACGCTCCGGCCGTTACTGCATTACTACATAGATAGATCCTAGGCAGTTTTGGGGTTACATCGTAGGAATTTTTTTGTTTTCCGCACCGATCCCCAATAGTGGTATCAAAGCCGATCTATGCGTAGGAGTGCTGTACGGCCAGTACGCACAAGTATTGTGCGGGCATTGATCCCTTAGTTTTACCCTCTAACATGTACTTGTTTATATCGCGGTATTGTTTGATGAAGCGGCCCGGACCGACCTTACGTGTATTCGTATGCGAGACTGGTTCCACGCTCAACATACGGCTTGTACCGTATAAGTAACTAGCAGGTGTCTGTCTCTCATTCGATAGATGATATAGCATTTACAACGGAGGGCCCCGAAAAGGGTGTAGTAGAGACAACTGTCGGATCCATGTTGTGGTTGGAAAGTTCGTAGTTTAGAAACGGTTCTAGTGCGAAAGCCCTAACAACCACGTAAAACTTCCAATAGATAAAGTAGAGGCGTCTAACTTTATTTTGCAGGGGGCATGTGATTATGATATGGCATTGGTCGTTACAAAGGTAAAGTAGTTTACTTTTCTGTTACTAAGTAGTATAGTAATAGTCATCGTTCCGATGAACAACCTGGTGGAGGCATCGTGGACTTGGCATCAAACCAAGGGCAAGATGGAGATCATGCCGGAGCACTCGATGGATATCAAGGCGCAAGAAGCACCATATCATATCACATTATACATATGATGTTGATACCTATTTTACATCTTATTATGTGCTAGTATTTAGATACCCAACGGTAGCAAATAAGATAATCCCTATTTAATTTCAATGTTCCGTGTTCCACTTGTGTGTGCACCACCAAGAAAGTTCTTCGTTATGAGGCGCCCTGCGGTGAGTAGGGGTCAGACATATCTACGTTCGCATACAGTGGGTGTAAGCCATGTTGCACAGCGAATACACACAAGTTAGATTTGGTGAGCCTACCATGTGCAGACATGGCCTCGGAACACAAGAGATCGAAAGATCGAGCATGAGTCACATGGATGATGTTATTGACATTAGTGAATGTCTACCTTTGATAATGCACTGATGACCACGATGATCGGGGGAGGTGCAGAGGATAGGGATCATGTGATCACTAAAATCGTCCAGGGGATGACAGTTTTAGTGGAGACCAATTATAAATTGATCTCTTATTATAAACTTAGTATAGATGTTTGTTTGCAAATATCTTGGTACATCATGGCCTATCCCATTGAGGTCCTTTGCGACCATGGGAATATATTGCTTAATATGGAACTTAGCAAAAGCATCCAACTTCATAGATTAATACCCACGCCTGAGGGATATCCTCGTAAAAGGTGATCTTCTCTTCTTGATACTATAACCATTAGGAGATAATTCGATGACTCTGGAATGTTTGTGTTTTCTCCATCATCATCCAATAGTCCATTCTCCATTCAATGGAGAGTTGGTATACATTTTGTATTCTACAGAATAAGGCACATAGAGTATGAGCCGTTGGATGTGTTTTCCTCCATCATGGATGAAAAGAGAATGTTTGGAAAAACACTTAGCAATCTTGCATTAGAGTTTGACAACTCTTAGAAGGGCTTGATTGCAAATGGAGTTCATGGATGAAAAGGTATATGTAAGATATATAAATTATAAATGTGGTTCTTGCAAAACTCGTTGCAGTTTGCAAAGTATTTGATACTTGTCCCGTTTTGTGAAAACAGGAGGATCTGCTTGAGAATTGCTGGTTTTGAGGCAGCGTGACTTGATGATGGCAAGCAAAACAGTTGATGGCCAACATCACCTCTTTCCTCAAAGTTTGTCATTTGGATTAGTGGACTTGAATATAATTTATAATCCTAGTTTGTGTATCTTGCTTTTGGTGGGACGATTATTCATATGAACAACTTACAAGCCAGTTTGTACTATTCTTATGAACAATACCGTTATGGTCACATTACGATTATAAACAAGTTATTCTCATCACTATGTTAATGATAATAGTTTAAACATTTATAAAAGGATTAGAATGCTAAAAGATACCCGAAGTTTAATAATGAAATGACACTATAGTTTAAGTCATTTTGGTTATTGCATGTTCTTTATGAAGATCGGGGTCCTAGATGCTTAATCTAGAGACTTTGCAAAACCATGCCTCTTGGGCAGAATGACTAAAACTCTGCATTCTGGTAAAACGATGATATGCGAAGAAATGTTGAGTCTTATACATAGTGCTGTATCGTATTTTCAACAAGTAGTGGAAATCATTTATTGTGGACTTAAGTAAATAAGCGTATTTACTTAATAAAACATAAGTTCGAAATGATTTGAATTGTTCAAATGAGTTCACAACAATAAGAGGATATTGATATTAACTGAATTAACAAGTTTCTTTGATTTGATCAACATGACTAAAGTATTCAAGTTAAGTTGAGCATAAAAGGGACTTGTGAAAGATGTTTCACAAATTATGATAATTGGACGAATTCAAACTATGTTGAAATGTCTAAACATCATAATCATTATGTATTAGATACATATGGTATAATATCATCTCTTATAGGGGTTATAGTTATCGTTTAGAGTTAGAGATCAAAATAAGCAAACACTCATTTGAAATACAAAGGAACATCTAAAGATTCGTGGAAACAACACCATAAGTGTTATGGCAAGTTCGAGTTTCTGGATATTTTGATAACTCGAAGTCGTGGTGAATAAACAAGTCTTCGTAGAGCGTTCTTAGGAAACTGTGAATGCATCTTCCACAAAGGGGCAAACTTGTGGTTGTCCAAAGTCAACGTGTCTTAATGAAGATACAAGTGGAAGAAAGTAAAAGATCAAAACAAGGTATTTGACCTTGCCTATGAATTGTTGAGTGGCACAGTGGAATTTGTTTCATGAATCCAAACTCTACATATAGAGGTGAAACCAATGATAATGATCATAAAGTTTCAGGGAATACTTTTACTAAAGAAAGTAGGATTCAAATATATATTCTACAAATTTGTGCAATTATAGTTGATTCACTTGTCATGTTGTGAACAAGACATACCTACGAATTACAAAGAAGCGTGTTGGACCTAAGTATGAGAAATGAATGGTCATTGAAATCTCGTTAGTGGAATTCTTGATTTGATAGTGATCAAGGAATTTTGGAATATCCAAGATTATCGAGAGGACCTAGTTTTGAGTGGGAGCAAATCAGCTTGGCTAATTCATAATATGTAGCTGACATATTTTGAGTGGGAGCTAAGTGAAATCCCTGGATCTCTAACATGAACGTCATATTTGAGTGGGAGCGTGAAATCATTATGGAATAAGTAGACATCATATGTGAATGATGTGATTGGTGTTAATAACGTTTAAGTTAGATAAATAAGGATGAAGTTGAAGTTATTAAACAATAAGATCTATCGAGATAGATTGGTAAGTTTAATAAACACTAAATGTCGAATGCTTCCTGGACTTGATTATAAAAGATGTTCAGAAAGTCCTAAGCAAGATTCTGAAGTAGCTCAGAATGGAATGAGGTGAGAAAGTAGTTCTTACTATATGAAGCATTGAGTTAGTATTGCAACTATGCCTGAGTCGTAGGTTCTTCCATATAACCATGTTGTATACTCGACGTATGTGACCCGAGGTTCTGGTTGGTAGGACAAAGTCTTAACTATAAGAACATGTCTTTAAGTGATTCCTAAGTTGATCACTGAACCAGAATTAAGTGTGTACTTAAATGGCAAGAAGAAATGTAAGTGACATAGATGCATTTCATGCAATAGGATCTACATAGATATAGAAGTATAAAAGCTCCATCTGATGTGATGTATAATGTTGTGGAGGGGCAAGTTTGCTTTTAACGTAGAATGATGTGTCCCAGGGCCCAATGCCCATGAGAAAGCCGTCGAGGTTGATCTAACGTTACTGTAAGCTCCTGGAATTCGGCCTCGTTCTGCTGCCATAACTATAGTATATACACAAAGGATAGCAAAGTGTGTTTCGAAGTTTAGATGACAACGGTGAAAATGACCGTCATCATAAACACTAGAAACAAAGTCTCACTTTGTCGCCAAACAAATACTTCAACCCATTATACGATAATGGTGTGAATGTCAAAATTAGGAAGACATTAATGATTTGCAAAAGACATAATGATCTAGTAAAACAAAACATGGACATGACGTTTCCCATGAGCATGCATGATCTGTAAACGCATATGGTATATGGTTTATATGAGTAAAATGATGTGGTTGGACATTCCTCGAAGGATTGCAACATGATAAAGTCATATAGTTCATTTTTGCAACATAGTCTCCCGAGAGTGCTTAGATAGCATCAAGTGCCACTTGTTAATACAGTGGTTATAAAGGTGTGTTCAGGTACTCGGAGGAACTATAGAGGCAATATATGTCAAGAGCGGGATTTGTTCACCCACATGACGGATAAAGATACATACGGCCGGCTTGGTGAGATTACATCTATAAATGTTGCAACATGTGACTAGGTCACGGGGATGTAATATCATGGTAACAAGAAAACATAACTTGTTGTGAACGAGGATGAACAAGGTATGGGATACCAATGATCGGATCTCGGACAAGTTGTATCGAGAAACAAAAGGAAGAGGATGCTACATTTAGCGGTTCAAACGACATTGTCATCAGAAATGCATAGGGGTCACATGGATATCCCTGGTCCCTCTATTGATCATTGATACAGATCATGTCTAGAGCATTCCCGAGCCGTGAGAGGATACACTTAAGGGTACGATGAGAGTGATCATTCGTAAGACAGAATCACAGTAGAGAAAGAGAGAAAGCCGTAATCGTTCTGCGGAGAGATCCGAAGTTGTTCGGAGAAAGAATAAAGAAAAAGACCGGAAAAGTGTTTTCGGATAAATGGGAATTTAAATATATATTTATTATATGTTAATTGTGAATTAATATATTCTAAATAATATTTAGATTAAGATTTATAAAGGCAACTTTTATATTAGGCTAAACCTCCGGAGGGAAATAGCCTAGAATAAAAGCTGCAGAAAAATAAAGGGAAAAAGAAAAAGAAACAGCCCACGTGGGCGGTTTTTATTAACCGCCGTATGGGGGCGGATGACAGCCAACCAACCGCCGCGGTCCAGCCAGCTCGACCCGGCCCATGGGCGCGCGGGGAGCGGGCGGACTCGGCGTTGGGCAGCTAGCCGCGATGGGCCACGCGGGGCGGGAGCCAGCCCACCCGGAGTCAGCTACCACCGCCCGCCACCCAGGCCGCCAGGCGGGCCGCAGGAGCCAGCACCGGCCCAGGCGCGAGGCGCCGGTCGCTGCCGCTGGGCAGGAGCCAGGCAGGCGCGGGTTGGGCCGCGCAAGGCCCACTTGGCGGGCTCCTCCCAGGCTGCTGTGTGCTGTTCTCTTTTCCCTCTTGGGCTTGAATCAGCCCCGCCGGCTGGCACGAAATTTCTGCCTATTTCCTTTAATTAAATAGTCCCACATGGGAAACCTAATGGGGAGGGCACACCCCTCCGCCTATATAAAGGAGTGCCCATGGGTGGGATTAAACACACAATTAGAGAAGTCCTTTGGTTGACTTTCTCCCTCTCTCTCTATACCTTGTGACCATGGCCCGAACTCTGGGCTGTGCGATCGAGGCACACCTGCAGTATGCCGTTGCGCTGCAGGGATTCCAAGCCGGATATCAACTTCCGCACTCCCGGCGGGATCGGGCAGCCGGAGGTCTCATCGTGCACTGGATGTGTACGAAGACACGAGGCGCAACACTTGGGGCGCTTAAATGTCATGAGCCGGAGCTGTTGCACGATGAAGATGAAGAAGGAGCAATGGGTGACCTGCAAGGAGCTTCACGACCTTGAGGTCGGCTACGAGTAAGACTGCATCAACCACTTTCCGCGCAGAACGTTAACCGCGTATGGTCTACAAGGGTATGTATTCTATACGCTCCAGCCGTTACTACATTACTACATAGATAGATCCTAGGCAATTTTGGGGTTACATCGTAGGAAATTTTTTGTTTTCCGCACCGATCCCCAACAGCAATAACACATCTAGTACCTTAGAGATTTCTGTAACTTCCCTAGATTACTAGAGGCGTGAACCCACTATCGAGCATAAATACTAACTCTTGGAGTTGCTAGCATCTACTTGGCCAAGATAGCTACTAACAACAGAAAGCATGCAAGATCACAAATAACAAAGACATGATAGAATCAATAATCAATCTGAAATAGCATCTCAATATCCATCGGATCCCCGCAAACAAAACACGTATGATTATAAATAGATGATCTTGATCATGAATGGATCTCACAAGATCTAAACATGATAGCACAAAGGAGAAGAACCAGCCATCTAGCTACTACATGGACCTGTAGTCCAAGGATGAACTACTCACGCATCACACTGGAGGCTTGCATGGTGATGAAGAAGCCCTCTAGGGTGAATTCTCCCCTCTGGCAGGGTACCGGGAAGAGCTTCAGATCACTCCCGATCTAGTGATGGAGATGAAGGTGGCTATAGAATCTTTCGTGAAATTTTGATCGGGGTACTTAGGGTTTCTATATTGGAGGCATCTTATAGGCAAAAGGGGAGGCCAAGGGGGTGCCCGAGGCGGCCAGACCACCCCCTGGCGCGGGCCAGGCTTGGCCATGCGGCCAGGTGGCGTGGCGCCCCCTGGCCCCTCTCTGTCTCGTATTCTGGCTCCGTGTCCCCCTCGGTGAAAAACTGACTTTGGCTTTTTTCCCGTCTAATTCCGAGAATATTCATTTTCTAACTTTCCTGGAACCAAAAATAGCAGAAAATAGTCAGCTGGCACTGTGGCATCTTGTTAATAGGTTAGTCCAAGAAAATGTATAGAAAGTGCTCCAAAGTGTGGATAAAACATAAGAAAGTAGATAAAACCAAGCATGGAACATCAAAAATTATGGATACGTTTGCAACGTATCAGCACCTGTTTGGCTTCATGGGCATGTATGGGAAGACAAAAGATACGCCAGAAGCACGGCACGACCAGCATGAAAGATCGAGACGACCTGCATCCAATGAAGACAAATAAAGAACGTCTAAGTCCTGCCAGCTACGCTCTTACCAAAGAAGAGAAGGAAATATTTTTTGAAGTCCTTAGCAGTATGAAGATCCCGTCTGGCTTCTCGTCAAATATAAATAGAATAATAAATATGGCAAAGAAAAATTCCAGAATATAAAGTCTCATGACTTCCATGTGCTTATGACACAATTGCTTCCGGTTGCATTGAGGGGGATTCTGCCGGAAAATGTCCGACTACCCATTGTGAAGCTATGTGCATTCCTCAATGCTATTTCTCAAAAGGTAATTGATCTAGAAATTCTACCCAGGTTATAGAATGATGTGGTCGAATAACTCGTTAGTTTTGAGTTGGTCTTCCCACCATCCTTCTTTAATATTATGACGCATCTCCTGGTACACCTAGTCGACGAGATTAACATTCTGGGTCCTGTATTTCTACACAATATGTTCCCCTTTGAGAGGTCCATGGGAGTATGAAGAAATATGTCCATAACCGTTCTAGGCAAAAGGAAGCATCTCCAAGGGCTAGGGAACAGAGTAGGCCGTTGAGTTTTGTGTTGACTTTATTCCTGACTTTAAGCCGATTGGTATTCCTGAATCACGACATGATGGGACACTGAGTGGAAAAGGCCCGCTAGGAAGGAAATCAATAATATGTAGGGACAAACATTCTTTCGCTTAAGCACACTAGATAGTTCTACATAATTCCACCTTGGCAGCTCCGTATATCAACGAACACAAGAATACTGTATGCTCCAACAACCCGGGAAAGACTGACTCCTGGATTAGAGATGAACACATGAAGACTTTTGGCGTTTGGTTGCAAACACATCTCATGAATAACAACACTGTTGGAGATCAGCTGTACTTGTTGGCCAGCTCGATGTCTTCGACTATATGGAATTTCCAAGGATACATCATAAATGGGAATACATTTTACACGACCACCCAAGATAAAAAGAGCACTTACCAAAATAGTGGTGTCTGCTTTGATGCAACACACGACAATGGGTCAAAGGACACATATTATGGTTACATAGAGGATATATGGGAACTTGACTATGGACCTACTTATAAGGTCCCTTTGTTTCAGTGCAAATGGGTCAAGCTGACAGGAGGCGGGGTTCAGGTAGACCAGAAGTATGGAATGATAATAGTGGATCTCAACAATCTTGGGTACACTGACGAACCATTTGTCCTAGCCAATGATGTGGCTGAGGTTTTCTATGTGAAGGCATGTCTACCAAACAGAGAAAAAGAAAAGATAAGCAATCAAATACATCATACAATGAGCCAAAGCATAGTTCTTTCAGGGAAAAGAAACATCGTGGGAGTGTAGGAAAAGACAAACATGTCAGAAGATTATGATAAGTTTCATGAAATTTCGCCCTTCATAGTGAAGGATGATCCAAGTCTCGGTTTTATTGATGAAGATGCTCCATGGTTACGGCGCAGAAGAAAACTCCAACACTAGATGGCGATGTTGGTGGTGTGTAATAATGTATTAAACCTTTATTTTTGGTGATCTGCTTATATGGATATGAATTGACTCTCAATAGGTAGTATTACAACTTGTTGTGGCCAACACCCAAGACATTTTTTAATATTAAAAAATAAGCACTTGAGCGACCAACATGCAAGACATTTATTAGTCATAATCATGTCTAGCCCTATAGTATACAGCTTCCGGGTCGTCTTCGGAATTGTCATCGTCCTCGTCGCTAGGCACATGAGGTTGGATCCTCGGTTGCCCTTCCCTGGCTTGTGCACGGCGGAACCAGGGACCGTCAACCATGACATATTCCGGAGGCACCCGCCCCTCCGCCCTCGTATTCACGACACGCGGGGGGAGAGGGCTCCCGGATATCGACGCCGCTACGTCTGCGACCTTCACCACCACACCCCTCTTACGGCTCTGCTCCGGGTGAAAGTGCGGGTACTTGAGGCGAGGATGATCTCCCTCGTCGATGTAGCACATCACGCCGGTGATAGTCTGGTTCGCCCACCACATGCGGCGGCCGACTTCATTGTGGTTCACCGGGGGTGGGCCGTCACCCTCTTACCGAGCGAGCTTCCTTTTTTGACGGTTAGTGAAGAAGGCATTCCGGGTGGCGTAGTTGTCGGGATCCCAATGGGGATCCATCCGCTACTCTGGCGTGAGCTTGAGGTAGAAGTGGTTCGTGGTGGCCGCCTGGCGGGCGGAACCTTGAGGCACAGGAGGGACATGAACCCCTCCAGCTCTCAACATCTTGTCGACAGGCAGTCGGTAGCCCGGCGGGCATGGGTAGCTATAGGCGGACAGCTCCTCTGTCTCCTCGAGGGTAAAAAAGGACCAGTATGGGGTGTCCATTGTTGTTCGAGGGCTAGGAAGGTGTGGATTTGTGGATGACCTCAGCATAGATATAAAGGAAAAGGGCGGGAAAACATGACGGGAAGCAGTGGGAAATGGCGAGAAAGCACAACGCGTGGCTTGACGGCTCTGAGTTTGGCAGGAAATATCTTTAGTCCCGGTTAGTGGCTCTAACCGAGACTAATGGCCCCCAAAATATTTTTAGTCCCAGTTACTAGTTTTAATATTTAGACTAACGATTTCAGAAAATAGAGACTGGTTTTGGATTAGTCAATCAAATTCAAACAATTTTTATGTTGAAAGTTTTATCAGATTCGAAAGTATGCAAAAGATATGAGTTACTGCATTTTTAATTGAAAATATGCAAAAATCATTAGTTGTATAACAGAGTATGATAATAGATTTATATTTCAGATCTTTTTTTTCTTAAAATTTTAATATATAATACATAATTTTCTTCATTATAGTATGATAGATATTGATTTGATAATATTTACTTATTTTTTATAAATAAAACAATTAAAAAATACCTCTAGTCTCGATTGTAGGCGCCAACCGAGACTAAAGGGTTGTGGCGCGCGCGCGAAACGCAGTGACCTGAAACACCCATAGTCTCGGTCGGTGGCTCTAACCGGGACTAGAGGTGGGTGGGTATAAATACCCAGCGCCTCCTCCCGGTTCGATCCACAAACAGGTACATGGAGTTCTCACCTTCTTCTCTAACACCACCGCCGCCCATGAGGTGGAGCCCCGCGTCGCCAGTCCTCACGCCGCCTATCTCCATGCTAGGAGGAGCCGCCGCCCGCAAGGAGGAGCCCCACACCGCTAGCAGGGAGGAGCCCCGTGCCGCGCCCATCCGATCCCCACACAACCGCCCCTCGCTAGAGGAGGGAGAGAGGTGAGATAATTAAACTATATATTTTGCTTTTTCTTTTTATTTGTAATATAGGAATTAATGATTATTACGTTTTTAGTTTAGTTTTATATTAGTTTAGTTATATATAGGAATAATTATTAGTCTAGTTGTATATAGGAATGTATATTGGTTTAGTTGTATATATATTAGGAATTATTATTAGTTTAATTAGTTGTATATTAGTTTAGTTGGATATCGGAAATGATTATTAGCCCCCCACTATGGCAATATTTGACAAAATTATGATCTTCGTTTACAACAAAGCCTTCAATGGTTAAAGTTCTTTCAAACTTCTTTTGCCACTTCTTAGGAGCTAGCTTAAGACCATATAAAGACTTCACTAACTTACACACCTTTCCTTCTTGACCATGTGCTACAAATCCATCAGGCTTATTGATGTCTACGCACTTCTATTCTTTTAGACAGTTGTTGGGCCGCCAAGTGCAGAGGTTTGTAGAACAGCAGCAAGGATTCCCTTAAGTGGATCACCCAAGGTTTATCGAACTCAGGGAGGAAGTGGTCAAAGTTATTTCCTCTCAAGCAACCCTACAATAAAGATACAAGAATTCTCTTGTGTCCCCAACACACCCAATACACTTGTCAGGCGTATAGGTGCACTAGTTCGGTGAAGAGATAGTGAAATACAAGTGGTATAGATAATTATAAGTGGTAACGGTGCTAGAAAATAGCTTGATGGCCTGGAAAAGACTAAAGTAAAACTGAAATAAAGATAGAAGCAAGCAAACATGTAACAGATCTAATTGCAAACGGTGTTTCAATGCTTAGAAACAAGGCCCAGCGATCATACTTTCACTAGTGAACACTCTCATATAAATATCTTCTCTTTATGATACTACTCTTAACTACTCTCTGGTTGGACACTCTCATCATTGGTAGGGCTATAACAGCACACCTCAAAGTTCATCTTTCCCATCTAGAAAACCCCACACTATCACCTTGACCTCTAGATGGTTCCAACAAACACCACAATTTCATAGAAACATCCAACTCCAAATATAACTCATAACAAGTATTTGTAATCTCTAGCCTAAGTGCCACCATGGTGTGCATGCTGTCACTTTCAAACACATGGGGAGAGTAGAGATCTATTAAAGCACTTGAGTAGCAAGGTAGATCTATAGATTACAAGCTCATGATCTCAATAAGATCATGCATAGAGAGAGATGAACACATAGATACCGGTCGAACCCTTAGCCTCGAGAGAGAACTACTCCCTCCTCATCATGGGAATCAGCAATGGTGATGGAGATGGTGGTGGAGATCGATGGAGATGGCTCCGGGGGCACTTTCCTGTCCCGGCAGGGTGCCGGAATAGAGACTTCCTGTCCCCCGAATCTCCCCTTCGGTGGCGGCGGCGCTGCGGAACTTTTCGTGGCTGGAGGCTTGATGATCTAGGGTTTATGCATCGGGAGGCTCTTATAGGCGAGAGGGGAGACCGAGGGGGTGCCGGAGGGGCCCACACCACCCCCTAGTGCGGCTTGGCCTGGCTCGCGCCACCAGGTGGTGTGGCCACCCTCTGGCCCTTCTCCGTCTCGTATTCTGGCTCCATGTGTCCCCCGGTAAAATAATAACTTTGGCTTTTGTCCCGTCCAATTCCTAGAATATTCATTTTCTGACTTCCTGGAACCAAAAACAGCAGAAAACAGGTAGCTGGCACTGTGGCTCTTGTTAATAGGTTAGTGCAAGATAGTGTGGACAAAACGTAAGAAAGTAGATAAAACCAAGCATGGAGCATCAAAAATTATAGATACATTTGCAATGTATCAACATCCCCGAGCTTAACTCCTGCTCGTCCTCGAGTAGGTAAGTGATAAAAAGAAAGAATAATTTTTGAGGTGACATGCACCATCATAAACTTGATCAAAGTATTTGTAAAGCATTGAAAGCTGGGATCATAGTACTTCAATCATAACATGAAACACAAAGTTCTAGCAATAAGACAAAGAAACTTTGTTGCAACATGAAAAGGCACAAACAAAAGATTCATGAATAACAATGCTTTGCAAGACGTTTGTTTGTTTCACATAAAGAAAACATAGCATAGTAGTATTCAGCTTGTCCCTCATAGAGTAGCAAATATAAATGCATAGGACACCTTCAAAGTCCAGAAGAGTGACTAGATACAAATAGTTTAAAACAAGCAATATCAAGGTATGCATCAATGAACTAGTCTTGGGACAATGCACATAGAACTAAGAATGGCCACTATGCTCTCAAAGTAGGTACATAAAGATAGAAGGTGGAGACTCAACATAAAAGTAAAAGAAAGGCCTTCATAGAAGGAAGTAGGGATTCAAGTCTCATAAAGAGCTTCCAAAAATTATGGTACTTATAGATTTTAACTCTCATTGCCCCTATCATAAGCATCTTGAGGGTGATTAAGGTTAAAGTGATACAACTAAGAGGATATGCTTGAAGAGTTATAAACTGAAATCTCATGCCCCTTACTTACGAAGACCGAACCTCATGCTACTCAACTTTAGTCATGAGTAAGATCTTGTGATTGTAAGTACATATGTATCATAAAGAACCGCCAATGGGGTACCCCTTGCACATGACACAGGAGCTATCCCGTAATCAAAATGACAAGGCAAGCAGACAATGAGCATCTCAGCGATCTTTTTATTTTCTATTTTCATAGGTTTTTATTGAGGATGCTTCATAGAATGCTCATTATGGTGATGCTGCAAGTTTCCACCATTATTAAGCATGGCTTAGGCTAGCGGCCTAGGTGTTTGTCTAACACACATACAAACTCCATGATCTTACAAGTTCCACTTTTATTTCACACTGCCGGGATCCATAAGCAAAAGAACATGATATCAACGGGGTACAAAGTACAAGTGCAATGTTGAAAGCGTTCCCCATGATACATGGTTCTACTAATTTCAACTTATAAAGCGCAAGCATATACGCAACAAAGAAGGACCCAATGCTTCAAGTTTATTAGATGCAAAAAAGTAAAGTGTGCCATCAAGTTCGTGAGAGCTTTAATCACTAGTTTTCTCATAACAAGTTTAATTTGGAAGATAAACAAATGCATGAATATACTTGGAATAGCATAAGATAATATGTAGGTATGGTGGAATCTTTGGAATAACTTGGTTTAGGGAGTTGGATGCATGAGTGGAACTCATACTTGGTTGTGGAGGCTAGCAAAAGACTGGGAGCGACAAACTAAGAGAGCAATAATGGCCATAATCATGCAGAGCGACAAAACATCATTGATCAAAGCATAAAGTGATACTACAAGTTGAAAACTAAAGGATCATCAAGGGTATGGTGACTTGGTATAGTCATAACATGGTGTGAGCATGTGCCAAGTCAACCGAAATAAAGCATCAAAGGAGAATACCACTATACTATGCTTTAATATGCTAAAACAACGCATGATCCTTCTAAGGCACATTAAGCAATCTCAATTGTTTATAACAAGTCATGTTAAAGCAAAGAATACTAAGCATAAAGCCAAAACAATATCAAGCATGGCATGACAAAGCATAGGCCACAGTAAAAAACAAGCTCTCTTTACCACTTAAGCATGAGCTTTTCCTACTCTTTTCCAAACCAAACCAAACTATTTGAAAACCAATGTATGAAAGAGGGGGTCCAACCAATTTATTCATCAAACTAAGAAAACGAAAAACAAAAATGAAAATGAAAAAGAAGACGCTACAAGAACAACACAACCGTGCATGAAACAATAAAAATGGAGTATTTGGAAGAAACCTGGGATTTTTATTGATGAAGAGGGGGATGCCTTGGGCATCCCCAAGCTTTGACGCTTGTACTTCTTGGATATTTCTTGGGGTGACACGCGTGGCATCCCCAAGCTTGACCTTTAGTCCATCCTTCATCTCATTACTCATTCCTTCCATACACCTGGAATTTTTCCTTCATACAAAACTTCACACAATCTTGATTATCAACATTAGTGCACTCAAGATAATAAGTCTTAAGTTTCAGTTCCAGCACCAATAAACTTCCATTAGAACACTAGCTACTGAAGCACTTCCCTCAAAAATCTCAATTCCCCAAAAGAACTCAAAAAGGAACCAACAAGAAGCAAATGCAGAAAATGGCAGAAATTTGTCAAAACAGACCAGCAGGTAAAGATGAATTTTTTCGAAGACCTTCTGTTGATCAAATAAAAAAGTGTTGAACTAACGAAAGTTACATAACAACCTGGGGCAGAAGCACAAACATTCATGCCTCAAAAGGACGTACAAATGGTTTACACGATTTTTTACGGTGAAGCACAGAAATCGGTTTCGGGACAGCAACTTTCCCAATCATTACTTCTCTCTCATTAGAGGTTACTCTTGGCACAAAAAGCAAATAAAAAGGATAAGGAGCGGTTATTACTGAAGTAATATCTTCCAAGACTCATCTAAAACTTTTGGGTTATCTCCCAATAAGTACTTTTCTTTAACGCCTTTAAGTTAGGCATGATATTTTGAGAAGATGCTCACGTAAAAAATATGAATTGAAGTAAAAGAGAGCATCAAGAAGAAAATTCAAAACACTTTAAGTCTAACCCACTTCCTGTGCATAGGAATCTTGTAAAGAAACAAGTCATGAAAGAACAAAGAAAAAAGCATAGAAAAGCAAAACAAGTGCAACTTCAAGACTTCAACATAAAGAAGGAAACTTAATATTGTTGAGACACATAAAACCATGTTTCCCTCTCTCATAATAACTTTCAGTAGCATCATGAATAAAATTAACAATATAACAATCACAAGAAACATTCTTATCATGAGCCACATGCATATAATAATTATTACTCTCCACATAAGCATAGTCATTCTTATTAATTGTGGTGGGAGAAAATTCAACAAAATAGCTATCATTATTATTCTCATCACCATAATCATCAAATATAGGAGGCATATTGTAATCATAATTAATGTTCTCCTCAATAGTAGGTGGACTGAAAATACCATATTCATCATTGTAATCATCATATATTGGAGGTTTGGTATCATCATAAGCAATATAATAGCTATCTTCCAAAGCTGGGGAACTAAAAAGATCATTTTCATAAAAACTAGCTTCCCGAAGCTTAGACTTTTCTATAGCATTAGCAATAATGGTGTCCAAAGAATTCATACTAACAACATTGCTATTAGCATTGAAATAAAGCTCCATAGGTTTTTTAATTTTCTCTTCAAACACTTCATGTCCTAACGCAAGATAAATACTATAAAGCTCTCTATTTTTTTGTTGTTTTCCATTAAGCCTAACTAGTGAAAACAAGAAAAAAAAAGACAAAATTGAAGAATCTAAAGGAAATAACTTCGAGCACTCACACCGGAGGATGTGACTACCTTTTACCTTACCAACCTGGCAACGGCGCCAGAAAATAGCTTGATGTCTACGCACTTCTATTCTTGTAGACAGTTGTTGGGCCTCCAAGTGCAGAGGTTTGTAGAACAGCAGCAAGGTTTCCCTTAAGTGGATCACCCAAGGTTTATCGAACTCAGGGAGGAAGTGGTCAAAGGTATTCCCTCTCAAGAAACCCTGCAATCAAGATACAAGAAGTCTCTTGTGTCCCCAACACACCCAATACACTTGTCAGGCATATAGGTGCACTAGTTCGGCGAAGAGATAGTGAAATACAAGTGGTATGGATAATTATAAGTGGTAACAGTGCTAGAAAATAGCTTGATGGCGTGGAAAAGACTAAAGTAAAACTGAAATAAAGATAGAAGCAAGCAAACATGTAACAGATCTAATTGCAAACGGTGTTTCAATGCTTAGAAACAAGGCCCAGGGATCATACTTTCACTAGTGAACACTCTCATATAAATATCTTCTCTTTATGATACTACTCTTAACTACTCTCCAGTTGGACACTCTAATCGTTGGTTGGGCTATACAACACACCTCAAAGTTCATCTTTCCCATCTAGAAAACCCCACACTGTCACCTTGACCTCTAGATGGTTCCAACAAACACCACAAATTTTATAGAAACATCCAACTCCAAATATAACTCATAACAAGTATTTGTAATCTCTAGCCTAAGTGCCACCATGGTGTGTATGCTGTCACTTTCAAACACATGGGGAGAGCAGAGATCTATTAAAGCACTTGAGTAGCAAGGTAGATCTATAGATTACAAGCTCATGATCTCAATAAGATCATACATAGAGAGAGATGAACACATAGATACCGGTCGAACCCTTAGCCTCGAGAGAGAACTACTCCCTCCTCATCATGGGAATCAGCAATGGTGATGGAGATGGTGGTGGAGATCGATGGAGATGGCTCCGGGGGCACTTCCCCGTCTCGGCAGGGTGCCGGAATAGAGACTTCCTGTCCCCCGAATCTCCCCTTCGGTGGCGGCGGCGCTGCGGAACTTTTCATGGCTGGAGGCTTGATGATCTAGGGTTTATGCATCAGGAGGCTCTTATAGGCGAGAGGGGAGACCGAGGGGGTGCCGGAGGGGCCCACACCACCCCCTGGCGCGGCCTGGCCTGGCCCGAGCCACCAGGTGGTGTGGCCACCCTCTGGCCCTTCTCCGTCTCGTATTCTGGCTCCAAGTGTCCCCCGGTAAAATAATAACTTTGGCTTTTGTGCCGTCCAATTCCAAGAATATTCATTTTCTGACTTCCTGGAACCAAAAACAGCAGAAAACAGGTAGCTAGCACTGTGGCTCTTGTTAATAGTTTAGTCCAAGAAATCATATGAAAAGTACTCCAAAGTGTGGACAAAACATAAGAAAGTAGATAAAACCAAGCATGGAACATCAAAAATTATAGATACATTTGCAATGTATCACTTATCCATATAAATTTCCTCATCTTGCTGTCCATTTAGAAAATTTGTCATAAAGTCCATGTGAGGCAGCCAAGGATAGTAGTACTCGAATAGTGGTCAATCTGGCCACAGGTGAGTATGTATCAAAGAAGTCTTCCCCTTCTTCCTGGGTATAACCCTTGTCCATAAGACGTGCCTTGTACTTTTCAATAGTACAATCAAGTCTAAGATTTTTCTTGAACACCCACTTAGATCCTACAGGTCTGCACCCATAAGGACGATCAGTGATTTCCTAATTTCTGTTAGATAAGATCGAATCCATCTCGCTTCATATAGCTTCCTTCCAGTAGTTTGCAAGATTCGGAAATCCATATATGGATTGAAGCAGGCAAGTCAGAGTTGGAACATTTGTTTTGATGAAGTGGTCAAATCATTTGGCTTCATCAAAAGTGAACAAGATTCTTGTGTATACACGAAATTTAGTGAAAGTTTAGTCGTTTTTCTGCTACTGTATGTGGATGACAAATTAATAGTCGGAGACAATGTTCCAATGTTGCAAGAAACCAAGAATTCTTTGGAAAGATGTTTCCAACTGAAGGACTTGGGTGAGGTGGCATTTATACATGGAATTACGATCTATATAGGTAGATCCCTAAGACTCATAGGCTTGAGTCAGCGTATATATCTAGATAAGATATTGAAGAAGTTCAATATGGATTTGGCTAAGAAGGGATTCTTACTAATGGCGTATGGAAGCTGACTTAGAAAGATTCAATGCCCATCGTCGTCTGATGAGAAAAGTCGGATGGAAAGGATCGCTTATGCTTCGGCAGTAGGATCGATCATGTATGCGATGATATGTATTAGGCCAGATATTTCTGATGCTCTATGTGTAACAAGAAGATACCAGTCAGATCCTAGCGAAATATACTGGATAGTAGTAAAAAATATCTTTAAGTACTTGAGACGTACTCAAGATGAGTTCCAAGTCTATGGTGGCGAGGAAGAGCTAGGTGTAAAGGGTTACACAGATGCTAGCTTTCAGACTGAGCTGGATGACTCGCGCTCACAATCCGGCTATGTGTTCATTGTGAATGGAGGTGAAGTGAGCTGGAAAAGTTCCAAGCAAGAATCAGTGCCCGATTCTACTACAGAAGCTGAGTATGCTCCTGCCGTAGAGGCGACAAAAGAAGGAGGTTTGATTAAAAAAATTCTAATTGAACTCGGGGTGGTTCCGGACTCGTCTAATCCATTGGACGTGAACCGTGACAATAATGGTGCTATTGCACAAGCCAAGGAGCCACGAGAAAACCAAATAAACAAGCACATACTCAGGAAATTTCACCTGATTCGGCAGTTCGTGGATCACGGAGAAATTAAGCTATGTAAGGTACACACGGATGAAATGTTGTAGACCCGTTGACCAAGCCACTTCCCACAACCTAAGTTCGAGGCGCACATTAGAATGATGGGCATGAGATGCCTAAGGCATGGAGATTCCTGTGTGTTCGACTCTAGTGCAAGTCGGAGAACCATATACTTGTGGGAGAACCATATATATGTCACTACAATTGTTGCAGGTGTGGAACCATATACTTGTATCTAGCTCTAGCCATTTTGTCCTTAGTCGTTTGAGGTTGGGATGGAAACCCACTGCCGAGACTAATTAGTAAGTCGGAAGATGGCAATATTTCACATGTCATGTGCATGGAGATGCTATCCGCCTTGCATTGGCTAGTCGGAAGAGGTACGATAACCAGACCGATCCAAAGGTTAGTAGGACATGAGAACACTGGCATACGCTCCGACTACGATAATGGAATACTTAGACCTGAGGTGATCGCATGATCCAAGTTGTGGAAAAGCCGGCTTTGACTCCGTCTAACGCTCACCATAACAGGGACTCATAAGGGTGGTCTTCGGCCAACTACGGAGCAAGCTACGTGATGTAGATCAGCCAAGACGGAATTTAACCCTCCATATCGGAGATATATTATTTGGGCCCTCTCATGTGATATGATTCAAAAGCATGGTCATGCGCTACTCGATCAAGTGTTGTTCGAGGTAGTACAACTTAGTGAAGTTGGAGGCAATCAGTTATCACTGCAATGAGAAGAGAGTTAAGCCAGCACTAGGATGACATAATCTCCCCTGCGGTTTGTCACTAATATCGTGAGGAAAAGGGACTCAGACAGATTGTCACATTGATGGCACCTGCGTAAACCGGAAGTCGGCAAGTCTTGCTAGAGGCCTCTACGAATTATCAGCTCTAGTGCGAAAGTCAGTGAGCTACTAGTCTAACTGAATGATTATTGAGTTGTGTCTGACTTAATGTAATCCTGCAGGATCGCACACTTAAGAGAGTGGAACTAGGCGGATAATGATCCGACTATCATAAGCCGGCAAGTTGGACTTGTTCGGACAAGGACATGTGTCAATCAGTTGGACCCGCTTTGACTAGGGTTAGAGTTTGGGACCGAGGGACACAAGTGTTTTGTGCCCTCACCTACTCGCCTATATATAGGAAGGTGGGTGGTGGTAGTCATGATAATCCATTGCTGCATCCTAGGGTTTCGCTAGACTTGGCAATTCCACCTTCTTGCCCCGCGGCGGCAAGACCGAAACTAGCACCTCACTTGCTGCTGTTCCACCTTGCACGTGTGTGAGACAGTAGAGGCACCACACCTGCGGTGCTCATCAGCGCCATTGGGCGTAGAAGTCGGAGGCGGAAGGAGGAGGAGCATGAAGCCGGCAATGAAGTGGTCCTAGGATTGAGCAGTTCGCCGGAGCTGGATGAGACAAGGGGAACGTACGGCATCACCACGATGCGCTTCCTCACCTTCCACATCTGCACGTCGAGAGGTACGAGCTATTGCCTATGACCTTGGATTGGGGTGGCTCGCTGGAGTTCTAGTCAGAAAAGATTTTTTTGTTTTTGGCCTGGCTCTGCGTGTTGCCACACACCTATCTCATCAACATTCAGCCAATTGCTGCTCTAAAGGATGGTATTCCTCTCGAGCATCTTTTTGGGTGCTCTCCTAATTATTCAGAGCTCCATTTGTTTGGTTGTGTTTTCTATGTTCTTCTTTCCCCTATGAACGCACCAAATTGACCGCTCAGTCCATTGAGTGTGTTTTACTCGGATGTAGTGATCAGCACAAATGCTATTGATGTAGGGATCCTATCGGTCATCGGATGCGTATTTCCCGGGAAGTGACTTTCGATGAGTCTCATCCCTTCTATCCACGTCCATCCTCCTCGACCTTTTCACTACAGGATATCTCTTTCCTAACATTACCTGATACACCTCCCCTTGTGCCTCGCATACCTACTCTTCCTCCCCGTCCCACTATTGCCGATCTGACACCATATTCTCCCACAGTTTCTTCTCCTTCCCTGTCGCATGACTCTCCACCTTCATCACCATTGTCTTCACCATCCCCATCACCTCAGGTGATTCCTTCTCGTCCCACTTTTCCTTTTCACTATACTCATCGCCCACGTGTGGTGGATGACTCTACCGATGTGCCATCTACTTCTAGTGTGTCGTCTCGGTCAACTTATGGTCTTCGTCCTTGGCCTTGACCCCCACCTGACTGCTATTCCCCTGATCAATCTAGTCTTTCTGATGTCCTTCAGCTGACCTCTTATCGAGATGATGTTGTTCATCTAGAATGGCAGCTTGTGAGGGCAGAGGAGATTGCTGCGCTTGAGCGCACATACAAATGGGATTTGGTTCCTATTCTTCGCCATGTTCGTCCGATCATGTGTAAGTGGGTCTATAATATTAAGACTCACTCTGATGGTTCTCTTGAGTGTTACAAATCTCGTCTTGTGGCTCGTGGCTTTCAGTAAGTGCATGGTCATGATTATGATGAGACTTTTCCTCCTTTGGCCCATATGACCACTGTTCGTGTTGGGTTCACAGCATAGAAAACAAAAAAATCCTACGAAGAGAACTATACGCCAAGATCTATCTACTAGATACAGAGCAACGGGTGGATATACATCCATGGAGAGAACTTACCCTCGAAGACAACAAAGTTTTGTTAACGAGTTGGAACTGTGGATGATGTAGTCATACGCTTGCCGATCTCAAGATCGTGTGGAAGTCCGAGCACCGCAAATCAGCAGCGCATCCGTCCTCGCACACACGTTCAAGCCACCAGACAACCTCCACCTCCTCGCTCCAACGAATCAGTGGAAGCAACAAATCCTTCCAGACACAAGGCCACCGGGAACATGTATCTCGCTAATCCGAGACCATGGGGAAATATCTAGAGAGGGAGAGAGATCCTTCACGAGGAGGTGTTCTTTGTGAGGGAGGAGAGGGGGGCCTTTTATAGGAGAGGGGGGGGGCTCCTCCCCTCCCATAGCCGGCGGCTAAGGGGGGTTCCCCCACCTCTTCCTCATTCATGTGGTGGAAGCTCTACTCACATCAATTCAAGCTCCACCCAAAGTTCCACTCACATGCATTAAATTTCCACCAAATTTAATGCAACTCTCATTTAATGAAACTATTTTATTTATTTTATTCAGAATTTTGTTAATTACTTTAATTAACAAACATTCACATAAAACCCCGTGCAACATTTCAATATCACATGCAGAACCACTTTCTGCAATTTCACCTGAAACAATTCCGCTTTCTATCGTAACAATTCCTTCGCTTTGAAATTCTTTTGTCTAAAACATATGTGCTCCTAAATGGTGTCCGACAACCCTTAAGTGTGTCACCCTATGGTTCGCGAATAATGCAGACATGATTGAGACTCCTCTCAGATCAATAATCAGAAGCGGGACTTGGAGATCCATACTGACTCCTGCACATTCAACGATGACTTTTGTGATCGTGAGAACCTTTAACGCTAGTAACTTAATCCCTTTGTCTCATTATATAACACATGTCCGAGATTCGATCATTAGTATCCAAATACCCAGTTTGATCTCGTTACCGACATGCACTCTTTTCTCGTGCCCGTGATATAACATTCTAGTGATCACTGAAGGGAATATGCCTGAGAGGCAATAATAAAGTGGTTATTATCTTATTCCATGTTTATGATAAATGTTTATTTTACATGCTATAATTGTATTGATCGGAAACGTCAATACATGTGTGTTTAATAAACAAAAAGGGTTCCTAGTTATGCCTCTCTTATAGACTAGCTCGTTGATTAACAAGATGATCAAGGTTTCCTGATCATGGACATTGGATGTTGTTAATAACAAGGTCACAACATTGGTGGAATGATGTGATGAACATTCATCCGAAGTATAGCATTACGATCAAAGTCATTATGTATATATTGCTATATCACTATACGAAGTAATCTTTATCCTTAGACCATGAGATCATGTTAATTGCTAACACCAGAAGAGTATCTTGATAACATCAAACGTCACACCGTAACAGGGTGACTATAAAGATGGGTTCAGTGCTACGAAGGTATTATGTTGAGGCTCATGGATCAAGAGTGGAATTTGTCAATCCCGATGACGGATAGATATACTCTGGGCCCTCTCGGTGATATCACATTAAGATAGCTTGCAAGCAAGTGATGTGATCACTAGAATGTTATATCACAGGAACGAGAAAAGAGTGCATGTCGGTAACAAGATCACATTAGGTATGGAGATACCGATGATCGAATCTCGGACATGTAATATATCACGAGACAAAGGGATTTAGTTACTAGCGTTAAAGGTTCTCACGATCACAGAAGTCATCGTTGAATGTGTAGGAGTCAATACGGATCTCCAGGTCCGGCTGCTGATTATTGATCGGAGAGGCGTCTCGATCATGTCTGCATTATTCGCGAACCGTAGGGTGACACACTTAAGGGATACCGACACCATTTGGAGCAAATATGTTTCAGATAAAGATTTAAGAAAGCGCTGGAATTATTTCAATAGACACCAAAACTGTTTCGGGTGAAATTGCTGAAATTGGTTATGCATGTAATATTGAAATGTTGCAGGGGGTTTTATGTGAATGTTTGTTAATTAAAGTAATTAACAAAGTTCTGAATAAAAATAATAAAAGAGTTTTATTAAATGAGAGAGCATTAAATTTCGAGAAATTTACTGCATTTAAAGTGGAGACTTTAAAAGGGAATGTAAAGAGGCATTTTAATGTGAAGGGGTTACCACCACATGAATGGAGTAGGTGAAGAGACACCTCCTCCATGCGTCGGCCATGAAGGAGGGGCACCGCCCTCCTCCTATAAAAGGCCACCCTCTCCTCACTTCTCAAACACACCTCCTTGTGAAGGATCTCTCTTCCCCTCTAGTATTATTTCTCCATGGTCTCGGATTAGCGAGATACATGTTCTCGGTGGCTTTATCTGGAAAGGAGTTGCTTTTCCACTGCTTTGCTGGAGCGAGGGACGGAGATTATCGGGGTACCGGACGTGTGTGCGATCACGGATGCACCGCTGCTTTGCGGTGCTGGACTTGGTGGTGCTGGAGCTGGATCTGATGGACGTGCTGGAGCCGGACCTGCTGGACTTCCTCACGATCTTGAGATCGGCAAGTGTACGACTACATCAACCACGAGTTCCTGCTCATTAACAAAACTCGTTGTCTTCGAGGGTAAGTTCTCGTTGGATGTATGTCCACCCGTTGCTTTGTACCTAGTAGATAGATCTTGGCGTGTTGTTCACACCGTAGGAATTTTTTTGTTTTCTATGCTGCGAACCCAACAGTGGTATCAGAGCCTGATCTATGCATAGGTGCTTTGCACGGGTAGTACACATATGTTTATATGTGGGCGATGATGATCATGTTATTGCATCTTCTATGTATTTTGGATATTGGTGGCATATTGGGATGAGGCGGCCCGGACCAACCTTACATGTCATCGTACATGAGACCGGTTCCACGACTGACATGCAACTTGTTTTGCATAAGTGGCTGGCGGGTGTCTGTCTCTCCTACTATAGTCAATATCTGATTTACAACAAGTTGCTAATAACTTGGTTATCCTCATTGTGGTTCATGTGCATAGGTAAGAACGGTTCTATCTCCGAAAGCCCTAAGCCACGTAAAACTTGCAATTGATAAATTAGAGGCGTCTAGTTTAGATCGTTGCTGGGCTAGTGTATTGATATTGTATTGTTGTAAGTAGATGTATGGTAGATACTCTTACAACACACTTAATGTGTAAGTTCCATAGACCTTGGCCTTACACACAAAGGAATGATAGAGATCATACCACGATGCAAATGATAGAGATCAAATGCATGGACCATATCATCTCACTTTACACATTGGATGTTAGCATCTTATACTGCTAGTTTGGCGCTTTTGGTAGCATTATAAGATGATCCCTCATTTAAATATCAAGATAAAATGTGTTCTTCCTTAAGTATGCACCATTTTATGGATCGTGTTTCGAGACATCACGTGCTGATCGGGTGTACTCGACTCTACGCTTTCATACAAACGGGTGTAAGACAGTTTTACACATGCGAGTACTAAGGTTCTTACTTGGCGAGCCTAGCATGTACAGACATGGCCTCGGAACACGGACCAAAAGGTTAAGCATGAGTCATATAGTTGATATGATGCCCATATAGATGCTCGTCTTTGAAGCTACATCAACTCACGTGATGATCGGACATGGTGTAGTGGATTTGGTTCATGTAATCACCAAAAGGACACGAGGGATGCCATTTTTGAGTGGGAGTTCATTTCTAATTTGGATTAGTCGAAACAAATTTGTCATAAATTAAATCAAAGTGAATTTGCATAGCTTGTTGTAGTCATTGGCATTCGTTTTCTACCTTATGCTTAGTTTTTATTTGAGATAATAGAACTATAGAATTCTGGATATTTACTTTACGAACTGGTATCATATTGTTTTGAATGTCAATTTAAAGTTTATAAGTCCTATTGCAAACTTTCACTAAACTCTATTTACTCCATGAAGTTTAATAAGTAGTATTAAATCAAGAGTAAGAATTCCAATGTTAGTATCTAAAATATCATGTTTGCCTCCATGATTATTGATATTCAAAAGTTTTTTTAATATCAAGATTATATTGGAGCTGAAAATTGTTTCAGAAACCATCATGTGTGAAAGATATTTTGATATCTGAAACAATGTTCTTGGTTGCATTATGATAGAGTATAATTTAGCAAAATACATGTTCTCATATTGTATGAGAATTTGTGAAGGTTGGAGACGCTAAGCATCCTAATCTACCAAAAAGGTTTTGGGAACTGATATTATACTCGCGATTCTTCCTTATAGGCTATAGTAGCTTGATCATAAAAGTTGTCATGATAAGGATGAATAGGAGATGTAAGTAAAATGTTTACTACACTAATAGATTACTAAAGAATGGATTTTTGAAAGAATGCCAAACATTTGATGATGGTGATCCACTTCAAAGTGCAAGTCCAAAGGCTTAGTATTTGACTATATACAAGCTTTGTACCATGTGTTATGTTGATGACACCACTATTGATGTTGATAGATTCTTTTAAAAGAAAAGGAATTGCTGAAAGAGAATCTATAAAATATTTGGCAGAAAATAAAAGGTTGGAGATGTCCAACTTGGGTATATAGAAGATATACATGTTATGGTTGTATTCCTTGCTTATTAAACAATGTGGTTCTTAGGTATTGGATACCGGTATTGGAAACCGAATTGGTTGGTATGAAGTGTCATACAGGACAACGCAATTCATGAACTGCAATGGCCTAAGTAACTAGCAAGAGAATAAGTGATGATGATGATCTAAAACAAATAAAGTGTTATTGTGCTTTTTCGTTGTCGTCAAACCTAGCCTTCGAGATTTGTTTTAATAACTGTTATTTTGTTCCGGTATTACGAGAACAATGGTTGTTCTAATAATTACCGTATTCCATAAAGGATGGATGAACTTTTCCAAGTCTAGTGGGAGAAATCACATCCATAAACACTATTGCTAAAATGTCGCAAGACAAATGATTGAAAGATCACTTATGAAGTGACATCGTTGTTTAAATTATATTGGAAAGAAAACATGAAGAAACTCCATGTTGATGGATTTTTGGAGTGTTTGATTTTGATCAATTGACGCATGTGACACTTTCCTCGAGATAATTGAAACTCCGTCCATAGGCCAGAGAGGAACAGATGACTAGCTTATTGGAAATTGTGCATGCTGATGTGCATAGTCCATTATGTAGCCATATGCAATGGTTCTTTTTTCTTCATATGCTTTCTTCGAAAATTTGATTGAATATATCTGCATATTTACTTAATAAGGAAGAAGTATGAAACATTTGAAAGTTGTTCAAAGACTTTCAAGCTGAAGTGGAAAATCGTTGTAGCAAGAAAATAAAGAGTTTATGATTCGATCATAAAGGAAGATATTTGAGTTACATGTTTAGCAAAACACCTAAGATTTGAGGAATTGTTCCATGAATTTGGATTTCCCGATAAACCACAGGAGTATGGTATGTTCGAGAGATGATATCAAACCATGTTTGACATGGTAAGATGAAAGGTGTCATTTATAATACTGCCATTATGTTTTAAGGATTGAAGCTTTAGAGACTACCGCTTTTACACTGAAAAGAGCACCATCATGATCCATTGAAATGACACCATATGAGTTATGATTTGGGATAAAACCCGAATTGTCTTTTCTTAAATTTTGGTATGCTATGCATAAGTAAAATGTTTACAACCGAAGTCGGATAAGCACGTCTTTGTAGGTTATCCCAAAGAATTTGTTGGGAATTTCTCCATAACACCGAGGACAAAAGAGTTTGTTACTTGGAACGTCAAGTTTCTTGAGAAGGAATTTTTCGTGAAAAGTTAAGTGGGAGGACAATAGAACTTTGATAAGGTTGTTGAACCTTAGCTATATGTGCTAAGTAGCGCAGCGCTGGAAAGTGTCCCGGTGGTGGCCACAATGCTCATGGCTCTCGTGATTACAAAAGGTGTGATCTCGGAGATTAGAGTTCCTATAGAACCGTGTGGGTCGGTAAGAATCAAATAGTAAGATTTGATAAGCAAGTCGTTATTATTTTGACAATGATGAACCGACTACATGCAAATAAGCGATGATGGGCCCTAACTCCATAAAATGACTAGAAGTCATAGAATCCGTGATAGTATCCATACACGAGAAATCAAGTTTCTGAACATGGAAGACCCTCCGAAAAGGCGTGAAGCCTATCGGTCGTGTTTGGATCTATAAAGAAATAAGACATGGATGTTTAACATCTATGAAATAGTCGACATGTCGGAAAGAAGTTTACGACAATATTCAAGGAGTTGACTATGACAAGATTTGATCTTTCATAGCGATATTTAGTCTTGACGGATTAATGTAGCAACCACTACATATAATTTGGTATATGGTAATTGAATAAACAAAACAATGTTCTTCTAATAGAACGGTTACCATGACACAGTCCAAAGGGTTTTGTTAATTCAAAGGGTGCTAAAAGGGCATGCAAACTTCAATAGTTGAAGTAAGCATAGCGGAGTTGGAATCTTCACCATGATGAAACTGTTAAAAGAGTTTAAATTCATCGGAGATGATGAAGATGCTTGCATTTGCAAGAAATTAAGTGGGAGCGCTGAGACATATTTCGAATACATTATGTAGAGGACAAATTGTTGATTGGAAATGATGTATCTTGTATTGACACAAGTTAAGAATCTCATTAAAATAAGATTTCAATGAAAGACTTGGGCAAAACCGGAATATTAGGCATCAATATCTATATGGATAGATTAAGGCGCTAATATGGTTGTGCCAGACATACATATATGAGATATTGAAAGAGTTCAATATGGAAACGACAAGAAAGGTGTTTGCTGCATGGAAAGGATTGTATCAAAATTCAAGTGTTTCAACACTTGGTGAGTAAAATCACATGAAGATTTTGATCGATTATACCATGATATGTATATATCTAGAATGTCCTATGCTCTAAATGTTATGAGCACATACTAGAATGTTTCATGAGATATTCATTGGACGATAGTAAAGATATTCTTATGAGCTTTGGAAGAACTAAGAATATATAATGTATAAGTGACAAATAGTTAAAGGTAGTTCATTGTAAAGTGTTACATTGATACTAGTTTTGTCACAAGATAAAAATTAAATTTATCTCAATTTAGACTATGGGTGGCACAATGTAATGGAAAGTATGTTCCATGGGTGATTTGGATGAGTTCCAAAGTTGAGACATTGTGACGGATACTGCAACAAAAGGCTAAGTATATGACTGCTATAGTAGCAGCATAGGAGGGCATTTCTGTTAAATAGTTTGTTATCAAACTAGGTGTGGTTCAAAGTGGGCTAATACTATGAATCTATATAGTGTGACAATAATATCAACATATTTTAACCGGAACGAACTAAAGGTCTACCAACGGACCAAATTTATACAATGCCATCTCATTTCAGAATGAGTGATGCGTAGAGACGCAAAGACATGCAAATGCACACAGACCTGAAACTGTCAGATCCGGAGATTATGTGAACCACTGGCAATAACGTATATGCAACACCAGAAAGCCATAGGTGTTCAATACGCAAAGTTTTTCAAACTAGATTATTGACTCTAGTGCAAGTGGGAGACTGAAGGGAATATGCCCGAGTGGCAATAATAAAGTGGTTATTATCTTATTCCATGTTTATGATAAATTTTTATTTTACATGCTATAATTGTATTGATCGGATACGTCAATACATGTGTGTTTATTAAATAAAAAGGGTTCCTAGTTATGCCTCTCTTATAGACTAGCTCGTTGATTAATAAGATGATCAAGGTTTCCTGATCATGGACATTGGATGTTGTTAATAACGAGGTCACAACATTGGTGGAATGATGTGATGAACATTCATCGGAAGTATAGCATTACGATCAAAGTCATTATGTTTATATTGCTATAACACTATACGAAGTAATCTTTATCCTTAGACCGTGAGATCATGTTAATTGCTAACACCGGAATGGTATCTTGATAACATCAAACGTCACACCGTAACAGGGTGACTATAAAGATGGGTTCAGTGCTACGAAGGTATTATGTTGAGGCTCATGGATCAAGAGTGGAATTTGTCAATCCCGATGACGGATAGATATACTCTGGGCCCTCTCGGTGATATGACATTAAGATAGCTTGCAAGCAAGTGATGTGATCACTAGAATGTTATATCACGGGAACGAGAAAATAGTGCATGTCGGTAACGAGATCAAAATAGCTATGGAGATACCGATGATCGAATCTCGGACATGTGATATATCGCGAGACAAAGGGATTTAGTTACTAGCGTTAAAGGTTCTCACGATCACAGAAGTCATCGTTGAATGTGTAGCAGTTAGTACGGATCTCCAGGTCCCGCTGCTGATTATTGATCGGAGAGGGGTCTCGATCATATCTGCATTATTCGCGAACCGTAGGGTGACACACATAAGGGATACCGACACCATTTGGAGCAAATATGTTTTAGATAAAGATTTAAGAAAGCGTTGGAATTATTTCAATGGACACCGAAACTGTTTCGGGTGAAATTGCTGAAATTGGTTCTGCATGTAATATTGAAATGTTGCAGGGGTTTTATGTGAATGTTTGTTAATTAAAGTAATTAACAAAATTCGTAATACAAATAATAAAAGGGTTTTATTAAATGAGAGAGCATTAAATTTGGAGAAATTTAATGCATTTAAAGTGGAGACTTTAAAAGGGAATGTGAAGAGGCATTTTAATGTGGAGGGGTTACCACCACATGAATGGAGGAGGTGAAGAGACACCTCCTCCACGCGCCGGCCAAGAAGGAGGGGCACCCCCCTCCTCCTATAAAAGGCCACCCTCTCCTCACTTGTCCAACACACCTCCTTGTGAAGGATCTCTCTCCCCCTCTAGTGTTATTTCCCCATGGTCTCGGATTAGCGAGATACATGTTCCCGGTGGCTTTATCTGGAAAGGAGTTTCTGCATCCGCTGCTTTGCTGGAGCGAGGGACGGAGGTTTTCGGGGTACCGGATGTGTGTGCGATCACGGATGCACCGCTGCTTTGCGGTGCTGGACTTGGTGGTGCTGGAGCTGGATCTGATGGACGTGCTAGAGCCGGACCTGCTGGACTTCCTCACGATCTTGAGATCGGCAAGTGTACGACTACATCAACCACGAGTTCCTACTCGTTAACAAAACTCGTTGTCTTCGAGGGTAAGTTCTCGTTGGATGTATGTCCACCCGTTGCTTTGTACCTAGTAGATAGATCTTGGCGTGTTGTTCACACCGTAGGAATTTTTTTGTTTTCTATTCTACGGACCCAACAATCACATCACTTGCTTGCAAGCTATCTTAATGTGATATCACCGAGAGGGCCCAGAGTATATCTATCCGTCATCGGGATTGACAAATTCCACTCTTGATCCATGAGCCTCAACATAACACCTTTGTAGAACTGAACCCACCTTTATAGTCACCCTGTTACAGTGTGACGTTTGATGTTACCAAGATACTCTTCCGGTGTTAGAAATTAACATGATCTCATGATCTAAGGACTAAGATTCCTTTGTATGATGTTATAGCAATATAAACATAATGACTTTGATCGTAATGCTATACTTCGGATGAATGTTCATCACATCATTTCACAAATGCCGTGACCTCGTTATTAACAACATCCAATGTCCATGATCAGGAAACTTTGATCATCTTGTTAATCAATGAGCTAGTTTATAAGAGAGGCATAACTAGGAACCCTTTTTGTTTATTAAACACACATGTATTGACATTTCCTATCAATACAATTATATCGTGCAAAATAAACATCTATCATATACAAGGAATACATAATAATAACTTTATTATTGCCTCTCATGGCATATTTCCTTCAGTTCGCACACTTCTTCTTGTGGCATATGTTCATTAGTGGTTGATGTCTGCAAGAGCACATATTGTTTGTAGCTATTTTCGAAGTACAGATATCGATCCCACACGGAGCCCAAAGGTAAATGTTTATGTGTGAAGTCTCTTTCAAACCCGAAGTCGTCATAGATCTTCGAGTGAATTGACTGCAAGTGTTGAAATAGGAATGGGGTTTTGATTAAATGAGATGGATTTAAATAGAACTAAAATTTAAACTTCAGAAATATAAAGCATAAAACTAAAGAATGACTTGGTTGTTTGTTGTTTCCTGCAGATGGCAAAAGAAGGCGCGGGGAGATTCAGTTCATGGTGGTAGTGACTGTGCCAGGGTGACAAATGATAAATGTAACAATTATAATCTTATAAATTTATGTGTAGGAGTGATGGGGATACGCCAAAGGGGGTATGCCCAGTAGGACGTTCCGATTGGGCCGAAAGGCCTGTGAGTGCGCCTGGAGGACGGCGACTAGACTACAACGAAAGGAGAAGCCCGGCGATTGGCGACTGGAGGCCCAGGAGCGTAACAGAAGCCCAGTCGGATTAGGTCAAAACGTCTGGATCCTTATTTTGGTCGGTTGTAGCTTGTAAACCCTAGCGAGGTGCCTCATATATAAACCTCCCTAAGGTATCCTAGAGACTCACATTTCATCGTACACCCCCCTGAAGCGACTCGCTGCATAGCCGCCGAGCTCGCCACCCCTGTAACTCACTCTCCAATAATCTAACAAATGATAAATGTAACAATTATAATCTTATAAATATATGTGTAGGAGAGCAACCCATAATTAGCCGGAACTCCTCTTAGTAGATTTCATCCCAACTTCAATAATCCTACTAGCCTGTTACCAAAACCATGGTCAGACGCTACACGACTAAGACCCTTTAGGTCGCTTAGCAATTAAGCTCCTTGGATCGGACTAATGCAATAAGCACAGTGGTTACTCGTTATCCTCGAGTCTTGTAGCTTTCCATTGATATCCCCGTGTCACCCGCGTGTCACAAGTCCACTAGCAAACAAGACCTTATCTATGTAGAACAAAGCATCATGTTGTTTGGGCCCTTAATTGGACAACAAGCATTAGGCATCCCACAAATAGTCAAGCACACATAATATAGTAATTAGAATCAATCACAAACTAATGGAAAATATATGAAGGCACATCACATCTCACTAATCCTCTACATGTCGTGGTGGTGTCACGGCAAATGCCATGGATAGGCTAAAGGTGGGGACTAAATGCACTAGGGGAATCTAGGGAGGGATAGTGTGGTGATTCCACACACGGTAGCTCTGTATTTGATTCACCTTCACAGATTACAAGTGCTCCTTGAGCTGTATTGGAGAGAGGAGGAAGAAGGAACTCTCTTACTCTCACCACTAGCTAGCCCTCAGGAACCAAGTAAAACTCAACCCTTTCTACAGAGGCCCTAGCCCTCCTTATATAGGGGTGTCTAGGTCTCCAATTAGGGCATACGTGGAGGCATATTCCAAGGAATATGCCTCTTCCCAAAATAGTAAACTGACCGGGTCACTTTAGCCCAGTATCATCCATGTAGAGGCTACGTAAGCCTCTGCGGCGCCCGCGTCACCCGACATAGGTATCGTCACCTCTGTCGGCCACGCCTCGGTGGTCTTGGCCTCTGTCCGCTTCGCTCATGCTCTGCGTTTAGTGGTCACCTTTGACCAGCGAGATACCTTCCTTCTCCTACAAGCTTGATATAACCCAGATCGTACCTAGTTGATCCGGCCACACATGTTCCTGCATAAAAGTTAGATTCATCTGTCCGACATATGGCTTAAGTCGGTTGAGATCCAGCTAGGTGGACATCCCCTGGTCCGGGTTACTCGGTGATTCGGCCTGCCTTGAGGTGACTCGGCCAGTACTTGCTTTGACCTAGCCGTACCTCGGCTAACTTGGCCTTTATACCCAGCGTGACCCTACCCGGGGTATCCCCCCAACATTAGTCCCCGAAGCTGGTGCGGTCTTAGCTGCCTTAGCCGCTAAGGCCACAACAAGTTCAATTTCACCGAGCTTTGTGCTCCTTTTCCGAGTTACCTCCTGTCTCGGATTCCACAGGTTTACTTTCCCTTGGCACATTCCAAGTTTTTTACTTGCTGGCCGGGTTACCTCATACCCATCCGGGTCATTCTTCCATCTCTCGTACGCTTCCCCACGTGGAGGCTAATTATTACTTCGCCTCATTTTAAGGGCCAGCAACAGTAACCGTCGCAGTTATTGTCAGAAGTTACTGTTGCACACGTCACGTCGTGCCTGCCTCCTCGTTAACCGCACCATAACGTCACGTCATGGGATCCGCTGCGCCCTGTGGCCCTTCGTGTGGCTCGTCGCTGATTGGTTGATCCAGGTCATACACGGCCACACCGTGTGGCCCGCCCGCACAACGCGATCCCACTACCCCCTCAAGGGAGTGGTTAAATAGGGGAGGGGTGCGCCCCCTGGGTTCTTTCCCCACTTCTGCGCCCCTCTGCCTCTGCTTCTTCCTCTTACTCTCCAGCAACAGCACCGCCGCCACTGCACCTGAGCAGCTGCGCCGCCGCCGCACTGCTTCCACACGCACCAGCACCGCCGCCACCTCTACGCATCTCCTCCGCCACAGGTCCTCGCCAGTCCAAGCGGGGATAGCGATCTCGAGATGACTGAGGAGGAGCTCTCCGTCACAGAGCAAGAAATGGAGGAAGACGCGGCGAACGCTGACCGTGGCGCGTGGGCCGGATCCTGAGTTTGCCAGGATGAACTGGATTGGCTGTATCGCACCAGGCGCATCCCGGAGGGCATCACCGCACGCCTTGCTGCCGTCGAGCTTGCCCCCTCACCCAATCCGGGTGAGTACGTGGTGTTTCTGTCTCACTTCCAACGTGGGTTCGGTCTCCCAGTTAGTGATTTTTTCCACGACTGGCTCAACACATACGAGCTTCAGTCGCACCATCTTCCGGCTAACGCCATCACGGCTCTCTCTGCCTTCGCTTCCTTTATCGAGGGCTATGCCATACTATGGGCCACGAAGGAGCTCTGGATCCGATTCTTTGGCCTCCGCCGAAACGTGATTCCGAACATAGATCTTAAGCCGGAGGACAAGCAGCTCACGCGGCTTGGCACTGCGTCAATCTCTCCCCGGAAGCAGTCCATCTTCCCCTGAGTCACGGGGCTTGACTCTTGCAAGGGATGGGCCCAGACCTTCTTCTATGTCCAGAACTGCACCACAGAAGATCTGATCCGGCTGCGCCCCTATGCTCCGAGTCCTCCTAATCCGGATTTGTGGGACAAGGTCCCCAATAAACCCACCGTCCTGGCAAACCAGGTCAACAAGAGGTTCCAGGAGCTGAAGGATCTTGGATTACGCAATGAGGATGCCATGATCACGTTTGTTCGCAACTGGATCTCCCCCTCCAGAAACGCACGCATAAAGTCTGTCATATGAGCTGGGGCCGCGACCCCAATCGGACCTCCTCTTTTGAGTTGAGCAACACCGAGAACTACCGCTGGGTCAAGGCCCTATTCACCACCCACAAAAACTTCTTTCTGAGTGGACGTGGGGAATTGAACACTTTTTCCGAGATAGGCTTCCTCCTGCGGTAACTCTCGTGCCCCAAACTTTTTCCGAATTAAATCATATGTCGGTCTTTGTTGTAGGTTTCAATCCTGTTGCCTTTTCTTTCACTTAGATGTTTGTTCAGCAAACCATCGAGGATGGCACCGAGCCTTCCCTCAAATTGGCGCCTAGCCGGGATACCTCGGACGAGGAGGAACCGGATCAGGAGATGTTCCTTCTGATGGCCGATGCGACCAAGCGACCCACCGGTAAACTCTCTTCCATTAGAGATTGGCCCGACGATGAAGATGATTTGGAGGTTGAGGTGATGGAAGCATTTGACGCTGTCCCCCTTTCTTATGCTTTTCCGACATGAGCTAACCCCGGTGGGCAGATCCATGAAGACCCTCCCCTTGCCGTGGGTGAGCCTATCCCGGTCGCGCCGAATAAGAAAAGGGAGATGCCTCGGCATCCTCCTCCAGACCTTCTCAGCCGGCTAAAAGGCGGAAGAAGTCCGGGGACAAAACTGCCACCAAGCCCGCAACCAAGGCCAAAGCCCGAAGGGCTCGGAAGCCCAAAGAGCCCCTGACCTCGGATGAGTAAGTCGTTTCTCCCTTTGCCATTCACTTGTTCTTCTTTTGTAATAGTGTCTCATCATACATTACTTGATTTGGCAGGGCCGCGGTGGAGGTCCCACGGAGTGGATCCGGCATTGCCTCACTGCTCTGACACAGCCCTTCTCCCCCTCGTGGCAACGATTCACGCCCGTTGAGCCCCATTCCGGAGGGTTCAGCGGCTGCTCCGGGTTCTAGCCCACCTCGTCAAGAGGAGGGAAACCTCGGAGCGGGGGGGACTGGCTCTGCCAAGGCAGCAAAAACCACCACTTCAGCTCCGCCGCAACCGGCTTCATCCGAGTTACCTTCAGCACCTCCGCCGAGACAGAAGTCAGCAACAGCACCATCATCAGCTTTAGCACCAGCAGCAACAACAAAAGCAACAGCAGCAGCACCAAGCCCCTCCGCCTCGTCTGAGTCTTCCAATGCTCGGCAAGAAGACATCAACAGCACCAAGGCTAGCACCAAGGCAGCTCCCAAGGGCAAATCCGCTACAACAACCTCAACTTCTCAGCAGCAGCCCAAGGGCAAAAAGGCTCCTGACGCCACCAGGGCAGCGTCCATCGAGGCTAGACAGTGCACACTGGCGTCCATGCTTTCGAAGAAGACTCCACCACCGAAGGACGCCCCTGCCGAGCCAGCTGATGCGCAACTTGTTTTGCACACCAGCCCCGTCGTTGCCCATGTTGAGAGGAGGGAAGCGGATGCCAAGGGTTTAGTGGCGCCCCACATGCTTAGCGGTGAACGATACCCTCCGACCTTGATCGAGTTTGTAAATAACTGGAACAAGGTGGAGTTCGTCCACAACGACGATCTCCCGGAGAAGTTCGGTCTCGCCGAATTTGCTGCGCAGATGAATACTGCTGCCAAGGCAATTAACCTTGTGGGTCGGATGATGGAGGTACGTTACTTCGTCCTTTCCTTAACATGTTGTAGATATTATTGATATAGCCATTAGTCCCCGAGCCTCCGGGGGAGTAACTTGTTACTCGGCCAGATGCTCCTTAGAAAATTAATGTAGCTCCTTAATAACTTCGAATATGCACACACCTAGAGCCGGGTTAAGTTCCACTTGGCCCGGATTTTGTACACTTCGAATATGCACACACCTAGAGCCAGGTTAAGTTCCACTTGGCCCGAATTTTGTACACTTCGAATATGCACACACCTAGAGCCGGGTTAAGTTCCACTTGGCCCGGATTTTGTACACTTCGAATATGCACACACCTAGACCCGGGTTAAGTTCCGCTTGGCCCGAATTTTGTACAATTCGAATATGCACACACCTAGAGCGAGGTTAAGTTCCACTTGGCCCAAATTTTGTACACTTCGAATATGCACACACCTAATCCGGGTTAAGTTCCACTTGGCCCGGATTTTGTACACTTTGAATATGCACACACCTAGAGCCGGGTTAAGTTCCACTTGGCCCGGATTTTGTACACTTCGAATATGCACACACCTAGAGCCGGGTTAAGTTCCACTTGGCCCGGATTTTGTACACTTCGAATATGCACACACCTAGAGCCGGGTTAAGTTCCACTTGGCCCGGATTTTGTACACTTCGAATATTCACACTCCTAGAGCCGGGTTAAGTTCCACTTGGCCTAGATTTTGTACACTTCGAATATGCACACACCTAGAGCCGGGTTAAGTTCCACTTGTCCCGGATTTTGTACACTTCGAATATGCGCAAGACAAAGCTATCTTTTTGTACTCTTTTCAGGTGACCACCAACCACCGGAGCGCTGAGTTTCAGCGTCTCTTGGATACTCACAAGATGCTGCGTGCAAAACATACTGCACTTCTCGCCGAACATGATAAAAGGGGTAAGTTTTCTTCTTTGCATTTTTCCATTTCTCTTCATCTTTCTCTGCCGAACTAATCCCTCATTCAGATTTCGCAGCTGGTGTGGAGGCTGAGAATATCCTCATGAGGAAAAACTTAGACCAGATAAAGGGTAAGTTAATCTTGCTCAACCTTGCTATTCTTTCTATCTCATTTCCTCCTTGGCTCGGCAAATATTCATACCTCGGCTTTACCGGGTCAACAAACTATTTCAGCTTCTCTTGAAGATAGTGTGCCCGTGCCTGATATGATGCTGCATTTTCTCGAACAAGCAGGGCAGCACCAAGCTGAAATTAAGAAGAAAGACGACGAGCTTGCCCTCCTCCAGACCAAAGATGATGAAATTGCCAAGCTCAAAGTAGATATGAAGAAGCTGAAAGCACAGAAGCAAACCGAACTTCAAAAAGCTGGCCAGGACTTTACAGAAGAGCGCGAGCGCCTCAACCTCCAGATTGCCAAGGACCAAGAATTACTTAAGGAGGCCAACGTCAAGCTTGAGTCCGTGAATGCTGAACTTGTGCAACTCCGGGAGAGGCGCGACAACTGCATCAAGGAGCTGAGCCGGGTTCACAGCCATATTTCTGGTAAGTTCTTTTCCTTCAACCGACATTGATATTTCCGGGTCTACTACCTTTAGTTACTCCACCTATCTTATTTTTTCAGGCAAATTCCCAGAGAGCGATGTCATTTCATCCAATGTTGTTACCAAGTTCCGCAGGCAGAGGGGTACTCCGTCTGGTCCTGGCTCCATTCCTCTTGATCTCGAAGACTTGATAGTCAGGTTGTCCTCCCGAGTCAAGACCGTGAAGAACTACGGCAAGGATATCTTGGACGTAGTAATCCGGATCTTCAACGCCTTTTGGCCTGAAGAAGATACTCTGGAGAATATGGCTGTTCTTTTTGACAAGCTAATGGACTGCAAAACCTAGCTCGACCTTTGGAGGGAATCTGCTGGACGCGCCGGAGCTGAGATTGTTCTGCACTACGTTCTTACGTGGTACGAGAAGATTGACCTCAAACTCCTTGAGCGCATGCGCACCGGATCAAGGTGGTCCACTGACCCGGATTGGGTAGCTCGGCGCAAGGCTTGCGCTCATAGCTTCATCCAATACGCCCCATTCATCATTGGAACGAGGGACCAAGCTTCCTAGATGCTGCCGATGATGAAAATGCCGAAGATGGTTCGGGTGAAGATGAAGAGGATGAGGCTTCGGACGTCGAGGAAGACGAAGATGACGCTGAAGCAGAAGCTAGGGTTGCACCCTCTGGCGCCGAATTACCTCCTCCTGCTGCTCCTTGAGCGATTTTTTTTTAAAATTTCATCAGATCCCCGGTATGCCGGGTGCAATTGTATTAAGCACTCAAGTGATATTTTGCTACTAAGTTTATGTGCCGGATTAACTTGGGCGTAGTCCCCGAGTTTCATTTTCTTGTTCCTCCAATTTCTTGGCTTGGCTCGTGTCTACCTTGGTTCGGTTTAATGACTTAGGAGTCCGAGCTTCAAAAATTGTCTTAACAATACTTGGAAACTTTAGGATTAGCTCAAAATAATTCAGCATAATAAATCAAAAGTAAACATAAGGTTAGTCCGAAGAACAAATGTCGGCTCGATTAAGTTCCTTTCCTTAGTCGTTTTTCATGTGCTACGCGATTCCAAACTTGTTCTCTTGCTTGCCATGAAGCCAAATCTTGTTGGACAGCAGCAATTCGAAGAGTTGGGTTCTTGGTGCTCACACACTACTAATCCGGCTTAAGTAGAAAACTTATGCCAGCCGACGTATAAATAATAAATACAGAAGATAACAAATAATATTAAGGCATTCCCCGAGTTACTTCTCGAGGTGCCAACACTTCATTGATAAGCTCATTGCCGGCATACATACTGTCATATGAGAGACTTGGATACATACACTTCTTTGCTAAGTGTAGAAAGGACGAAGTAGAGCTACATTCCATGGACGCTTAGATTCTTCACCGTACCTGTCTACCTTGTTCTTCTCCTGTGGTCTTGCATCTATGAGATAATATGAGTCATTGTGCAATGCTTTGCTCACAATGAATAGCCCTTCCCATGGGGGGGGGGGTAATTTATGCATGCCAGTAGTACGTTGTACTAACCGGAGTACCAGATCGCCTTCCCGAAAACTCGGGGGCTTACTTTCCGGCTATGATAGCGTCGGAGATTTTGCTGATATATGGCAGACCTGGACAATGACAATTCTCTCGCTTCTTCCAGCAGATCAACATCATTTTGCCGGGCTTCTTGCACTTCGGCTTCTGTGTATTGGGTGACCCTAGGCGAGTCATGCTCTATGTCGGCTGGTAATACAGCTTCTGCCCCATATACCAGAAAAAATGGCTATAGCCTGTTGATTGATTCAGAGTTGTTCTTAAACTCCAAAGTACCGTTGGTAGTTCTTCTATCCAGCACCCCGCTGATCTTTGCAGCGGCTCAATGAGCCGGGGTTTTATCCCGGACAATACTAATCTGTTGGATCTTTCCACTTGTCCGTTTGATGCGGGGTGGGCTACTGAGGCAACGTCCAAGCGGATCTTCTTATCTCGGCAAAAACGTGCGAATGCTCCTTCAGCAAAGTTTGTGCCATTATCCGTTATTATACTGTGAGGATAACCGTATCTCAAGATGATATCTTTGAGGAATGTTACGGCCGTAGCTCCATCACATTTTCTTATTGGCTTCACTTCAATCCATTTCGTAAATTTGTCAACCATGACCAAGATGTGTGTCATGTTCCCTCTTGCTGGTTTAAACGGGCCAACCATATCCAAACACCATACGGCGAATGGCGATGTAATTGGTATGGTCTTGAGCTCAGACATTGGCAGATGTGTCTTGGTAGCATATCTTTGATAGCCATTGAATTTTCTTACTAGATCCTCTGCTTGTTCCAAGGCACTTGGCCAGTACAACCCATGCCGAAAAGCTTTTGCTACCAAGGCTCTGGACGAGGCATGATGCCCACACTCCCCTTGATGTATACCTCGGAGGATGTCAAGTCCTTCATCCGGGTCAACACATCGCTAGAGGACGTTAGTCACACTCCTTTTGTATATCTTGGAGTTGTTGATCGTGTATGCCTTTGCTCTTCTCTGAGTTTGCCTAGAAAGCACCTCCTCAGCGGGTAAAGTCCATCTTTCAGGAACTGAAAAATAGGTAGTGCCCAAGCTGGTATTGCTCGTACAGGGAACACTTCCTCGTCAATTTCCATCCGATCCAACGGCATAACTTCAACTGGATCACGCTGCGCAGTCCCCGGGTTTCGTGAAGCATTCCCCTCATCAATGTCCATGGGTACATCTCCGGACTCCGGATATTCCGGGACGTAGATTGAGTTGGTTTCTGGGGACGGCCTGATAAATGGTTTTCTGAGGTGTTCTAATGCTACACCCGGTGGAATTGCCTGTCGGGTTGATCCGAGCTTCGACAATACGTCGGCAACCTCATTTTCCACCCGAGGTACATGGTGAAATTCACATCCCTCAAAGTAACCAGATATCTTCTGCACATGAAATCTGTACAGTGCCATGTTTGGATCAAGAGTGTCCCGGAGCCCTGAAACTTGTTGAACTACAAAATCAGAGTCGGCAAAGCATTGGATCCGATGTATCCCAATTTCTTTTGCCACTTTGAGCCCGTGCACAAGTGCCTCATATTCAGCGACATTGTTCGATGCTGCGAAGTGGATTTGCACCACATATTTCAACTGGTCCTTCTTGCGCGAGGTAAGCACCACTCCGGCGCCTAACCTGGTTTTTGTTTTTGACCCGTCAAAGTGCATTTTCCAATAGTTCGGATCTGGCAATGGTGGCTCATATTGCATCTCGGCCCAATCCACAAAAAAGTCTGCCACAGCCTGAGATTTAATTGCTTCTCTTCTGTCAAATTGTGGCACATAAGGAGCTACCTCAATCGCCCATTTTGCAATCCTGCCACTTGCGTCCTTGTTACTCATTATCTCACATATGGTAGCTTCACATATTACCTTGATGGGGTGCTCCTCAAAATAGTGCTTTAGCTTCTTTGCCGACATGTACACACCATACGCCACTTTCTAATAGTGCGGATAATTTTGTTTTGAGGCTGACAATAACTCGCTCAGGTAATACACTGGCCTTTGCACCGACTTACCCTCTTCGTCGCGCTCTACCACAATCACTGCACTTACAACTCGGTTGGTTGCAGCTATATAGAGCAACATTGGCTCCTTTGACTGTGGAGAGGCTAACACTGGTGCAGTGGCTAACATTTTCTTAAATTGGATAAAGGCTTCATTGGCCTACGACGTCCAGATGAACTTGTCCGACTTTTTCATAAGTTGATATAGAGGCAGTGCCTTTTCTCCCAACCGACATACGAACCGACTTAAGGATGCCAGGCAACCAGTGAATTTCTGGACATCGTTATGACACTTTTTCATAAGTTGATATAGAGGCAGTTCCATTCGCTCTATGGCCCGAATTTTAGTTCGATTGACTTCGATACCTCGGCTGGAGACAAGAAATCCGAGTAATTTTCCAGCCGGGACACCGAAGGTGCATTTCTTCGGATTAAGCTTCATTCGGAACCTCCTTAGGTTCACGAATGTCTGCCTGATATCGTCAAGGAGCGTTTAGCTTTCCTTGGTCTTGATAACAACATCATCTACGTACACTTGCACATTTTGACCAATTTGGTCATGTAAACATTTTTGCATACATCTCTGGTACGTTGCCCCTGCGTTACGTAAGCCAAATGGCATTGTGCGATAGCAATAAGCCCCATACGGGGTGATAAACACAGTCTTTATTTGATCACTTGGGTTCAAAGGTATCTGGTGGAAACCAAAATATGCATCGATGAATGACAACAACTCACACCCAGCAGTAGAATCTATGACTTGGTCTATCCTTGGCAGTGGGAATGGATCTTTTGGACACGCCTTATTCAGGTTCGTGTAATCGATACACATACGCAAAACCACTGCCACATTCGGATCGTCTTTTTTCTTCTCGACCAGCACCAGATTAGACAGCCAATCCGGGTAAAGCACTTCCATGATAAATCCAGCAGCCAAGAACCGAGCTATCTCATCTCCTATGACCTTTCTCCTATCTTCGATGAAGCGGTGGAGAGGTTGCTTCACCTGCTTTGCTCCGGGTCTCACATTCAAAGAGTGCTCGGCCAACTCCCTTGGAACACCTTGCAAGTCCTGTCTGGACCAAGAAAAAATATCCCGATTCTCATGGAGGAAGTTGACGAGCTCGCTTTCCTATTTATCATTTAACCCGGCACCAATTGTTATGGTGCGCTCTAGGAACATATCATCAACGGGAACTTTCTTGGTATCCTTTGTCGCCTGGAACGAGACACTACCATGCGGGTTACTCAGCGCCGGCATATACTGCTGCACGGACTGAGCCAATGCCGCCAGTTTCTGGATTTTTCTCTTCTCTTGCGCAATCACGAGTGACTCGGCCGGGTTAGATCCGGCAGAGGCGCACTCAATGGAACGTCGGAAATCACCAGTTCTGGTAATCACACCATTTGGCCTGGGCAACTTCATCTTTAAGTAACTGATGTGACAACTTGCCATGAACTTGTTCAGTGCTGGTCTACCGAGTAACGCGTGATACGCACTTTCTAAGTTCACCACTTCAAACTCCAAATTCTCAGTTCGGTAGTTATCTCGCGTGCCGAACAATACGTCTACCCGGACCTTGCCTATGGGCTCACAAGAAATGCCTGGCACAATGCCATGGAAAGTTGTTCTTGTAGCTTGGAGCATGTTCTCCGAGATACCCAACTTGCGCATCATGTCCACATACATAATGTTAATGCTACTACCATTATCAATCAGCACCTTTGAGAACCTCACATTGATGTTAGGCCCAATGAATGTTGGATCCAACACTACCGCATACGAACCAGGACTTGGCATAAGCTTGGGATGATCTTTAATGCTCCAGGTAATTTCCTGGTCCGACCAAGGCATATACCTCATCGCTGCTGGCATTACCGCATTCACTTCCATATGTCGGTGCTGCAAGCTCTTCCTGTTTGTCTCTTCTATGGTGAACACATAGTAACTTTGATGATGCTCCCTCTACTCATTCCTCCCCTCATTTCCGGGGTACCTCTGATCCGGTTGATGCTGGTCTTCCACCTGATGCACCGCATCCCTTCTTTCATGGTTGTCATACCTCGGCGGAGGGGGAGGCAACATTAACTATTGTGTGTTTGCTCCGGAGAGAAATTGCTGCTGGGGTAACTCCTGCCGAGGTTGATCATTCCGAGGTGCCTGACCATTCCCTGAACCACTTTGTTCTATCTTTCGCATCCATTCACACTGTCGGGTTGTGTGACCCGCCGGGTTACTCGGATTTGGCGTATGGAACTTACATGGCTGATCCAGCATTGCCTCATAGGTATACCTCGGACGGTCCTTCATTCCTTGCCACTGTTTCTTCTGTTCTGGCGTCCAAGTTTTCTTTCCATCATCCCTTGGTGTCAATTGCTGCCCTCCAGTTTTCTGACGTTGATTGCCCCCTGCTCTGGGTTGATCTTGATTCACAGCAGCAACTTGTTGCAAACTTTACCGGTAATCAGGTCTGTCATCTCTTCTTATACCCCGGTAGTCATTCCTCCGGGATGATCCGGCTCCAAATCGCTGGTAGTACTCTTCGCTTGACTCATTTGATATGAGCCTAGGCTGAGTCGGATCACCCAAGGCATATGAATCAGCGATTCGGATAGTTTCTGCCAAGGTAGTTGGCATATCCCTCTGCAACCTTTGCCACAGCATGCTCGCATATCTGCATCCCTAAGAAAACCATGCTATGGCCTGTGACTCAATCTTGCCCTCACAAGAGTTTCGCACGGTACACCACCGGGTTAAGAACTCCCGGTCCATATCATTCGGTCTCTGCTTGCACATTGCTAGGGTCCATGGCCGATTCGGCCTCTGATACGTACTTGAGAAATTGCTGACAAACATTTCCTCAAAATCGATCCAACGGTTAATACTTCCGGGCGGCAAATTGTTTAGGCATACCCTCGGTGGCCCCTCCAACATCTGGGGTACATATCTCACAGTCCATCACAGGTTGCCTGTAGCAATCTTTACAGCTGTAGCATAGTTAATCAACCAATCCTCCGGCTTGGTGCTGCCATCGTATGTCTTAGTGCCTCTAGGTAGCTGGAAGTTAGGTACCAGAGGTTCCTTCATGATCCGGGGCCCAAAACACCAGGACCTGGTGGACCCTGACATTCAATCTTCTCAGACCTATACAGCCGATCTAGTTTTAATCTGGCATCGTGAGGCATCAAATTCCTGCTTCCCAATCTTGACCCTATCACATGATAGTCCGGCCTTGGGTATCCTGCGTTCACCATTTCCGAATCACCATCATTATATCGGTCTTGCTCTCGTGGAGCACCTCTCTGTTGCATACCTCGGCCGGCACTTTGCTCTTGCCTTGGTATATTCCGCTGCTACGGTTATCCTGCTCCTGCCGAGTCGCGTTGTCCGGCATTGCCATTTACAGCATTTCCTTGACCAGCATTGCCTTGGTCGCGGTTACCTCGGCCAGCTTCACCTCGGCTCACACTTCGTTGATCCTCAATTCTCTGCACTTCTTTTCCTTTCGCTGCCCTTGCCGGGTCATACGGGACTATCTGTTTGTTCCTCCTAGCCGAGGTTACTACCTCTTCTCTCCTAGGACCACCATGAGGAGACGATGCCGCTCCAGCGGATTTCTCCGGGTTACCCACCGCCGAATGAACGATCTTGGAGGCCCCTGCTCTCTCTGTGTTAGCCCTGAGTAATTCCTCATTTTGCCTGTTCGCGATCTGAACCAACTCATTGACGCTATCTTGTTGTCTTTGACGGGCTTCACCCGTCAAACCCTCTAATTCGGATGCAGCTGCATCTGCTTCTCTGAGGTTTTTTGCCGGGTACTATACTTCGGCAGCCCCACGGATAAACAGTTCTCTGACTCCTCAATCCTAGTATCACCCTCTTTGTTCATTTCACTCATGAGGTTTCTCCCCTTCACTTTTACAGCATCTACTTTATTTGCCTTTGTGTACTCACCCAGTGTCATGTTCAACGACTGCTGAGCCGTGGCTATCTTTTTCGCACCCTCTAGTATTTTATGGCTAGTTTCCTCTAGCTCGGCCTGTGCCTGAGCCGGATCTACCGCTTTTGCTACTGGGTTTGCCAAGCTATCCATCGCTTGCTGCAGCACATTCTCTGGCGTCTCTAGTGGAGGACCTCTACTTTTCCTCGGTGCCTTAGGCGTTACCTCTGGATCTGGAGCCAGATCCTTGCTTGTGCATGCACCTGGTGCAGTCATCATCACCTCGGCACGGTTCGGGGAGCGAGTAATACGCGCCCCGTGAACCATGCTAAGGGGTGGCTCGCCTCCTTCGACGACGTGCCGCGGATGAATGCACGACACATCGACAGCAACGTAGACCTTGTGTGCACCGATCTTGACAAAGAGGCCGTTGCGCGAAAGAGGACGCTTGCCGAAGCAGCCAGCGTTGTCGCTGACAAAGTCCAGCGCTCCAGAGCGCTGAACGAGCCCAGAGATGATGCGTTCACCGGTGCTGATGAGGTTTCCCGTCCGGATCTTCACCCCTGCTAGCACCGCTAGCCCCACGGTGGGCGCCAACTGTCGTGGTGGTGTCACGGCAGATGCCATGGATAGGCTAAAGGTGGGGACTAAATGCACTAGGGGAATCCAGGGAGGGATAGTGTGGTGATTCCACACACGGTAGCTTTGTATTTGATTCACCTTCATAGATTACAAGTGCTCCTTGAGCTGTATTGGAGAGAGGAGGAAGAAGGAACTCTCTTACTCTCACCGCTAGCTAGCCCTCAGGAACCAAGTAAAACTCAACCCTTTCTACAGAGGCCCTAGCCCTCCTTATATAGGGGTGTCTAGGTCTCCAATTAGGGCATATTCCAAGGAATATGCCTCTTCCCAAATTAGTAAGCCGACCGAGTGACTTTAGCCCAGCGTCATCCATGCAGAGGCTACGTAAGCCTCTGCGGCGCCCGCGTCATCCGACATAGGTATCGTCACCTCTGTCGGCCACGCCTTGGTGGTCCTGGCCTCTGTCCGCTTTGCTCACGCTCTGCGTACAGTGGTCACCTTTGACCAGCGAGATACCTTCCTTCTCCTACAAGCTTGATATAACCCGGATCGTACCTAGTTGATCCGGCCACTCCTGTTCCTGCATAAAAGTTAGATTCATCTGTCCAACATACGGCTTAAGTCGGTTGAGATCCATCTAGGTGGACATCCCCTGGTCCGGGTTACTCGGTGATTCGTCCTGCCTTGAGGTGACTCGGCCAGCACTTGATTTGACCTAGCCGTACCTCGGCTAACTTGGCCTTTATACCCCGGCGTGACCCTACCTGGGGGTATCCCCCCAACACTACATCTCCCACGCCCAAGGGAATTACTCACACATGAGAGAAGAACGGATCATGAATATAATTAAATAAAGAGAATTCGTCTTTGTTTTACCGTGGAGATCCACAATAAGAATAGAAAAATATCCAACACAATTCAAGATGGGAAGAAACAATCTCAAACCCTAGTCTTGCAAGGTGGAGTTCCCTCTCTCTCTCAAGTACAAGTCGTGGCTATGGGGTGTGTTGGCTAGGAGGTCAAAGATCGTGGAGCCAGATGAAGAACGTCTTCCCCTTCTTCTATGGATCTCTTCTTTCTCACTTCTAGATGGTGTGGCGACTGCTGGGTTGTGTTTTCGTCCTTGGTCCCTTTACGGAAGTTGTCCCTTTTGACAAGACAGAGGCGTCAACAACTATATGGCAGGAACTATATGCTCAGAAAAATATTATCGCCGTATAGTTGCTCGTTAAAGCTTCTGTGAGCTCCCATTGCGTACCTCCAAAGTGAGACTCGCTTGTTTTCTCCAGAATATTGTGTTTCTCTAGTTAAATCCTTCTGTTGACGTTCATTACCTGAACCACACATTAAAAACCAAGTTTTCTTAACTACCGAAGTATTAGTGTTAGGTAAAGCTAGAAAACGATCGAATCCGGGAAAAAACCATCAATAAAAGCCATAAAAAATGTGTCAAATCTCACAGCTATCAACTCCCCCAAGCTTAGATGTTGCTCGCCCTCGAGTGACAAGGAAATAAGGAAGAATAGCGGAGATTCAAGACTAAAAATAAAGGAACTCACAAGTTTGAATTGGTGTCAAATTGTTTTCTTCACAATCCCTGCAATCTTAAATATGATCATACAAGTATTCACAAGATTGCACAGAGTCCACTTCCTAACCACGTATATCTTGTTAGCAAATAAATCATATGCCCAAGCAAGTGTCAAAAGTTTAGCTAGGAAAGTGAGACAAATTCTTTTGGTGCCTCTCTTTATGGTGAGATGAAAACTTTTTGTTCTTGTTTGTTTAACCAATTAAGAGTACTCAAGTTGGCATCAAAGCATTTAATTTAAGAACAGCTCATCTACCCCATGTCAAAATTTCAAGACTATCAAAGCACCTCTTTCTTTTCTTGTCTTTCAAAATCTTTAGCTCTTTCATAGAGAAATCACGCCACTAGTTTTATCATGTTTAATTAGGGTTGTGTTGTGCACTCGTGGCCATGCCAATAAATAATTGTTGAGCAATAATGGGCCAGAGGAGTACTACAACTTCACTTTGAACATGAAACCATGAGGAGACTAAAAAATTTACCCGTCATAGCATTGTTGCTATAGACGTTTACATGACTCAATAGCCGAAATCAAGTGGTTTCCCACATTTAGATCGTTCGTTGGCCAGTGGAGTTAATAGTTCCCCATGGAGCACGGTAGAGTTGTAATGACACGGTAAAGCAATATCTTACCGTAATTATTAGAAAACGTAGTGGCATAATTTCTACTACTTCGAAGCATCCATTTTATCAAACAATTTCAATCAAGGGTACTATCAAGTCTATTTATATTAAGCTCAAATGGGATGGAGTAGATTAAATTCTTTGGGCTAAACATGGACTCAATTCATCTTTCAGATGCTTTTTCTTGTTGTAAAAATGTAGGAAGTATTTTTAACCAAGTTCTTTGCTCATTGTTTCAAAGCTAAAAAGGAGACACTAGCAAGGGAATAGAATTTCTAGGATAACAAGCTAAGTGGGGAGTGACTCCAGTGCAAGAAAGTAAATAATTGTAGGACTAGTTTAAATTTTTAGAGAGGATGATGAAAGGAGTGTGATACCTCTTCTTGCTTGCTTCGTTCCCATACTTGAGTCAAACCCCCGCTATGTTTCCCTATTGCCAAGTCACCTGAATTAAGCAATCTCCGAGAGAAACAAAGAAACGAACTTGCAAATAAAGTTACAACTATTTTTTTGTATTTTTAGTTTAGACATGCAAAGAGGAAAATAAACATGCATATTTGAATGAATAAATAAATCAAAAGAAGGAATAAAATACGAATGCAAAGTTTGGAGGTTTTCAAACCTCCCCCAAGCTTAGGCTATTGCCAGGCTCAGCTGTTGCCGTCATTTGGCGGCTGGTGCGGATACTGCTAGTAGTAGTCATGGAAGTGGGTCATGAAGTCACTGAAGTTGTGAGTCAAAATATTCACATGTTTATTCACTTCCTGAAGTGTGTGGTCGATCTCCCGAACACGCTGGTTGAGCTGCTGGAACTCCTGATAGGCGACATAGATGTACCCATGTTGTGGCTGGTTGGGCCACGGGTCCCAAGCTCCTCCTTGCTGCTGCTGCTGTCCCTCCCAAGCAGGGTTGTGTCCCTGCTCTTCCTCCTCCTCCTCCTGTTCCTCATCATCCTGCTGCCCTCCTTCTTCATCTTCCTATTCCTTGGGCTGGAGCTCGGCCAAGATCTCCGTTACTTGGTCCTTGGTGATGATCCAAGTGTCCTTCTCCACAATCGAGAAGGCTTGGGGGTAGGGAAACTAAACCTGCTCACCATGTGCATCACCAAGATAATTGAATTGATATGCTCGGAGCCTCCGGTTAGCATGGTAAACACCAAAGCAAGCCACAAGCAGTCAAATACTTGATGTCCATGAGTTTGGAGCCATCAACAGGTTCCATAATAGGAAGTACAATATTTAATGCATAGGCAAGGTGGGAATATCACCTTTGGTCTTGTTGCTTTTGTGGTGGAAGTGTTGGATGAGTAGAGTGTTGGGAATATGCCCTAGAGGCAATCATATATGATGTTATTCCCAATGTACTCATAAAGTTATTATCCATGTATGAACTAGTAATATGTATCATTGAATATGTGATTCGATTGTGGAACTATATATTTATGTTGTTCATACTAATTGTCCTTGGTCATTGAGGTTGTGCTGGACACACAACTTAGACCAATGTGAAAGTCGACAGATGACTCGGTTCCACTTGTCATGGGCATGGAGATGCTATTCCGACTTACATGGATTCGGCTAAAGAGTTTAGCAAGTCGGACTGACCCATATTGAGATGCAACAAACAAGTCGTCATTTGCATGTCTCAATCAATGTAATCCTTAGACCTGAGGTTATTGCACAATCCGGGTTGAGGATCACCGACTTAGGTTCTGTCAAACGCTGTTCCGTCAATGAGCAGTTATAAAGGCGGAGTTCGGGTCGACTGAGAATCAAGCTACATGATGTGAATAACCAAGATGGTATTTTTCCCCTCCATCTGGAGAGATATTCTCTGGGCCCTCTCGGAAGATATGATTTGGAAAGCATGGCCTTGCACGACTGGGTTAAGTGTTAACCGAGGCGACGAACTAAGAGTTAGTCGGATGAATCATTTATCTCAGATCGAGAAAGAGAGTTAGAATATTTAAGGGATGACGATAATTCGCCTATAGTTCGACAAGGTATATTATGAGGTAAAAGGGACTCAGACGAAAGTCGCATTGGAAGGTATGTCATCATGACGAGAATATCATTTTGCGGCCCGAAAGTTGGGGTGTCCAGGCAACGCGGTACCCAAGTTGCTTACAATCAGCTACGTTGCCCAAAGTTGACGTACCAAATACTCAGAGGGTCTTTTTCGGCACGAATTCAAATTTACGTTTCAATACAAAATATCAGGCTAATGGCCGTCAAGTTAGGCCCCCCTGTCAGTTCTCGCCATTATGTCGCTCCCATCACTTAGCCGGGGTGGCTATCGCGTAGGCTTGCAGCCTTGGCAGAGTGGATAGGATAACACCCCCTGCCTAGTGTATTGACGTGACAAAACAGTGCACATGTATCGGCGTTATAATTTCTTTTACTCATAAGCTGGAACGGCCACCGCCATGCGTCTCTCCTTGGACTTCCGTCCCCGTCGTTAACCACTACCTTAAAAGCACATTGACGGTTCCACCATTCCCCTGCCTCACAAAAACCACTCTTCTTCTTCCTGTCATCTGTCTTCTTCTCGTCTTCTCCTTGCTGCCATGGAAGGTCGTCGCACTCTAGAGACAAGCTTTACTACCCATGACAATAAGAAGATAGACGTTGTCTACACCAACGAGGAGGAGACAATGGTGCGAGTCCTAAGGATGTACGAGGGTTGGCTTGAGAAAGACGAGGACAAGTTTGTGGGATTGGACCTGGAGTACACCCCGGAGCACCCATATGAAGGGAGTGAAGTCGTCATCGTTCAACTGGCCATGAGGAAACACGTCCTCGTCTACCACCTCTCCCGGTTTGTAGATCTGCTCTCTATAGCTAACCGCTTTTAGGGTTTTCTCCTCTTGTTCGTTATCCATTTGCTCATCTTGCAACTAATGGATTTTATTTTGGACCAAATAAATTATGAGAAGACAATGTTGAGAGTCTTGATCTTGCATTTACTAAACTTTTCAAAATTATATTCAGATGATGATCTTGCATTGACAAAATATTTGTAGTTACAAATTTTGGTGATGACAAACTACATACTTTCAGGACTGACAGGAATTGTCCGGCGCTACGCTAGTTCCTTGCAGAAAAGGGAATTGTTTTCTACACTGTCGAACATACAACTGATTTTTCGAAATTTTATCAAGAGGGTTATAATTCCTGCACACAATTGGATTGATATTCAGAGTCTTGTCAAGATCCTAGGGGGCTCGAGGAAGGATGGAATGGCATCACTCGCAACTAGAATCCTCGATGAGCCGTATGACAGAATGAAGGCATATTTCCCTTCGAATAGGCATGATTTCTGGGACGAGTGGCCATTGTCTGATATAAACCTGAAGTATGCAGCCATAGATTCTTACGTGACCTACCAGCTGTACAAGAAGATCCATTTTTTAACGTTACCTCATGTTTTGCGCTATTTGCAAGAAGGGAGACGAGCTTAGGGGAGCCCTTTGTAGAAAATACAGAATAGCGGAGTTTTAAGCTGCATATGCAAAGGAAATGGCTGCATCTAAAGCAGCTGACAGAGAGGATGCAGAAGCAGCTGAAAGAAAGCTTGCTGCTGAAGCAGAAGTAGCTGACAGAGAGGCTGCAGCTGAAGCAGCAAACAGAGAGGCAACATCTTATAGCGGCAACAATCAGGTCTGTGATGCACCGATAATTGTGTCGCACGACGCTGAAGATAGGAAAGGCAAGTCAGATCCCAGGTGGGACGAAGCATTTTGTTAGTTGTGGAGTGCCAATAATGTAAGATCCACCTTGAATGATCGCAGTTGGTCGCCTAGGAACGATGCCAAGCACCTCAAGTGGGCTGATGAGAAGTGAATTAAATTTTACTTCTCAGTGTTATGTTTCTATTTTGTGGAACTCATTTATCTTATCAAGATGTCTAGCGCCTCAAGTGAGAGTAGTAAAAAAAATTAACCCTCTTTGTGTTATGTTTATGTATGTGTCTTGTAGATTGTCAAGATGGTAGCTCGTTAACTAGCAGTTTGAAAGAGTACCCTTTTCCTCTCTCGCTAAATAGATATGTTTCATTTTGCCCAAATTGGTAGCAAATCTAGAGAAGATTCTCTTTTTGATAATTCGTTCCCTTTTGGACCTCTTTTTGCCTCCGATCAGGTAGCAAATATAGAGCAGCAAATCACACCAGGCAGAATACATTCATTCAGAAAAAAATGTAGATATAGCTATGCACAGCTAAATAGGATATAGCGATAGAAAGTAGGTTAATTAACGAGGTTCGATGCATTCAGCCAGAAATAGGATGCAAGCAAAATATAGAAAATCAAAAGAAGCTTCTTAGCAGCAGAAGCTGCCGTAGTAGCAGGCACATTCAAGGCCTTCAAGCGCCCACACCTCGGCCTCCTCCCTCCGGCGCTTCCTCCACTTCTTGCTGCCTAGTGCCTTGATCTTGCGGGCCTTGGGTTTGATTGGAGGCATGCGATTCTCTTTGATGGCCACCCATTGGAGGTTTCAGAGGTGAATGCTGAGAGCCCAGTGTTCAGCGATGTAGGCGTTGATGTTCATAGTCTTGCGCTCGTCGCCTTTGTGGATGCTGGAGCCCGGGGCCTCTGCATGCTTCAGTAAGGAGTTGAAGTCGGTGCCGGCGAGACTCACCCGACAGAAGGGGCACCGCTAGTAGCCGCCTCTGAAGAAGGCATCGTACTGGCCGGCCCGCAGCCTCCTCAGCACCTGACGAGTCTTGGTGTGCATGGACTCGTCATCGCTACAGACGTCGCAATTGGAAACCTATTGGAAGAAAAGGAAAATGGGGGAGTAGATGATGTAAGAATACCGAGCAATCGAAATGTGAACAAGTGAATCCTAATAAACCAAGATCTAGCATCCAACGATGGGAACAGTAGAAGAACTAGGGGAGGGGAGCAAGCCCTAGTTACCTCCGACCATGGGTCGTCGATGCCGGTGTCGTAGGGGTTCAGCGGAGCGATGTACTTATTTGGATCATAGGTGCCCGAGAAGTGCTTGATCTGCTTGTGACCGGCGGGGGCCTCCTCGCCGGTGGGGGGCTCCTCTTCGGCGGCTCCGTCGGTAGCGAGGACGGGGGCCTAGACGGGAACGGTGACTGCCATCGATGCCTCGACTGGGGCCTGGACAGGGACGACGACTGCTTTCAATGCGTCGAGGGGAACCGGCGAGGAGACAGGGCCTTCTCGCTGGCGGCCTCGGAGGCGACGATGTCCACCTTATCCTCCTCCACCATCGCCGGTGTGGACGGGGTATTCTTGGGAGTTTGAGGATGCTAGTGGGATAGTGGAGATGATTGCGTGGGGAGAGTGAGCGAGAGTGATAGTGGGTGTGCGGAGAAGGGCTCTATAGTTAAGGTGGATGGAAGCAAGGCTTGTTTCGTTGCACCACCATGCAACGCGCCACGCAGTCCACTGCACCGTGCATCGTGACATGCGCACGGTACGTCACATTTTTTCCCAGGCCATGCATGGCAGTTCTGTATTGAGCCGCATGCAAAGGGCGCATACACAATTTCTATGTATGAAGTTTGACACGGCCCTAAAATTGGCGGTAGTTAAAAGTGGAAATGTAGAGGGGAAGGTAGGTGGCTGTACGGCGAGATTTGTGGGGTTGTACTAGATGGGGTAGAGGGATGTGTTGATCACTGTGAGTGTCTCGATGAAGGCGGAGACGTTAGGTCTCATCGAGCTCAGCTCTTCGGCCTCCGGCTAGCGCGTGCAAGTTTCTTATGGTCGGGCCCAGTTGGAAGTGAGATTGAGAGTCGCTGTGTAAAACATAGGATATGTCTTATTAAAATCAAGTGGCAATAAATTGCAGTTGTCCATCAACGACCGTGCACTTGATGACGCATGTGTTGTGGCATAGTAGTAGCAGTAGTAGGCTTTTCAGACTTGATTAAACATGACATGACCAGTCGACGACTTTTTCCATGGACGGCATCGTGTTGCTTCTTGTATAACTCTCGCTGAGGGAGACATCCATGCTGTCTCACGCTGTACTGTGAAGGGCACGACGTGTGCAACGATCATCGTTGGATCACACAGAATCAACGATTGGTGCGCACGATCCGTGTGACTACTATGACAACCAATAAGGGAGTAGGAGACAAGATGAGCACAGGTTTGGGCTTCTACGAAAGATAGAGAGAGGGGGCAAAACTGAGTAGTATCAAAAAACCAAGGGCAAGAGTAGTATAAAAATGGAAAGTGAGTGTCTTGTACAATGAAATACATCGTGGCATACATAAAATTATGCCAAGATAGATCCACTAGAGTTCATTGGATGTCTGTTCTTCTCATAAACCACATGGACCCACTAGGATCCACTAGTGTCATTGCATGTCTGTTCTTTTCATGAACCACACCCAGTATCATTGCATGTCTGTTCCTCTAAACAAACCACACATGGATCCACCAGTGTCATTTTTACATGTGGTAATTGCATGTGTGTTGTTCTAAACAAACCACACATGGATCCATCAGTGTCATTGGATGTGTGTTCTTTCCGTGAACCACACCCAGTGTCATTGCATGTCTGTTCTTCTCACAAACCACACATAGGGATACACCAGTGTAACTGGATGTGTATTCTTTTCATGAACCACACATGGATCCATCAGTGTGATTGGATGTGTGTTCTTTTCAGAAACCATAGTTGGTGTCATTAGATGTGTGTTCTTCTCACAAACCACACATGGATCCACTAGTGTCATTGCATGGCTGTCCTTCTCATGAACCACATCTAGAGTCATCGCATGTCTGTTCTTCTCACAAACCACATAAGAGATCCAGTAGTGTCATTGCATGTGTGATCTTTTCATGAACCACAACTAGAGTCATTGCATGTCTGTTCTTCTCACAAAATACATAAGGTTCCACCAGTGTCATTAGATGTGTGTTCTTTTCATGAACCACACCTAGTGTCATTGGATGTGTGTTCTTCTCACAAACCACACATGGATCCACCAGTGTCATTGCATGTCTGTTCTTTTCATGAACCACACATGGATCCACCCAGTGTGATTGCATGTCAGTTCTTCTCACAAACCACATAAGGCTCCACCAGTGTCATTGCATGTCTGTTCTTTTCATGAACCACACCCAGTATCATTGCATGTCTGTTCCTCTAAACAAACCACACATGGATCCACTAGTGTCATTGCATGTGGGTTCTTCTAAACGAACCACACATGGATCCACCGGTGTCATGGGGTGTCTGTTCTTTTCATGAACCACACCTAGTGTCATTGCATGTTTGTTCTTCTCACAAACCACATAGGGATACAATAGTGTCATTGCATGTCTATTCTTCTCACGAACCACATCTAGAGTCATCGCATGTCTGTTCTTCTCACAAACCATATAAGGATACACCAGTGTAATTGCATGTCTGTTCTTCTCATGAACCACATCTAGAGTCATTGCATGCCCGTTCTTCTCACAAACCACATAAGGATCCACCAGTGTCATTGGATGTGTGTTCTTTTCATGAACCACATGCAGTGTCATTGGATGTATGTTCTTTTCATAAACCACATAAGGATCCACTAGTGTCATTGGATGTGTGTTCTTTTCACAAACCACACCCAGTGTCATTGCATGTGTGTTCTTCTAATAAACCACACATGGATCCAATAGTGTCATTGGGTGTGTGTTCTTTTCATGAACCACAGCTAGAGTCATTGCATGTTTGTTCTTCTCACAAACCACATAAGGATACTCTAGTATCATTCCATGTGTGTTCTTTTCAAAAACCACAGCTAGATTCATTACATGTGTGTACTTCTCACAAACCACATAAGGATACACCAGTGTCATTGCATGTCTGTTCTTTTAATGAACCACACCCAGTGTCATTGCATGTTTGTTCCTCTCATAAACCACACATGGATCCGACAATGTCATTGCATGTGTGTTCTTTTCATGAACCACAGCTAGAGTCATTGCATATCTGTTCTTCTCACAAACCACATATGGATCCACTAGTGTCATTGCATGTGTGTTCTTCTCATGAACCATAGCTAGAGTCATTGCATGTCTGTTCTTCTCACAAACCACATAAGGATCCACCAGTGTCATTGGATGTGTGTTCTTTTCATGAACCACACCCTGTGTCATTGGATGTGTGTTCTTCTCTCAAACCACATAGGGATACACCAGTGTCATTGCATGTGTGTTCTTTTCATGAACCACAGCTAGAGTCATTGCACGTTTGTTCTTCTCACAAACCACATATTGATCCACCAGTGTCATTGCATGTGTGTTCTTCTAATGAACCACAGCTAGAGTCATTGCATGTCTGTTCTTCTCGCAGACCACATAAGGATCCACCAGTGTCATTGGATGTGTGTTCTTTTCATGAACCAGACCCAATGGCATTGGATGTGTGTTCTTTTCATGAACCACACACAGTGTCATTGGATGTCTGTTCTTTTCATAAACCACATAAGGATCCACCAGTGTCATTGGATGTGTGTTCTTCTCACAAACCACATAAGGATCCAGTAGTGTCATTGCATGTGTGTTCTTTTCATGAACCACACACAGTGTCGTTGGATGTGTGTTCTTTTCATAAACGACATAAGGATCCACCAGTGTCATTGGATGTGTGTTCTTTTCATGAACCACACCGAGTGTCATTGGATGTGTGTTCTTCTCACAAACCATACATGGATGCACCATTGCCATTGCATGTCTGTTATTTTAATGAACCACACATGGATCCACCAAGTGTGATTGCATGTCAGTTCTTCTCACAAACCACATAAGGATCCACCAGTTGATGGGTTCGTAGCATGGAAAACAAAAAAATTCTACCGCAAGAAGGAACAAAACCCAGATCTAATCTAGATAAAAGCCAAGATCTAATCTATTAGACATTTGCAACGAGATAGATTTGTACTAACCCTTGTAGATCTGAAAGCGTTACGAGATTGGATCTCGTGGTTGATGTAGTCGATCACTTGCCAATCTCAAGATCGAGTGGACGATCCTTTCGGCGCCGCGTTCCGGCAGCGCTTCCGCAGTCGGTCACATGTACGGAGTCGAAGCAGACCTTCCTCTCCTCGTTCCAGCGAGCAGCGGTGGTAGTAGATGTTCTACACGGAATCCCAGCAGCACGACGGTGTGGTGGTGGTGGTGGTGGAGTAGAGAATTCTGCAGGGCTTCGCCTAAGCCTGAGCAGGAGAAAGGAGGAGGAGAGAGGCGGCTAGGGTTTGGAGTGGAGGGGGCCAGGGGTGGCGCCTCCACCCCTCTATTTAAAGGAGGGAGGCGCCATGGGAGGGGGAGTCCTAGTAGGACTCCTTGATCCTTTCTTGGTTTTCAAGCAAACTCCAAGAAATCTTCCAGAACCTTCCGGAAAGCATTCTAGAATCCGCATACAAATACTCCGGAACATTGCCTAACTTAGAAAATGATCCCCAATATATGAATCTTATTCTCCGGACAATTCCGGATCTCCTCGTGATATCCCGGATCCAATCCGAGACTCCGAACAACATTCGGTCTCCATATCACATTCCATATCTACTTAAAACAACTTCGAACCTTAAGTGTGTCACCCTACGGTTCATGAATATGCAGACATGATGAAGACACCTCTCTAATCAATAACCATCAGTGGGATCTGGAGATCCATAACGGCTCCCACATACTCAACGATGACTTCGTGATCGATAGAACCATTAACATACGAAACCAATTCCCTTTGTCTCGCGATACTCTACTTATCCAAGGTTCGATCGTCGGTATCTCCATACCTAGTTCTACCTTGTTACTGATAAGTACTCTTTGCTCGTTCCATGTTATGTCATCCCTTGTGACCCAGTCACATGCTTGCAAGCTAACTAGATGACATTCCACCGAGAGGGCCCAGAGCATATCTATCCGTCATATGGATGGACAAATCCCAATCTTGGTCCATGCGCTTCAACACATACTTTCAGAATACCCAATGACACCTTTATAACCACCCAGTTACGAAGCGGTGTTTGTTGTCATCAAAGTACCCACCCGGTGATGGTGATTAACACAACCTCAAGGTCGAAGGATTAGGTTACTATGCATTTAAAAGCTTATAGCAAACGAACTTAATGACTTGATCTTATGCTATGCTTACTATGGGTGTGTGTCCATCACATCATTCTCCTAATGATATAACCTTGTTATTAATGACATCCAATGTCCATGACCAGGAAACCATGATCATCTATTAATCAACAAGCTAGTTCAACAAGAGGCTTACTAGGGACTCTTTATATGTTTACAAAACACACAAGTATTAGTGTTTCCTAATAATACTATTATAGAATGGGATGTAAACATTCATCATAAACACAAAGATATAATAATAACCACTTTTATTATTGCCTCCTGGGCATATCTCCAACACCAGTGTCATTGCATATATGTTCTTTCATGAACCACACCCAGTATCATTGCATGTATGTTCCTCTAAACAAACCACACATGGATCCACCAGTGTCATTGCATGTTGTCATTGTATGTGTGTTCTTCTAAACAAACCACACAAGGATCCACCGGTGTCATTGGATGTCTTTTCGTTTCATGAACGACACCTAGTGTCATTGCATGTCTGTTCTTCTCACAAACCACATAGGGATACACCAGTGTCATTGCATGTCTGTTCTTATCATGAACCACATCTAGAGTCATCACATGTCTGTTCTTCTCCCAAACCACATAAGGATACACCCGTGTAATTGCATGTTTGTTCTTCTCATGAACCACATCTAGAGTCATTGCATGTTTGTTCTTCTCACAAACCACGTAAGGATCCACCAATGTCATTGGATGTGTGTTCTTTTCATGAACCACACACAGTGTCATTGGATGTCTGTTCTTTTCATAAACCACATAAGGATCCACAAGTGTCATTGGATGTGTGTTCTTTTCACAAACCACACCCAGTGTCATTGCATGTGTGTTCTTCTAACAAACCACACATGGATCCAAGAGTGTCATTGCATGTGTGTTCTTTTCACAAACCACAGCTAGATTTATTGCATGTGTGTTCTTCTCACAAACCACATAAGGATACACCAGTGTCATTTCATTCTTTTCACAAACCACAGCTATAGTCATTGCATGTGTGTTCTCCTCACAAACCACATAAGGATACACCAGTGTCATTACATGTATGTTCCTTTCATGAATCACACCCAGTATCATTGCATGTATGTTCCTCTCATAAACCACACATGGATCCGACAACGTCATTGCATGTCTGTTCTTATCATGAACCACAGCTAGAGTCATTGCATGTATGTTCTTCTCACAAACCACATATGGATCCACCAGTGTCATTGCTTGTGTGTTCTTCTCATGAACCACGGCTAGAGTCATTGCATGTCTGTTCTTCTCACAAACCACATAAGGATCCACCAGTGTCATTGCATGTGTGTTCTTTTCATGAACGACACCCAGTGTCATTGGATGTGTGTTCTTCTCACAAACCACACATGGATCCACCAGTGTCATTGCATGTCTGCTCTTTTCGTGAACCACACATGGATCCACCCAGTGTGATTGCATGTCAGTTCTTCTCACAAACCACATAAGGATCTACCAGTGTCATTGCATGTTTGTTCTTTTCATGAACCACACCCAGTATCATTGCATGTCTGTTCCTCTAAACAAACCACACATGGATCCACTAGTGTCATTGCATGTGTGTTCTTCTAAACAAACCACACATGGATCCACCGTGTCATTGGATGTCTGTTCTTTTCATGAACCACACCTAGTGTCATTGCATGTCTGTTCTTCTCACAAACCACATAGGGATACAACAGTGTCATTGCATGTCTATTATTCTCGCGAACCACATCTAGAGTCATCGCATGTCTGTTCTTCTCACAAACCACATAAGGATACACCAGTGTAATTGCATGTGTGTTCTTCTCATGAACCACATCTAGAGTCATTGCATGTTCGTTCTTCTCACAAACCACATAAGGATCCACCAGTGTCATTGGATGTGTGTTCTTTTCATGAACCACATGCAGTGTCATTTGATGTATGTTCTTTTCATAAACCACATAAGGATCCACTAGTGTCATTGGATGTGTGTTCTTTTCACAAACCACACCCAGTGTCATTGCATGTGTGTTCTTCTAACAAACCACACATGGATCCAACAGTGTCATTGAATGTGTGTTCTTTTCACAAACCACAGCTAGAGTCATTACATGTTTGTTCTTCTCACAAACCACATAAGGATACTCCAGTGTCATTCCATGTGTGTTCTTTTCACAAACCACAGCTAGAGTCATTGCATGTGTGTTCTTCTCACAAACCACATAAGGATACACCAGTGTCATTGCATGTTTGTTCTTTTCATGAACCACACACAGTGTCATTGCATGTTTGTTCCTCTCATAAACCACACATGGATCCGACAATGTCATTGCATGTGTGTTCTTTTCATGAACCACAGCTAGAGTCATTGCATATATGTTCTTCTCACAAACCACATATGGATCCACCAGTGTCATTGCATGTGTGTTCTTCTCATGAACCACAGCTAGAGTCATTGCATGTCTGTTCTTCTCACAAACCACATAAGGATCCACCAGTGTCATTGGATGTGTGTTCTTTTCATGAACCACACCCTGTGTCATTGGATGTTTGTTCTTCTCTCTAACCACACATGGATCCACCAGTGTCATTGCATGTGTGTTCTTTTCATGAACCACAGCTAGAGTCATTGCACGTTTGTTCTTCTCACAAACCACATATTGATCCACCAGTGTCATTGCATGTGTGTTCTTTTCATGAACCACAGCTAGAGTCATTGCATGTCTGTTCTTCTCACAAACCACATAAGGATCCACGAGTGTCATTGGATGTGTGTTCTTTTCATGAACCAGACCCAGTGTCATTGGATGTGTGTTCTTCTCACAAACCACACATGGATCCACCAGTGTCATTGCATGTATGTTCTTTTCATGAACCACACATCGATCCACCCAGTGTGATTACATGTCAGTTCGTCTCAAAAGCAACATATGGATCCACCAGTGTCCTTGCATGTCTGTTCTTTTCATGAACCACACCCAGTATCATTGCATGTTTGTTCCTCTAAACAAACTACTCATGGATCCACTAGTGTCATTGCATGTGTTTTCTTCTAAAAAACCACACATGGATCCACCAGTGGTCATTGCATGTCTATTCTTCTCATGAACCACATCTAGAGTCATCGCATGTGTGTTTTTCTCACAAACCACATAAGGATACACTAGTGTAATTGCATGTTTGTTCTTCTCATGAACCACATCTAGAGTCATTGCATATCTGTTTTTCTCACAAACCACATAAGGATCCACCAGTGTTATTGGATGTGTGTTCTTTTCATGAACCACACACAGTGTCATTGGATGTCTGTTCTTTTCATAAACCACATAAGGATCCACCAGTGTCATTGGATGTGTGTTCTTCTCACAAACCACATAAGGATCCAGTAGTGTCATTGCATGTGTGTTCTTTTCATGAACCACACACAGTGTCATTGGATGTGTGTTCTTTTCATAAACGACATAAGGATCCACCAGTGTCATTGGATGTGTGTTCTTTTCATGAACCACACCCAGTGTCATTGGATGTGTGTTCTTCTCACAAACCATACATGGATCCACCAGTGCCATTGCATGTCTGTTCTTTTCATGAACCACACATGGATCCACCAAGTGTGATTGCATGTCAGTTCTTCTCACAAACCACATAAGGATCCACCAGTGTCATTGCATGTCTGTTCTTTCATGAACCACACCCAGTATCATTGCATGTCTGTTCCTCTAAACAAACCACACATGGATCCACCAGTGTCATTGCATGTTGTCATTGTATGTGTGTTCTTCTAAACAAACCACACATGGATCCACCGGTGTCATTTGATGTCTTTTCTTTTCATGAACCACACCTAGTGTCATTGCATGTCTGTTCTTCTCACAAACCACATTGGGATACACTAGTGTGATTGCATGTCTGTTCTTATCATGAACCACATCTAGAGTCATCGCATGTCAGTTCTTCTCCCAAACCACATAAGGATACACCCGTGTAATTGCATGTTTGTTCTTCTCATGAACCACATCTAGAGTCATTGCATGTTTGTTCTTCTCACAAACCACATAAGGATCCACTAGTGTCTTTGGATGTGTATTCTTTTCATGAACCACACAGAGTGTCATTGGATGTCTGTTCTTTTCATAAACCACATAAGGATCGACTAGTGTCATTGGATGTGTGTTCCTTTCACAAACCACACCCAGTGTCATTGCATGTGTGTTCTCCTAACAAACAACACATGGATCCACCAGTGTCATTTCATGTGTGTTCTTTTCACAAACCACAGCTAGAGTCATTGCATGTGTGTTCTTCTCACAAACCACATAAGGATACACCAGTGTCATTTCATTCTTTTCACAAACCATAGCTATAGTCATTGCATGTGTGTTCTTCTCACAAACGACATAAGGATACACCACTGTCATTACATGTCTGTTCCTTTCATGAACCACACCCAGTATCATTGCATGTATGTTCCTCTCATAAACCGCACATGGATCCGGCAACGTCATTGCATGTGTGTTCTTTTCATGAACCACAGCTAGAGTCATTGCATGTATGTTGTTCTCACAAACCACATATGGATCCACCAGTGTCATTGCATGTGTGTTCTTCTCATGAACCACAGCTATAGTCATTGCATGTCTGTTCTTCTCACAAACCACATAAGGATCCACCAGTGTTATTGCATGTGTGTTCTTTTCATGAACCACACCCAGTGTCATTGGATGTGTGTTCTTCTCACAAACCACACATGGATCCACCAGTGTCATTGCATGTCTGTTCTTTTCATGAACCACACAAGGATCCACCCAGTGTGATTGCATGTCAGTTCTTCTCACAAACAACATAAGGATCCACTAGTGTCATTGCATGTCTGTTCTTTTCATGAACCACACCCAGTATCATTGCATGTTTGTTCCTCTAAACAAACCACACATGGATCCACCAGTGTCATTGCATGTGGTCATTGCATGTGTGTTCTTCTAAAAAACCCACACATGGATCCACCAGTGGTCATGGCATGTCTGTTCTTCTCATGAACCACATCTAGAGTCATCGCATGTGTGTTCTTCTCACAAACCACACAGGGATACACCAGTGTAATTGCATGTCTTTTGTTCTCATGAACCACATCTAGAGTCATTGCATGTCTGTTCTTCTCACAAACCACATGAGGATCCACCAATGTTATTGGATGTGTGTTCTTTTCATGAACCACACAGTGTCATTGGATGTCTGTTCTTTTCATAAACCACATAAGGATCCACCAGTGTGATTGGATGTGTGTTCTTCTCACAGACCACATAAGGATCCAGTAGTGTCATTGCATGTGTGTTTGATGGCCCAAATATATTGGCACATCAGCAAGTTTCCCCTCACTAAGAAACCAAGGCTATCAATCCAGTAGGAGCAAGGAAACACGCCAAAGGTGTAGCTAGCTGAACGTTGGCAGGGCGCACTACCGGTGCCAGCAGCAACGTGGAGACCTGCACAACACAACCACTGAACTTTGCCGCCAACTTGCGATGAGGTTATCAATCTCACCGGTTTTGCTGAAAACAAAGGATTAAACGTATCGAATGGAGCCCCCAACTTGCGATGAGTTTGCAGAAAATAAACACAAAGCAGTAAACAGTTTGTAGATTGAATGTAAAAGAAAGGACCGGGGTCCATAGTTCACTAGAGGTGGATCTCCTTAAGATAGATAAAATGCTGGGTGAACAAATTACAGCGGGGCAATTGTCAAACACTGAGAAAGCAATACATGCATATACTAATCATCTTGACTCATTTGGAACTTGATTGGGCATTACAACATTATACATAAACCACCATCCAACTACATATATGACTAATAATCCACCTTCAGGTTATCATCCAAACCCCCTCCGGTATTAAGTTGCAAGCAACAGATTATTGCTTTACGAATTGCGTGTAATGTAAACAATACGATTGTTCTATGAACAAAGGATTGTTGTTTTCTCCCTAGTAGCAATAGCACATCTAGTACCTTAGAGATTTCTGTCACTTCCCCAGATTACCAAAGGCATGAACCCACTATCGAGCATAAATACTAACTCTTGGAGTTGCTAGCATCTACTTGGCCAAGATAGCTACTAACAACGGAAAGCATGGAAGATCACAAATAACAAAGACATGATAGAATCAATAATAAATCTGAAATAGCATCTCAATATCCATCGGATCCCTACAAAGACAACATCCAGAATTACAAATAGATGATCTTGATTATGAACGGAGCTCACAAGATCTAGACATTAAAGCACAAAGGAGGAGAATCAGCCATCTAGCTACTACATAGACCCATAGTCCAGAGATGAACTACTCACGCATCACACCGGAGGCTTGAATGATGATGAAGAAGGCCTCTAGGGTGAATTTCCCCCTCCGGCAGGGTGCCAAGAAAAGCTTCAGATCCCTCCCGATCTAGGGATGGAGATGACGGCGACTACATACTCTTTCGTGGATTTTTGATCAGGTACTTAGGGTTTTCGTCCCGAGGGAAATATATAGGCGGAAGGAGAGGCCGAGGGGGTGCTGGGGTCAGCTAGACCACCCCCTGGCACGAGCCAGGCCTGGCCGTGCGGCTAGGTGGTGTGGCCGGCCCCCAGCTCTTCTCTGTCTTGTATTCTGGTATCTGATGACTTCTGGAAAAATAGGCACTTTGGCTTTTGTCCCGTCCAGTTCCGAGAATATCCATTTCCTGACTTTCCTGGAACCAAAAACAGCAGAAAACAGGCAGCTGGCACTGTGGCTCTTATTAATAGGTTAGTCCAAGAAATCATATGAAAAGTACTCCAAAGTGTGGTCAAAACACAAGAAAGTGGATAAAACCAAGCATGGAGCATCAAAAATTATAGATACATTTGCAATGTAGCAACATCCCCAAGCTTAACTCCTGCTCGTCCTCGAGTAGGTAAGTGATAAAAAGAAAGAATAATTTTTTAGGTGACATGCACCATCAAAGACTTGATTAAAGTATTTGTAAATCATTCAAAGCTGGGATCATAGTACTTCAATCATAACATGAAAGACAAATTTCTAGCAATAAAACACAGAAACTAAGATGCAACATGAAAAGGCACAAACAAAAGATTCATGAATAACAATGCTTTGCAAGACGTTTGTTTGTTTCACATAAAGAAAACATAGCATACAGCTTGTCCCTCATAGAATAGAAAATATAAATTGAAAGGACACCTCCAAAGTTCATAAGAGTGACTAGACACAAATAGTTTAAAACAAGCAATATCAAGGTATGTATCAATCAACTAGTCTTGGGACAATCCAGATAGAACTAAGAATGGCCACTATGCTCTCAAAGTAGGTGCATAAAGATAGAAGGTGGACACTCAATATACTGGTGGAAGAAAGGATTCAAGTCTCATAAAGAGCTTCTAAAAATTATGGTACTTATAGCTTTCAGCTCTCATTACCCCAATCATAAGCATTTGAAGGTGATTAAGGATAAAGTGACACAACTAAGAGGATATGCTTGACAAGTTATAAACCAAAATCGCATGCCCCTTACTTACGAAGACCGAACCTCATGCTACTCAACTTTAGTCACAAGTAAGCTCTTGTCATTGTAAGTACATATGTATCACAAAGAACCGCCAACGGGGTACCCCTTGCACATGATACAGGAGCTTTCCCATAATCAAAATGACAAGGCAAGAAGACAATGAGCATCTAAGCGATCTTTTTATTTTCTATTTGCATAGGTATTTATTGAGGATGCTTCATAGATTGCTCATTACGGTGATGCGGCAAGTTTCCACCATGATTAGGAATGGCTTAGGCTGGTGGCCCAGGCGTTTCTCTAACACACATACAAACTCCATGATCTTACAAGTTCCACTTTTATTTCACACCGCCGAGATCCATAAGCAAAAGAACATGATATCAACGGGGTACAAAGTACAAGTGCAATGTTGAAAGCATTCCCCATGATACATGGTTCTACTAACTTCAACTTATAAAGCGCAATCATATACGCAACAGAGAAGGACCCAATGGTTCAAGTTTATTAAGGGCAAGAAAAGTAAAGTGTGCCATCAAGTTCGTGAGAGCTTTAATCACTAGTTTTCTCATAACAAGTTTAATTTGGAACGTAAACAAAAGCATGAATAAACTTGGAATAGCATAAGCTAGTAGGTAGGTATGGTGGACTCTTTGGAATAACTTGGTATAGGGAGTTGGATGCACGAGTGGAACTCATACTTGGTTGTGGAGGCTAGCAAAAGACTGGGAGCGACAAACTAAGAGAGCAATAATGGCCATAATCATGCAGAGCAACAAAACATCATCGATCGAAGCATAAAGTGATACTACAAGTTGAAAACTAAAGGATCATAAAGGCTAGGGTGACTTTGGATAGTCATAACATGGTGTGAGCATGCGCCAAGTCAACCCAAATAAAGCATCAAAGGAGAATACCACTATACTATGCTTTAATATGCTAAAACAACGCATGATTCATCCAAGGCACATTAAGCAATCTCAATTTTTTATAACAAGTCATGCTACAGCAAAGAATACTAAGCATAAAGCCAAAACAATATCAAGCATGGCATGACAAAGCATAGGCCACAGTCAAAAACAAGCTCTTTTTACCACTTATGCATAAGCTTTTCCTACTCTTTTCCAATCCAAACATAACTATTTGAAAACCAATGTATGAAAGAGGGAGTCCAACCAATTTATTCAAAAAACTAAGAAAACAAAAGCAAACGAAAAACCAAAACAAAAACGAAAAAGAAGACGCTCCAAGAACAACATAACTGTGCATGAAACAATAAAAATGAAGCGTTTGGAAGAAACCTGGGATTTTTATTGATGCAGAGGGGGATGCCTTGGGCATCCCCAAGCTTTGACGCTTTTACTTCTTGGATATTTCTTGGGGTGACACGTGTGGCATCCCCAAGCTTGAGCTTTACTCCATCTTTCATCTCATTACTCATTCCTTCCATACACCTGAAATTCTTCCTTCATACAAAACTTCACACAATCTTGATTATCAACATTAGTGCACTCAAGATAATAAGTCTTAAGTTTCAGTTCCAACACCAATAAACTTCCATTAGAACACTAGCTACTGAAGCACTTCCCTCAAAAATCTCAATTCCCCAAAAGAACTCAAAAAGGAACCAACAAGAAGCAAATGCAGAAAATGGCAGAAATTTGTCAAAACAGACCAGCAGGTAAAGATGAATTTTTTCGACGACCTTCTGTTGATCAAATAAAAAAGTGTTGAACTAACGAAAGTTATATAACAACCTGGGGAAGAAGAGCAAAAATTCATGCCTCAAAAAGACGTTCAGAGATATTACACGAATTTTTACGGTGAAGCACAGAAATCTGTTTCGGGACAGCAACTTTCCCAATCATTACTTCTCTCTCATTAGAGGTTACTCTTGGCACAAAAAGCAAATAAAAAGGATAAGGAGTGATTATTACTGAAAGGGTAATTGCCCCTATGTGTGGTTTTGGTGATTAATGACAATACCTATGGACTAATGTTTTCATTGAGTTTTATATGAAGGAATATTCCATAGGTCATGCTTGTAGTCCATATGTTGGATTCAAGTATGGATGCCATGAAGATAAAGATATACCTTGAGTTTTGGCATCAAGATCATCAAATTGAAGAGAAGAATATGATATGTTCAAGATCTTGAGAGTGTGATCTCAATAGAAGAATTCAAGATATGGCTCTAAGCCGGTGTCATGATAGCCTCATTAGTTGAGTTATGGTTGACTAAGATTTAGAGCATGTAATCAAATGAAGAATTCTTTATGTACCTCAATATATTGAGATGGAGCATGAGAATATACTTGGTTGACCAATACAAAGAGTGAAGAGTGATTTCAAGTTGGTCAACACATTAAGCATAAAGAATGTACCACATGGATCTTGTGGTATGGTAAGCCTTGCCATGTATGCATCATGAACTAACCCATTATATATGTGCCTTTGCGTTTTCTATATGGGATAGGTATCTTTTCATGGGAATGTTTCGAAAGTGAAGATCTCAATAACCCATGAGAGGATGGCATCAAGTGGTGATCGCCATCAAGGTTGATAAGGGCAAGTTCAAGATAAGCATCTCGAGAAGATCATTTGCTTGAAGCTTTCCGTCCATATTGGTGGTAATGGACATGTGAAGACGAGTCTTAATGAAGCTATCCCATAGTGGTGTATGGGGGAGCAAATTATGAGTCTTCACGAAGCAACAATGATCAAGTGGTGCATTCCGGCTTGGATGGAGCTTGAAGTGTTGTCATCAAGATCAAGCGGGATGCGCAAGGCAAAGGTATGGCCTTGCTAGGTTTTCCTTTTACCGGTCTCAAGGTGGTTGTTGGGAGACCGGGTTATAGGATAGATAGCCGCACTATCAAGAGGGGCTTTCGGTTGGGTAACTTGACCACATCGTCGTAGGGAGCTCAATCCTTTGCATACTTTGCATCTTCCAATTTTGTTGCTTATTGGTGTTTCTCCATCTGAGGTTCTTTAGCTTGTTGCTAGCTCTTCAACAAGCCCAAGTTCATCGAAAACAGAATTCGTATGCATCTTCTATGGCGTTTTCGAGTTTGAAGGTTTTACCTGTTCTTCTTATAGGGAGGCTTCATACCTTTCCTAATTTGGTTCTATCCTCCTTTTTTGGACTATGATGTTTTCATGCACCATATTGTAGAGCTTGTTGTCCTCGTCAAAACAAGCCCAAGATCATCGATATCGGAGTCCGGATGCAAAAGTTATTGCGTTTTTTGTGAAGTTTGTTTCATCCCGGTTGTGGATCCGGTTCAACCGAGTCCCACACCGGACGGTCCGGTTCCAGCTCCGGTAGACCGGATCTCAGACCGGATTTTCTGGTTTTCGTGACCGAGTCTATTCCGAGTTAGCAAACAGAGGTATTTCAGTTTGTAGGTCGGTCCTCCGGCCTGGGGACCGAGTTTCCCGATTCTAGGGCCGGTCCAACCGACTTTGGAACCGAGTTTTGACTGTTTTCTCTCCAACGGCCATATTTGCTTTTCACTATAAAAGGGGGTTCTTCCCCCAACGTTTTTGGGTGTTCTTGAGCTCGAAATTGACCACCATTGTTGACCCTCTTGAGCTTGCTTCCTCTCCCTTCCCTCCTATGATTCTTGCATCTTTTTGAGGGCTTTGCAAGAGGAGATCTAGATCTACAATCCCCACCAATCAATTCCTCCTCTAAGTGAGGGGAACCCTTTGGATCTAGATCTTGGAGTCATTGGTTGACATCCACCATTGTTCTTCCTCTCTAATTCCTTCCTAGCACTTGTTGCTTTGGTGCGATTTGAGAGTGAAGGATTTGAACACCCTTGGTGTTCTTGCTTTGCATTCTTGCGTAAGTCTTGAGCTCTCCATTAAGATTTGTTCGAGTGAGAGACCGTGAGCTTGTTGCTCTTGGAGGGTGACCTCCTAGTTGGCTTGGCGGTTGGTGCCACGGTGTCCTCTTCGTGGAAGATTGTGAAGGGACCCGTGCTTCTCCTTCGTGGAGCTTGTGAAGTGGTTGTGGAGCTTGCCATCTCCGGAGTGGAGGAAAAGCTAGCCATAAGGAAAGGGCCTATTCCTTCGTGGGATAGACTCGGAGAAGAAGGTGAGCCTTCGTGGCGTTGGGAAATCCTTCGTGGAATCCCACACCTCTCCAACATGACGTACCTTACTTGTAAGGGAACACGGGAATACATCTTCGTCTCCGCGTGCCTCGGTTATCTCTATACCCGACCTTACTTTCCTTGTGATAGCCATCGAGCTTGAAGTACTTATATCTTTCTTAGCACTTGTGGTATATTTATCTTGTGCTATCTTGCTTATCTTATCTTGTTGTTGGTGCACTTAGTTGAGCCTAGTGTATTTAGGTTTTGTGCTTGTAAAATAAACGTTAGTTTAATTCCGCATTCTATCAAGCCAAAACCGTAATAGTTTTGAAATTGCCTATTCACCCCCCCCTCTAGGCGACATCTCTATCCTTTCAATTGGTATCAGAGCAAGGTCTCTCCTTGTTTAGGCTTCACCGCCTACAGTGTAAAGATGTCGGCTAGTAGTATAGTGCACAATGACACAATTTTCTTTGATGGCACAAATTATATTTTGTGGAGAAATTGCTTGCTTTGTAATCTTCGGACCTTGTGTCCAAATATTGAGTGATTTCTAGATGTAGGTTTTTCTCCTCCAATGGATCCTCAAAATCTATCTTTAGAGGATGATAAAAATTTACATCTCGAGGCTCAAGTATCTAATGAACTTATTTTCTATTTGAGCCCCATAGTTAATTTGTTCTTGACAAATGTAAAGCGCAAGTCATCTCATGAGATGTGGGCCAAGCTTAAAGAAATATTTGGTGGGTCAATTTCTCATAGGGTCGGTGGTATCTCCGAGGAGCTCTCTTCTCCTTCACATCATAAAGAGATCCAAGTGGATTCCACCTCCGGCCGCGATGAGATTTCAATTCCCTCGACTTCACCTACATGTGACAAGTCACAAGGTAATGGCATGGTGAGTGGATAAATCATATGTAATGATGGTAGTGGTTCTCTTTACACCAATGATTCATGTTCTATAAATTCTAATGGTGTAGAGAGTTTGGACTTAAGCACTTCTTGCAACGATAATTATATATCCCCTTGTGTTGCAAGTCCTTGTATATTGTCTAGAAATTATTTGAGTACTAGTGTAGATGATGTGCTTGATTTGTCTTGTTCCAATAAACAAAATGCTTCTATTTCCTCTACTTGTGTATCTAACAATGTAGAGGAAATCAAACACCCTATGGAGCAAGACACGATCATGAATGAAGATTCAAGAATATCCTCATCTTCATCCTCCTGTGCTCACATGTGCCTTATGGCAAGAGGATCAAAGGTATCTCCTACTTTGGATCCCAAGATATCTTATCTAGATAATAGCAATGATAATGATGATAGTGATGATGACCTTGATGAGGATACTAGAGCTCTTGTGCTTGAGCTGACCTTTTTGTGTACCTCTCTTCGTGGTAATAATAAGGCCGTTGCTTGTATCAAACATGATATGGAAACCATAACTAAACAAATGGAAACCATAGAGGAGTTGGATTTCCAACTTGATGATGGGAGTCGGAGATTCAATATCCTTAAGCAAGAGATTGCCGAGGAGAAGCACACTAATTGTCTCCTTATAAAAAAAATTGAATCTGATGAGCTTGAAAAGGAAAAATCTATTAATGATCCTAGTGCTACTAACTCTACTTCTTGTGAAGCATCTACCCTAAAGGAGAATGTTGAGCTAAGGGCTCAACTGGAGTTGCTAACTAGCAATTATGGGAAATTGGAAGAAAGTCATGAAAAGCTCTTGGCCTCTCATAATGATCTTCTAATCACCTAGGATGGGCTAAAATTGGCTCGTGAGGCAAGTATCACTAAGGTAACATCTTGTGAGCCTCTTTTGGACATTAGCGCAACTTCTACTCAAAATGCTATTTTGCCATGTACTAGTCCTAGTGATCCTTCTAGTCATACTAGTGATAAACGTTGTGTTGGATTACTTGCTTTGCCTTGTTGCTCTAACAATGAAGTGTCTACTTCCTCTAGTACCTCTATTTCTACTAACCATGTAGATGAAATCAAAGAGCACAAGGCCCATGTCACTTCTTTGAAGAAAGACTTGGAAAAGAGTCATGAAGGCAAATCCACACTCAATAATATTTTGAGTGTGCAAAAATACCCCAATGATAAAAGTGGACTTGGATTCAACTCCAATAACAAGAACAAGTCCAAGAGCAACAAGAAGAATGGCCAAGACCAAGTCAAGGATTCGGCCAAGATTATTTGCTTCAAGTGCAAGGTTGTAGGACATCATGTAAGATCTTGTCCATTGAAGAAAAAGCACTTGAATGAGAAGAAACAAGGGAAGCGGCCACAAGGTCAAGGTCAAGCCCAATCTCAACCTCAAGTTGAAGCTAGGCCACTTCCCAAGAAGAATCAAGATAAGGCTCCCCAAGACAAGAAATCAATAAAGAAGAGAAAGGGGGGAACTTGTTGCTACATATGTCGTGAGAAGGGGCACTTGGCCTCTTCATGTTCAAATGGTACCTTATCTAACCCTATCATTGTTGATGATTATTATTCTCTTGGGAAGGATAAGGATGGTAATGTGTTTGCCAAGTTTGTTGGAACTCAAAGTGGTGTCAAGAAATGAACCATTTGGGTTGCCAAGCCTATTGTGACTAACCTCTTAGGACCCAACTTGGTTGGGGACCAACAAGCTCAAACTTGATCAATAGGTGTTTTTGGAGGGCATTGGAGACTTGGCTAACTCATGAAGAATTAAGGGATCTTCATATATTATATTTTATCAAGCCAAGTTATAAGTATTATCATCTCCCTACCATATACCCAATGCGCCTCTTTGCGGTAACTCGAACTCAACTCTTTTATATTGTAAGTTACTTGCCCCTTTACATGTTTTGGTTTTGTACAAAGTATGTGTTTGTATTTGTTGTGCCTCATGCTTGCTTATTTTGTGTATTCAAGTATGTCTATGTGTTTGGCACATCATTTACTTGTGTGTTTTGCTTTGAGCCTCTAATGCATCTTGATGATATCTTTTTTGGCTCTTTTCGAGTGGTTAATGGAACATCCCATTTTGGGGGAGTGATATGCCTCGCGCATCTCTCAAACCTTAAAATGTGTGTACATGAGTACTACCACTTGGTATTGATATTGCAAGATTATCTAGTCACTATGTGGTGTGTCATACTCATGAGAAATTCAAATTCTAAATGTCAATTAATTATCTCTAGTTGAGGTTGTTTTACTCTTATTAAGAAAAATTGAATACCACATTATGGGGGAGTAATATGCTTCTTTTGCATATCACAATCCTAGGAAATGTGAACATATGAGGTGGTGCCAGTTAGAGTTGATATTGTTGATTATATTGTCTCTAGGTGGCATGTTAGCTCAAACAAGATCCTATTTTTTTGTTAGAAGCTTTTATTGCTCATCTTTTCGGTCTTTGCTTGAGTAAGAAATTCTTGGTGTGGCCTTCCTCAAATGCATAACTCTATATCTTATTGGGGAGACCATTTTATTCAAGTTATTCTAATCATTGCTTTGCATGATTGTGTGGCTACTTGAAGCTATCAAGAATCTCTACCTTTGCATAGTGTTTAATCTTTTTATTCCTATCCTATGCTTTTTATTGTGAAGATTTATCTTTAATATCCGTGCAATATACCACCGGAAATAAATTCCAATACACTCATTGTCTTCGACAATTGATATACTTGGGTCTGGTAGCATTTGTGGATCATCTTCACCTTTGATTTCACCTCCTATTCCCTTTTTTTCTTTACAAAAATTGTTGTGGCTCTCATTGTCTTCGTTGGCTTTTGAACATCTCTTTGATGATGTTTTTGATTATTATCAAATGTGCTTTTAGTGGAAGACAAACCTTTTCTTCTCGGAACCTTGTGCCATTATGAAAAATGTTAAGGGTTTGGTTTATTTGTTGAAACCTTTCTCTTTTGGGAGTTTGTAATCTCATTCTTTATTCTCTATGTTATTTGCTTGAGTGAGATAAATATTTGAGAATTTATGTTTTTATCTCATCTTTTATGCTCAATAGTTTTTGCTTGGTTCATTTGTTGAACTTTGTTGAACAAATCTTGTGTTGATTTTATTCTTTAATATAGTTTGGACAACAAATGTGTTTTGTCAGACATTGTATGCCTTCTTGAATATTTTGGTGTTTTGTCCAAATTATATCTTCATTGGTTCTTGAAAGTCTCGTGCACGCATGTTTACTAAATGTATATCTTATATCATGTTTTGCTTTCTTTGATCCAATATATAGGGTATACTCCATCAAATCCTTAAACGGCTATGATGTGCATGAAATTCAAATTTCATCTCTAAATATGCACATATTTTTATGGAGTATGTCCTATGTGTTGTGGTTAGTCTAACCACTTTGGACCCAATAAGTTTGGGGACCAAGATGTACTTGAATGTTGTTTTAGGTACATTGGAGATACAATGGATGCTTGTCTTATCTATAAGGAACGTGTTGTCACCACATGATAATGGGACCCAAGCTAGGATGATCGAAGAATTCTTATCTACTACATCATACCATTGCTATCTTGGTAACAAGTATCTTATTCATGCATACTATTCTTCCATCCAATCTCTTGTAGGTTGCATCTTGGCATGAATTTATTTTTTTGTAAATATTGTGGTTCTTGCAAGGATCTTTGAAAGACTTTTCTATCCTTATTGCTTATGTGAGTAATTTGAGATGATGCATATAATGGGGAGTATATAAAATCATGTTGATGATTCACCAATTCCAAATATGCCTTCTATCAATTTATTGCATATCAATTCCTCAGGGTACTCTCATGTGCAATATTGTTGAAATTGCATTGAATCCTTCCTTTTGATACTTGTTGCCTTTCTCAAAATATCCCAACTAGCATTAGTTCCCTTAGTCCTAGTTGTGATGTTTTTGAGGTTTTTCTTTTTCTTCGGTGAAGTTCTTTGATATACCATCAGAGAAAATAGAGCCATGGGCTATATATGCACTTAAGCAAAATATCATTTTTTGGTATATCTGATGTCTTCCTCTGGGATATCATGTTTTCTTATTTTATTGACCTCTTATGTGTGGATGTTTCTTTGTGGATTATTCTCATGTTTTCCCACTTAGAAACTTATATACACAAGACTGTTAATCTCTCGCCTTAATATCCTCGCCTTTTGCCAACCATCTCACTTATCCGCTTAGTTTTTAATGGTTTTGGTAAGGTCTTGATTTATGAGTGCTCGGTTTACTTTTATTGCATCTTAGCGCACTCATATCTCATATTTGGTTTCTTTTGGACTGAAGCTTGTCTTGACAAGTGTATTGATTTATATCTATACTCCTTGTATCTTGGTTGTGTTCTAAATGATATAGAGGGAGTGAGGTTTCCATGTTTGTGCATATTTTATTCAAATAAAACCACTATTTTATGCATGAACCTTGGGGATCCTCCTTATCTCATTTAGAGCACTATTTGTCCATTTGATTATTTGGATCTTTTGATTGCTTACTTCATCCGTTGAAGTTTCTTTGCCTTGTTATCCTTTTAGCAATATTTGATCCTCAATATAGTTGATTTCCTCCAATTATTCGTCATTGGATGTGTGCATATGATTTCAATCATATTATGAGTAATGCACACCTTGGGAGGAACTTGAACTATATTGTCCTTCTAACTTTGTCATCCATTTTGGCACTTGTTGTCAATGCGGGAGAAGTTTAGAGGGTTTTAAGGGAAATGGTTTTGTACTTAAGATTGGTTTGTTCTTAAGTGTTTGCCTGTCATGCATTTCATCTTTATTATGTATTGCATGGTTGAATATATAGTGGAAACTCTCCCAAAGGTTATGCTTGACAATGTATGCAATGAAATTCAAGTTCATCACACGTGCATATATTGTGGGGGAGTTTGCTCTATATATGTTGGTTCTACTCACATCTCTTGCATTAGTTGTAGTTTGTGTGAGTAGAATTGGTTTTGATATGGGATAGTATCTTTGTGTTACTTAACCATATCAAATACAACCTCTTGTATACAACTTATTCCCGGATAAGTTGCGTACTTGTTTCTAATATTCATTATATAAACCCTCTTGTTGTGATTGTCATCAATTACCAAAATGGGGGAGATTGAAAGGGCAACTGCCCCTATGTGTGGTTTTGGTGATTAATGACAATCCCTATCGACTAATGTTTTCATTGAGTATTATATGAAGGAATATTCCATAGGTCATGCTTGTAGTCCATATGTTGGATTCAAGTATGGATGCCATGAAGATAAAGATATACCATGAGTTTTGGCATCAAGATCATCAAATTGAAGAGAAGAATATGATATGTTCAAGATCTTGAGAGTGTGATCTCAATAGAAGAATTCAAGATATGGCTCTAAGGCAATGTCATGATAGCCTCATTAGTTGAGCTATGGTTGACTAAGATTTAGAGCATGTAATCAAATGAAGAATTCTTTATGTACCTCAAGATATTGAGATGGAGCATGAGAAGATACTTGGTTGACCAATACAAAGAGTGAAGAGTGATTTCAAGTTGGTCAACACATGAAGCATAAAGAATGTACCACATGGATCTTATGGTATGGTAAGCCTTGTCATGTATGCATCATGAACTAACCTATTATATATGTGCCTTTGCATTTTCTATATGGGATAGGTATCTTTTCATGGGAATGCTTCCAAAGTGAAGATCTCAATAGCCCATGAGAGGATGGCATCATGTGGTGATCGCCATCAAGGTTGAGAAGGGCAAGTTCAAGATAAGCATCTCGAGAAGATCATTTGCTCGAAGCTTGCCGTCCATATTGGTGATAATGGACATGTGAAGACATGTCTTAATGAAGCTATCCCATAGTGGTGTATGGGGGAGCAAATTATGAGTCTTCACGAAGCAACAATGATCAAGTGGTGCATTCCGGCTTGGATGGAGCTTGAAGCGTTGTCATCAAGATCAAGCGGGATGCGCAAGGAAAAGGTATGGCCTTGCTAGGTTTTCCTTTTACTGTTATCAAGGTGGTTGTTGGGAGACCGGGTTATAGGATAGATAGCCGCACTATCAAGAGGGGCTTTCGGTTGGGTAACTTGACCACATCGTCGTAGGGAGCTCAATCCTTTGCATACTTTGCATCTTCCTATTTTTTTGCTTCTTGGTGTTTCTCCATGTGAGTTTCTTTAGCCTGTTGCTAGCTCTTCAACAAGCCCAAGTTCATCGAAAATGGAATTCGTATGCATCTTCTATGGCGTTTTCGAGTTTGAAGGTTTTACCTGTTCTTCTTATAGGGAGGCTTCTTACCTTTCCTAATTTGGTTCTATCCTCCTTTCTTGGACTATGATGTTTTCATGCACCATATTGAAGATCTTGTTGTCCTCGTCAAAACAAGCCCAAGATCATCGAAATCGGAGTCCGGATGCAAAAGTTATTGCGTTTTTTGTGAAGTCTGTTTCATCCCGGTTGTGGATCCGGTTCAACCGAGTCCCACACAAGACGATCTGGTTCCAGCTCCGGTAGACCGGATCTCAGACCGGATTTTCCGATTTTCGCGACCGAGTCTATTCGGGTTGGCAAACAAAGGTATTTCGGTTTGTAGGTCGGTCCTCTGGCTAGGGAACGAGTTTCCCGGTTCTGGGGCAGGTCCAACCGACTTTGGAACCGAGTTTTCGCTGTTTTCTCTCCAACGGCCATATTTTCTTTTCCCTATTAAAGGGGGTTCTTCCCCCAACTTTTTGGGTGTTCTTGAGCTCGAAATTGACCTCCATTGTTGACCCTCTTGAGCTTGCTTCCTCTCCCTTCCCTCCTATGATTCTTGCATCTTTTTGAGGGCTTTGCAGGAGGAGATCTAGATCTACAATCCCCACCAATCAATTCCTCCTCTAAGTGAGGGGAACCCTTTGGATCTAGATCTTGGAGTCATTGGTTGACATCCACCATTGTTCTTCCTCTCTAACTCCTCCCTAGCACTTGTTGCTTTGGTGGGATTTGAGAGTGAAGGATTTGAACAACCTTGGTGTTCTTGCTTTGCATTCTTGCATAAGTGTTGAGCTCTCCATTAAGATTTGTTCGAGTGAGAGACCGTGAGCTTGTTGTTCTTGGAGGGTGACCTCCTAGTTGGCTTGGCGGTTGGTGCCACGGTGTCCTCTTCGTGGAAGATTGTGAAGGGACCCGTGCTTCTCCTTCGTGGAGCTTGTGAAGTGGTTGTGGAGCTTGCCATCTCCGGAGTGGAGGAAAAGCTAGCCATAAGGAAAGGGCCTATTCCTTTGTGGGATAGACTCGGAGAAGAAGGTGAGCCTTCGTGGCGTTGGGAAATCCTTCGTGCAATCCCACACCTCTCCAACATGACGTACCTTACTTGTAAGGGAACAAGGGAATACATCTTCGTCTCCACGTGCCTCGTTATCTCTATACCCGAGCTTACTTTCCTTGTGATAGCCATCGAGCTTGAAGTACTTATATCTTGCTTAGCACTTGTGGTATATTTATCTTGTGCTATCTTGCTTATCTTATCTTGTTGTTGGTGCACTTAGTTGAGCCTAGTGTATTTAGGTTTTGTGCTTGTAAAATAAATGTTAGTTTAATTCTGCATTCTATCAAGCCAAAACCGTAATAGTTTTGAAATTGCCTATTCACCCCCCTCTAGGCGACATCTCTATCCTTTCAATTACTGAAGTAATAACTTCCAACACTCAACTAAAACTTTTGGGTTATCTCCCAATAAGTACTTTTCTTTAACACCTTTAAGTTAGGCATAAGAAGCAAGAAAAAGAATCAAGTGTTCTCAAATGAAGAAGCATTAAGAGGAAATTTTGTTTTCATATGAGAGGCAAAAGAAATCTTCTCTCTCTTCTTAGGGAAGTGTTCTATACCTTTCTTGAGTGGGATTTGATATTTAATGGTGCCTTCTTTCATATCAATAATGGTACCAACAGTTCTAAGAAAAGGTCTTCCCAAAGTAATAGGATAAGAAGCATTGCATTCAACATCCAAAACATAGAAATCAATGGGGACATAGGCATTGTTAACCATAATAAGAACACCATTAAGACTCCCCATGAGTTTCTTTTTAGCATTATCATCAAGTGGGACATTCAAATAACAATCTTCAAGTGGTGGCAAATCAAGCATATCATAAATCCTTCTAGGCATAATAGAAACACTACTATCAAGATCACATAAAGCTTTGAAATCAAAATCATTCACTTTCATATTAATGACGGGTTCCCAACCATCTTCTTGTTTTATAGGAATAAAATCTTTATGTTTCATCTTTTCTTCTTTAATCTTTATGAGAGCATCAGTAATGTGTTTTGTAAAGGCCATGTTCATAGCACTAGCATTAGGACTTTTAGCAAGCTTTTGTAGGAACTTAATAACTTCATAGATAATGCAACCATCAAGATCCAAATCATAATTATCATTTAAAGTAGTAGAACTATTACTAGCCTCAACACTAGTGGTGGTGAAAGTAGAAACACTAATGTTTCTAGCAATTTCATCTTATCTTTCCCACTTAGCATGTAATTCAGCTAATAGTCTAACATTTTCATCAATTCTAACTTGTATGGAATTAGTAGCTGCAAAAGGATTATCATTAGTTTCAGGTTTAGCAGCCATTTTATTCAAAGAAGTTTGAGCTTCAGCAAGTGATGCTATATTTCTTTCAGCATTAGAGAGTTTTTCCTCAATAGTTTTTTTGAAAGCAGTTTGTTTACTAATAAAGTCTTTAAGCATAACTTCAAGTTCAGAGGGTGCACTCCTATTAGATGTGTGTTCTTTTCATAAACCACATAGGGATCCACCAGTGTCATTGGATGTGTGTTCTTTTCATAAACCACATAGGGATCCACCAGTGTCATTGGATGTGTGTTCTTCTCACAAACCACATAAGGATCCACCAGTGTCATTGGATGTGTGTTCTTTTCATGAACCACACACATTGTCATTGGATGTCTGTTCTTTTCATAAACCACATAAGGATCCACTAGTGTCACTGGTTGTGTGTTCTTTTCATGAACCACATCCAGTGTCATTGCATGTGTGTCCTTCTCACAAACCACACATGGATCCATTAGTGTCATTGAATGTCTATTGTTTTCATGAGCCACACATGGAACCACCCAGTGTGATTGCATGTCAGTTCTTCTCACAAACCACATACGGATCCACCAGTGTCATTGCATGTATGTTCTTTTTATGAACCACACCTAGTATCATTGGATGTTTGTTCCTCTAAACAAACAACACATGGATCCACCAGTGTCATTGCATGTGTGTTCTTCTAAACAAACCACACATGGATCCATCAGTGTCATTGGATGTGTGTTCTTTTCATGAACCACACCCTGTGTCATTGCATGTCTGTTCTTCAAACAAACCACACATGGGTCCACCAGTGTCATCGCATGCCTGTTCTTCTCACAAACCACACATGGATCCACCAGTGTCATTGGATGTATGTTCTTCTCATGAACCACAGCTAGAGTCATTGCATGTGTGTTCTTCTCACAAACCACATAACGATCCACTAGTGTTATTGGATGTGTGTTCTTTTCATGAACCACTCCCAGTGTCAGTGGATGTGTGTTCTTCTCACAAACCACATATGGATCCACCAGTGTCATTGCATGTCTGTTTTTCTCATGAACAACAGCTAGAGTCATTGGATGTCTGTTCTTCTCACAAACCACATAGGGATCCAGCAGTGTCATTGGATGTGTGTTCTTTTCATGAACCACACCCAGTGTCATTGGATGTGTGTTCTTCTCACAAACCACACATGGATCCACCAGTGTCATTGCATGTCTGTTCTTTTCATGAACCACACGTGGATCCACCAAGTGTGATTGCATGTCAGTTCTTCTAACAAACTACATAAGGATCCACTAGTGTCATTGCATGTCTGTTCTTTTCATGAACCACACCCAGTATCATTGCATGTTTATTCTTCTAAACAAACCACACATGGATCCACCAGTATCATTGCATGTGGTCATTGCATGTCTGTTCTTCTCACAAACCACATATGGATACACCAGTGTCATTGCATGTTTGTTGTTCTCATGAACCACATCGAGAGTCATCGCATGTCTGTTCTTCTCACAAACCACATAAAGATACACCAGTGTAATTGCATGTCTGTTCTTCTCATGAACCACATCTAGAGTCATTGCATGTCTGTTCTTCCCACAAACCACATAAGGATCCACCAGAGTCATTGCATGTCTATTCTTTTCTTGAACCACACACAGTGTCATTGTATGTCTATTCTTCTCACAAACCACACATGGATGCACCAGTGTCATTGCATGTCCGTTCCTTTCATGAACCACACAAGGATCCACCCAATGTGATTGCATGTCAGTTCTTCACACAAACCACATAAGGATCCACCAGTGTCATTGCATGTCTGTTCTTTTCATGAACCACACCAGTATCATTGCATGTCTATTCCTCTAAACAAACCACACATGGATCCACCAGTGTTATTGCATGTGATCATTGCATGTGTGTTCTTCTAAACAACCCACACATGGATCCACTAGTGTCATCGCATGTATGTTCTTCTCACAAACCACACATAGGTCCACCAGTGTCATTGGATGTATGTTCTTCTCATGAACCACAGCTAGAGTCATTGCATGTGTGTTCTTCTCACCAACCACATAGGGATCCACAAGTGTCAGTGCATGTCCGTTCTTCTAATGAACCACACCCAGTGTCATCGCATGTCTGTTATTCTCACAAATCATATATGGATTCACCAGTGTCATTGCATGTGTGTTATTCTCATGAGCCACAGCTAGAGTCATTGCAAGTCTGTTCTTCTCACAAACCACAAAAGGATACACCAGAGTCATTGGATGTGTGTTCTTTTCATGAACCACACCCAGTGTCATTGCGCGTGTGTTCTTCTAAACAAACAACACATTGATCCATCAGTGTCATTGGATGTGTGTTCTTTTAATGAACCACACCCAGTGTCATTGGATGTGGGTTCTTCTCACAAACCACATAAGGATCCACTAGTGTCATTGGATGAGTGTTCTTTTTATGAACCGCACACAGTGTCATTGGATGTGTGTTCTTCTCACAAACCACATATGGATCCACCAGTGTCATTGCATGTCAGTTCTTCTCATGAACCACAACTAGAGTCATTGCATGTCTGTTCTTCTCACAAACCACATAACGATCCACCAGTGTCATTGGATGTGTGTTCTTTTCATGAACCACACCCGATGTCATTGGATGTGTGTTCTTATCACAAACCACACATGGATCCACCTATGTCATTTTATGTCTGTTCTTTTCATGAACCACATATGGATCCACCCAGTGTGATTACATGTCAAGACTTCTCACAAACCACATAAGGATCCACAAGTGTCATTGCATGTCTGTTCTTTTCATGAACCACACCCAGTATCATTGCATGTTTGTTCCTCTAAACAAACCACACATGGATCCACGAGTCTCATTGCATGTGGTCATTGCATGTCTGTTCTTCTCACAAACCACACAGGGATACACCAGTGTCATTTCAAGTATGTTCTTCTCATGAACCACATCTAGATTCATCGCATGTCTGTTCTTCTCAGAAACCACATAAGGATACACTAGTGTAATTGCATGTATGTTCTTCTCATGAACCACATCTAGAGTCATTGCATGTCTGTTCTTCTCACAAACCACATAAGGATCCACTAGATTCATTGCATGTCTGTTCTTTTCATGAACCACACACAGTATCATTACATGTCTGTTCTTCTCACAAACCACACATGGATCCACCATTCTCATTGCATGTCTATTCCTTTCATGAACCACACATGGATCCACCCAGTGTGATTGCATGTCAGTTCTTATCACAGACCACATAAGGATCCACCAGTGTCATTGCATGTCTGTTCTTTTCATGAACCACACCCAGTATCATTGCCTGTCTGTTCCTCTAAACAAACCACACATGGATCCAGCAGTGTCATGGCATGTGGTCATTCCATGTGTGTTCTTCTAAACAAACCACACACGGATCCACCAGAGTCATTGGATGTGTGTTCTTTTCATGAACCACACCTAGTGTCATTGCATGTGTGTTCTTCTAAACAAACAACACATTGATCCATCAGTGTCATAGGATGTGTGTTCTTTTCATGAACCACACCCAGTGTCATTGCATGTGTGTTCTTCTCACAAACCACATAAGGATCCACTAGTGTCATTGGACGTGTGTTCTTTTTATGAACCACACACAGTGTCATTGGATGTGTGTTCTTCTCACAAACCACATATGGATCCACCAGTGTCATTGCATGTCAGTTCTTCTCATGAACCACAACTAGAGTCATTGCATGTCTGTTCTTCTCACAAACCACATAACGATCCACCAGTGTCATTGGATGTGTGTTCTTTTCATGAACCACACCCAATGTCATTGGATGTGTGTTCTTATCACAAACCACACATGGATCCACCAGTGTCATTTTATGTCTGTTCTTTTCATGAACCACATATGGATCCACCCAGTGTGATTACATGTGAAGACTTCTCACAAACCACATAAGGATCTACAAGTGTCATTGCATGTCTGTTCTTTTCATGAACCACACCCAGTATCATTGCATGTTTGTTCCTCTAAACAAACCACACATGGATCCACGAGTGTCATTGCATGTGGTCATTGCATGTCTGTTCTCCTCACAAACCACACAGGGATACACCGGTGTCATTTCAAGTATGTTCTTCTCATGAACCACATCTAGATTGATCACATGTCTGTTCTTCTCAGAAACCACATAACGATACACCAGTGTAATTGCATGTATGTTCTTCTCATGAACCACATCTAGAGTCATTGCATGTCTGTTCTTCTCACAAACCACATAAGGATCCACTAGATTCATTGCATGTCTGTTCTTTTCATGAACCACACACAGTATCATGGCATGTCTGTTCTTCTCATAAACCACACATGGATCCACCAGTCTCATTGCATGTCTATTCCTTTCATGAACCACACATGGATCCACCCAGTATGATTGCATGTCAGTTCTTATCACAAACCACATAAGGATCTACCAGTGTCATTGCATGTCTGTTCTTTTGATGAACCACACCTAGTATCATTGCATGTCTGTTCCTCTAAACAAACCACACATGGATCCACCAGTGTCATTGCATGTGGTCATTGCATGTGTGTTCTTCTAAACAAACCACACACGGATCCATCAGTGTCATTGGATGTGTGTTCTTTTCATGAACCACACCTAGTGTCATTGCATGTCTGTTCTTGTCCCAAACCACACATGGGTCAACTAGTGTCATCGCATATTTGTTATCACAATCCACACATGGTTCGACCAGTGTCATTTGATGTATGTTCTTCTCTCGAACCACAGCTAGAGTCATTGCATGTGTGTTCTTCTCACAAACCACATAGGGATCCACTAGTGTCATTGCATGTATGTTCTTCTCATAAACCACACCTAGTGTGATTGCATGTCAGTTCTTCTCACAAACGACATACGGATCCACCAGTGTCATTGCATGTCTGTTCTTTTTATGAACCACACCTAATATCATTGCATGTTTGTTCCTCTAAACAAACAACATATGGATCTAGCAGTGTCATTGCATGTGTGTTCTTCTAAACAAACCACACATGGATCCATCAGTGTCATTGGATGTGTGTTCTTTTCATGAACCACACCCAGTGTCATTGCATGTCTGTTCTTCAAACAAACCACACATGGATCCACATGTGTCATCGCATCTCTGTTATTCTCACAAACCACACATGGATCCACCGGTGTCACTGGATGTATGTTCTTCTCATGAACCACAGCTAGAGTCATTGCATGTGTGCTCTTCTCACAAACCACATAACGATCCACCAGTGTGATTGGATGTGTGTTCTTTTCATGAACCACTCCTAGTATCATTGGATGTGTGTTCTTCTCACAAACCACATATGGATCCACAAGTGTCATTGCATGTCTGTTCTTCTCATGAACCACAGCTAGAGTCAATGGATGTCTGTTCTTCTCACAACACATAGGGATCCAGCAGTGTCACTGGATGTGTGTTATTTTCATGAACCACACCCAGTGTCATTGGATGTGTGTTCTTCTCACAAACCACACATGGATCCACCAGTGTCATTGCATGTATGTTCTTTTCATGAACCACACGTGGATCCACCAGGTGTGATTGCATGTCAGTTCTTCTTACAAACCACATAAGGATCCACCAGTGTCATTGCATGTCTGTTCTTTTCATGAACCACACCCAGTATCATTGCATGTTTGTTCTTCTAAACAAACCACACATGGATCCACCAGTATCATTGCATGTGGTCATTGCATGTCTGTTCTTCTCACAAACGACATATGGATACACCAGTGTCATTGCATGTTTGTTGTTCTCAGGAACCACATCTAGAGTCACCGCATGTTTGTTCTTCTCACAAACCACATAAAGATACACCAGTGTAATTGCATGTTTGTTCTTCTCATGAACCACATCTAGAGTCATTGCATGTCTGTTCTTCCCACAAACCACATAAGGATCCACCAGAGTCATTGCATGTCTATTGTTTTCTTGAACCACACACAGTGTCATTGCATGTCTGTTCTTCTCACAAACCACACATGGATCCACCAGTGTCATTGCATGTCCGTTCCTTTCATGAACCACACATGGATCCACCCAATGTGATTGCATGTTAGTTCTTCACACAAACCACATAAGGATCCACCAGTGTCATTGCATGTCTGTTCTTTTCATGAACCACACCAAGTATCATTGCATGTCTATTCCTCTAAACAAACCACACATGGATCCACAAGTGTTATTGGATGTGATCATTGCATGTGTGTTCTTCTAAACAAACCACACATGGATCCACTAGTGTTATCTCAGGTATGTTCTTCTCACAAACCACACATAGATCCACCAGTGTCATTGGATGTATGTTCTTCTCATGAACCACAGCTAGAGTCATTGCATGTGTGTTCTTCTCACAAACCACATAGGGATCCACCAGTGTCAGTGCATGTCTGTTCTTCTAATGAACCACACCCAGTGTCATCGCATGTCTGTTATTCTCACAAACCACATATGGATTCACCAGTGTCATTGCATCTGTGTTATTCTCATGAACCACATCTAGAGTCATCGCATGTCTGTTCTTCTCGCAAACCACATAAAGATACACCAGTGTAATTGCATGTTTGTTCTTCTCGAACCACATCTAGAGTCATTGCATGTATGTTCTTCTCACAAACCACATAAGGATCCACCAGATTCATTGCATGTCTTTTCTTTCCATGAACCACACAAAGTGTCATTGCATTTTTGTTCTTCTCACAAACCACACATGGATCCACCAGTGTCATTGCATGTCTGTTCTTTTCATGAACCACACATGGATCCACCCAATGTGATTGCATGTCCGTTCTTCTCACAAACAACATAAGGATCCACCAGTGTCATTGCATGTCTGTTCATTTCATGAACCACACCCAGTATCATTGCATGTTTGTTCCTCTAAACAAACCACACATGGATCCACCAGTTTCATTGCATGTGGTCATTGCATGTGTGTTCTTCTAAACAAACCACACATGGATCCATCAGTGTCATTGGATGTGTGTTCTTTTCATGAACCACACCCAGTGTCATTGCATGTCTGTTCCTGTCGCAAACCACACATGGATCCACTAGTGTCATCGCATGTATGTTCTTCTCACAAACCACACATAGATCCACCGGTGTCATTGGATGTATGTTCTTCTCATGAACCACAGCTAGAGTCATTGCATGTGTGTTATTCTCACAAACCACATAGGGATCCACCAGTGTCATTGCATGTCTGTCCTTCTAATGAACCACACCCAGTGTCATCGCATGTCTGTTATTCTCACAAACCACATATGGATCCACCAGTGTCATTGCATGTGTGTTCTTCTCATGAACCACAGCTAGAGTCATTGCATGTCTATTCTTCTAACAAACCACAAAAGGATCCACCAGAGTCATTGGATGGGTGTTCTTTTCATGAACCACCCCCAGTGTCATTGCATGTGTGTCTTCTAAACAAACAACACATTGATCCATCAGTGTCATTGGATGTGTGTTCTTTTCATGAACCACACCCAGTGTCATTGCATGTGTTTTCTTCTCACAAACCACATAAGGATCCACTAGTGTCATTGGATGTGTGTTCTTTTTATGAACCACACCCAGTGTCATTGGATGTGTGTTCTTCTCACAAACCACATATGGATCCACCAGTGTCATTGCATGTCAGTTGTTCTCCTCAACCACAACTAGAGTCATTGCATGTCTGTTCTTCTCACAAACCACATAATGATCCACCAGCGTCATTGGATGTGTGTTCTTTTCATGAACCACACCCAATGTCATTGGATGTGTGTTCTTATCAAAAACCACACATGGATCCACCAGTGTCGTTTTGTGTCTGTTCTTTTCATGAACCACATATGGATCCACCCAGTGTGATTGCATGTCAGGTCTTCTCACAAACTACATAAGGATCCACAAGTGTCATTGCATGTCTATTTTTTTCATGAACCACACCCAGTATTATTGCATGTTTGTTCCCCTAAACAAACCACACATGGATCCACTAGTGTCATTGCATGTGGTCATTGCATGTCTATTCTTCTCACAAACTAGATAAAGATACACTAGTGTCATTTCAAGTCTGTTCTTCTCATGAACCATATCTAGAGTCATCACATGTCTTTTCTTCTCACAAACCACAGGACGATACACCAGTGTAATTGCATGTATGTTCTTCTCATGAACTACATCTAGAGACATTGCATGTCTGTTCTTCTCACAGACCACATAAGGATCCACCAGATTCATTGCATGTCTATTCTTTTCATGAACCACACACAGTATCATGGCATGTCTGTTCTTCTCACAGACCACACATGGATCCACCAGTCTCATTGGATGTGTGTTCTTTTCATGAACCACACCCAGTGTCATTGCATGTCTGTTCTTGTCACAAACCACACATGGATCCACTAGTGTCATCGCATGTCTGTTCTTCTCACAATCCACACATGGATCCACCAGTGTCATTGGATGTATGTTCTTCTCATGAACCACAGCTAGAATCATTGCATGTGTGTTCTTCTCACAAACACATAGGGATCCACTAGTGTCATTACATGTTTCTTCTTCTCATGAACCACACCCAGTGTCATCGCATGTCTGTTCTTCTCACAAACCACATATGGATCCACCAGTGTCATTGCATGTGTGTTCTTCTCATGAACCACAACTAGAGTCATTGCATGTATGTTCTTCTCACAAACTACATAAGGATCCACTAGAGTCATTGGATGTGTGTTCTTTTCATGAACCACACCCAGTGTCATTGGATGTCTATTCTTTTCACAAACCACACATGGATCCACCAGTGTCATTGCATGTCTGTTTTTTTCATGAACCACACATGGATCGACCCAGTGTGATTGCATGTTAGTTCTTCTCACAAACCACATAAGGACCCACCAGTGTCATTGCACATCTGTTCTTTTCATGAACCACACCCAGTATCATTGCATGTTTTTTCCTCTAAACAAACCACACATGGATCCACCAGTGTCATTGCATGTGGTCATTGCATGTGTGTTCTTCTAAACAAACCACACATGGATCCATCAGTGTCACTCGATGTGTGTTCTTTTCAAGAACCACACCCAGTGTCATTGCATGTCTTTTCTTCTCACAAACCACACATAGGGATACACTAGTGTCACTAGATGTGTGTTCTTTTCATTAACCATACATGGATCCACCAGTGGCATTGGATGTGTGTTCTTTTAACAAACCACAACTAGTGTCATTGGATGTGTGTTCTTCTCACAAACCACACAGATCCACCAGTGTCATTGCCTGTATGTCCTTCTCATGAACCACATCTAGAGTCATCGCATGTATGTTCTTCTCACAAACCACATAAGGATCCACCAGTGTCATTGCATGTCTGTTCTTCTCATGAACCACAGTTAGAGTCATTGCGTGTCTGTTCTTCTCACAAACCACATAAGTATCCACGAGTGTCATTGCATCTATGTTCTTTTCATGAACCACACATGGATCCACCCAGTGTGATTGCATGTCAGTTCTTCTCACAAACCACATAAGGATCCACCACTGTCATTGCATGTCTGTTCTTTTCATGAACCACTCCTAGTATCATTGCATGTCTGTGCCTCTAAACAAACAACACATGGATCCAATAGTGTCATTGCATGTGGTCATTGCATGTGTGTTCTTCTAAACAAACCACACATGGATCCACTAGTGTCATTGGATGTTTGTTCTTTTCATGAACCACACCTAGTGTCATTGCATGTTTGTTCTTCTCACAAACCACATAGGGATACACTAGTGTTATTGCATGTCTGTTCTTCTCATTAACCACATGTAGAGTCATCGCATGTCTGTTCTTCTCACAAACCACATAAGGATACACCAGTGTAATTGCATGTATGTTCTTCTCATGAACCACATCTAGAGTCATTGCATGTCTGTTCTTCTCACAAACCACATAAGGATCCACCAGTGTCATTGTATGTGTGTTCTTTTCATGAACCACACACAGTGTCATTGGATGTCTATTCTTTTCATAAACCACATAAGGATCAACTAGTGTCATTGCATGTGTGTTCTTTTCATGAACCACAGCTAGTGTCATTGCATGTGTGTTCTTCTAACAAACCACAAATGGATCTACCAGTGTCATTGGATGTGTGTTATTTTCATAAACCACATCTAGAGTCATTGCATGTGTGTTCTTCTCACAAACCACATAAGGATACACCAGTGTAATTGCATGTGTTTTCTTTTCACAAACCACAGCTAGAGTCATTGCATGTGTGTTCTTCTCACAAACCACATATGGATACACCAGTGTCATTTGATGTGTGTTCTTTTCACAAACCACAGCTAGAGTCATTGCATGTGTGTTATTCTCACAAACCACATAAGGATACACCAGTGTCATTGCATGTCTCTTCTTTTCATGAACCACACCTAGTGTCATTGCATGTCTGTTCCTCTCATAAACCACACATGGATCCACCGTAGAACGAGTCTTCTAGAAGGCACACCCTAACACAGTTGTTTTGCTTGATGATTGTTACATACCGTTCGATCGGGGCGCTTGGACGATTGGGATGGTCTTCGTGAGAGCGATCCACGAGTAGGCTGTTCTGCGGCATGATTGGCCACGCTTGCTCCGGACAAAATGGCAACACCGGGCGCTCCCTGTTGCAAGTGTCACGACTCACGAGTTCAGTGGGCTATATCCCAGTGTCACGTCCCCATTACTTCTTTTCCTCCCCGTACTTATCTTCCTTCCCCTTGAAGCCACTTTCCCCACTTCACTCCCATCCTTCCGTAGCCGCAAGCCGACGGCGCCTCCATCCCAATCCCCTCTCCGGCAGCCACCCCCTCCCCTCGCGCCATGGGTTCAAGGGGATACAGCGAGGAAACGCGTCGTGACGATAGGGACGGTGATTTCGATGTGAGTCATCTCATCTCTATCTCTATCATCTATGGCCAGTTATCTATTTTTTTGAGCTAGATCTAATCTGTTTACTCATGCGCGTATGATGTGTTAGGCCAACCAGATGATGTATGACTCCGACTATCACGGTTTAGCAGATGAAGACAGTCCTCTGCTATGTAAACATGGATATGTGCCCGGTAAACTTGTAGCGTTCGAAGGACAAAACACAGAGAGGAGGTTTCTAGGGTGTCAAGGACATCGTGCAATTATGCAAGGCAGAAGTTGCGGTGTTGACAAATTGGTAGATCCTGAGTGGCACAAATCGATGCAGAGTGAGAACTGACTCAAGCAAGGAATGATCTTCACCAGGCCAAAGTCATGCAGTTCACAACTACGAGTACTGACAAGTGCATGAGGAAAAATACAGAGAAACAATTGAAGTTGTGCAAGGAAGATGCTAAAAGAAAGGAGCATACGAATCGATCCTTGCTCTCGCAGGAAGATGCGCATCAGACTAAGATTAGGAAGATCAAGGAGATGTGTGATAACTAGTTCTATTTAGCTTGAGCTCCGTGCCTTTTTAAGTTGTAATAGTAGTGCTTGTTGACCTAGCGGTCTGACCTAGTGGTCCCGGAGTCCTGGGAGAAAAAAAATGGTCTCCCGTTAGACTGTCTTAACCCTGCATCACTTCCTTTTGTCTGATCATGGTGGTATTCTGACATTGGTGGTTTGTTTGCACATAATCTATGTGGATTGTGCCGCAAGCAAATGGCACAGCCACAATTTATAAAGTGGAAGCACGTACACCTGATTAATGGAGATCCGGGAGCTTCGCCAGACACAGGGGATGCAGCAGTAGGGAGGCGGTGAGATAGACGGGCTCAAGCATCTGGGCATTATCGGTTGCCATTGCTGTTTATGTTGCCACGTCATTGTGCAGCATCTGAAATAAGTTGCTTCTTCGTGAAGTGGCAGATTAAATAATTTGTTTCTGTGCCACTTACATTCCATAGAATTTGGAGACCTCCGGCCCCTCAACAATCGTGGAACCTTTGCTGCGTGTTTTCAGATAGCAGTGGCACAATCACAATTTCGGATTCAACTACTGACTCGAGCATTTCCAAACCCTAAGTCGCGGTACATTTTACTCAGAGAAAGTGGGTAGATTGTTTTGCCCAGAAAAGTACCACATAGAGCTCCAGAATTCAACCGAATTACATATATAGGTTCAAGTTCAACACATTACTATGCATCTTCATTGCCAGCAGCCTTCTTCCGCAGCTTGGGTACCAAGCCTTCACATCCACTGGCTTCTTCATTTCCTGCCTTCTTCCTCTTCCTCGGTGCCAATTTTCTTAGCTTCACGTACTCTGTATCGCCGGGACAATGGGCACCAGAATCGTGTCCAGCATCATCTTTCCACTCATTTTTAATTTCTTCGGGCAGAAAAATGAGTGACCCGGCAGTCATGTTTCTAACCTTGCGGCGCTTCCTGTCAAAGAAACAAGACTGTTGCATAACTGCCCAATATCTACAGAGTAAATAAAACAAAAATTACAATTTAGCAGAAACATACGAACCCCAAGAGACCTTTGCTTACTAGGAGCTAATTGGGTTCGAGCAACCACCCTGTCCAAGAATAGAAGGGTGACTCCCAGTTGCAGTAGCTTCCACATCTAGTACATCACAATTCAGCTCAAACATGCAATCCGAAGCATTCCTTTTCATCAACCCAATTAGCTGACTGTTACACGTTAGAGGAACCATGATGCCACATTCATCCATGAAGATGAACTTTGCAGTCTGCTTCGGCCATAATTCATCATGATTACGCAGAGCACCAACCATACCAGATATAGTGCAGATCTGCGCAGGCGCTTCTTCCATCGTGATACAATGGTGTCCATACCACTTGCCCTTAGAGTCGTACCTGAAGAGGACTACCGTAACCAGGTAAGGGTGGTCTACGGAGATCCCACTTGACAGAAAACTGTGGACAAAATATGTTTGTCAGCGTTGGGCTAACAAACAATTTTAGGTCCAGTAGCCAGCTAGCAGTTATAATTATTGCGAATTGCAAAGAGAAGGGTATCTCACCCGCTTGTAGCCAGAACTTCTTCTTCCTTGGTAGTAGGATTTGCCATCCTCCGAGCTGCTCGGCTCATCGGCGGCGGAGGCGGGCTAGAGCCTCGCAACAACGGCTACGGCATGCGCAATTGGAGCTCGGGATCAGTGACTGGGTGCAGCAACTGGGCGTAGCAAGTTGGCACCAGAAGTGAAATGTCCGAAGGGATCGTCCTGCTTGGAGGCTGGATTCCGACGCCGCCGGTGCTAGGGGAAAGGCGGGAATGGATTTGTGAAATTGGTCAACGCATCCAATCCACTTAGTTCCTCGATTTGCCTAAGAGGTTGGTGCTCGCGTCACGGACAGATGACCGACATGAGGGTCCCGACCGTCTAGTTCACGGGGCAGTTTCACGGAATGTTTGAATTTGGCAGGGGTGAGATGAGTTTGCATCGAAATGGCCCCTCTCGGTAGTTGGCGGCCCAACATTTCAGAAGGCGGCAATTTCAGGCAACTTATGTACCGTGGTGCACTGGCCTGGGAACTTTGGTACCGCAGACGAACATGCTTCGTCATGACTTATTGGTACTTGGGAGTCGGCATGTTCTGCTAGGAGCCGCTACCGACTAACCGATCGCGAGTGAGACCTGGATTGTGTCCGAGTTACCATGAGCTTGTCGGGTCACACACTTAAGAGCGGGAGCAAGTTTGGGTTAGACCCAAACATGAAATCTTTTTGGTTGGACCCAAATAGAGACATGGACTTAGTCAGCAAGTTGGACTTGTAGAGACTAATATAGGCCTTTTAGTGAATGGGCCACAAGTGAGCTGGGGCGCAGGTGCTTAGAGCACAAGGTTAGGTCACTCTATGTCTTGGAAACCCTAGCTCTAGTCCGTCCTGTCACCATCGTACCGGACCTAGCAGTCCAACACGAGCGCTCCTCCTCGTACGTGTGGATACTGGCGGAGCTATTGTACGTTCATCACTTCGACGATCGTGGAACCAGAATGGGTAGTGGAACCGGAATGGATCGTGAGGACTGCACTGCATCAAGCGACGTGCTTCATCGATTCCGCAACTACGCGTCTAGCAGTAATCCTCGTGGCCTTCTACCTGAGATGGATCTTGGGATCATCGCATAGGGAAAAAGTTTTCGTTTCTCTCTACGTGACCCAACAGTTGTATCAGAGCGTTAGCTTCTAGTTTTAGGCTCGATATCTTGCATATGTGATATGCGGTTACCGTTAGATTGGATCTAATTGCTGTTTTGGTGGTCGATCTATGAGATAGATCGATTTTGTACAAAGTTGATTAGATCAACTATACTCGGGGGAATGGATGATCTGGTTTCCGTGATCTAACTACTAAGGTCGTAAAACGACATACCCCTACCGGTCAACTTCGGGACTGCCGGCTTCGCCCTGTCGTAGCGCCTTAGATGTTGTTGCGAGTTTCACAACGCTGGTAGATATCGTATATATGCATAACTTGTTTTTGCAGGATATTTTTGTGAATGGTATGGCTTATGTGCATGTGGTGTGTGTAATCCATATGTGATCTGTGTATCATGGTTTGTGTCATCCGGCTAGAGCCTAGATGCTGTCATTTTATTGTATAATGACTTGCGTGTCGGATTCTCTATGTAATTTACATTACCAGCTAGTGTAGTTGTTCGGAGAATCCGGATAGCATGCAAGTCGATGTACAAGTCGGCTACATGGAGTAAGGCGGCACGTGACAAGAGTTGGCACGAGTCGGATTACAGACTTTGTGGAAATGGAGATCGCCATGAAGAGAGCCATACCATTTCACATTATAATTGCTTTATTTTGTGTTATGTTTATGTCTCTGTTTTACCTCTATTAGATAGTTGGTAGAAAGTAATCCCTCAAAGAAGGTCTAGTCAGTTTCCCCGCCAGTGCTGCACCATCACAAGTCGGACAGTTTTGATAGTGGGCTCATAAAATTGAGGTGCTATCAATTCTTTCCGACTAGGTGGGTTCGAGTCGGACTCTTACAGTGGAAGCACTTGGTAATCTAGACGGGTCTATCACAACAGTTGTGGGACTCGGGGAAAAGTCGGATGGGAGCCGGGGCATGTGATGCCACCCATCCAACAGGAGTCGTATGAGATGTGATTTACAAGGAGTTGTCTACCTAGATCACTTGAAAGCTAGCAGTGATGCTAGTTCACTAGTCGACTTGCTTATTTACGGTCCTGAATCACTTAGTAACCATCGGAGGGGTGTTGGTTCTAGTGGGAGCATAAATATTAAAGTGTTTAATATGCTTGCTCTTTTATGGACACATGTCTTAAGTGTTTTGCATATTTCTGTTGTAGATCAATGGCACCTAGCAGTCTCCCTCAGATTTCTGGTTTTTCTTTGAGAACCATCTTAGAAAGATAAGTTGAATGGAACTAATTTCACCAACTAGTACCGTAATCTCAGAATTGTTCTCAAAAAAGAAAAAAGGGACCGTGTCCTAGACAACCCACTTCTCGATGAGCCGGATGAGAATGTGACTGTCGCGACCACCAATGCCTACCGTCGGATTTGTGATGAATCCACGGAGATAAGCTGTCTTATGCTTTCTCACATGGAACCGGACTTGCAGCAGTAGGTCGAGAATGCTGAGGCCTACAATATGATCGAAAGTCTCAAAAGTATGTTCCAGGCTCAGGCAAAGACTAAGAGGTATCAAGTCTCTCAGGCTTTGTTGAGCTGCAAGCTTAAGTATGGTGATCCACTTAGTCCGCATGTGATCAAGATGGTTGGTTATGTGCAGTCTCTGGAAAGGCTTGGCTACCCCATTAGTGAAGAGTTCCCTACGGACATAATTCTAAACTCTCTTCCTAGTGCGTATGGTCAGTTCATATTGAACTACCACATGCATGGTATGGATAATAATCTCACTGAATTACATGGGATACTCAAGCAGGCTGAGGTGGATCTCAAGAAAGGTGCCAGTCAAGTGTTGATGGTGCAGAATAAGGCTAAGTTCAGGAAGAGTACTTGGACTCAAAAGAAGGCTAAGTCAGGAGGTAAGGCTCAGGACTCGGTCCAAAGCGCTTCCCTAGGGACTAAGCCATCTCCTGGAGCCGGATCCACTTGCTTCTCCTGCAAGGCAGATGGCCACTGGAAGAGGAATTGTAGCAAGTATCTGACTGACAAAGCCAAGAGTGGAGTTGTGACTTCCGACTCAGGTACACTTGTTTGCAATGTTATAGACATTTATCTTACTGATGCACCTGGTAGTTCTTGGGTATATGATACCGGATCAGTCATTCACATCTAGTCATTCACATCTGCAACTCCTTGCAGGGACTATAAGAACTAGGAGTTTGGCAAGAGGCGAGGTTGACATTCGAGTCGGCAACAAAGCGAGAGTCGCTGCGTTGGTAGTCGGCACGATGCAACTTCATTTACCTTCTGGATTTTTAATGGAGCTAAATAATTGTTATTATGTTCCAGTGCTTAGTCGAAACATCATTTCTGCCTCATGTTTGATGAGACAAGGCTATGAGTCGAATATTAAGAATAATGGTTGTGCTTTATATTTGAATGATATGTTTCACAGCTGTGAACCCGTCCAGGACAGGTTATTTATTATGAATCTTGAGGGTGAATCTGTCTATAACATAAATGTGAAAAGGTTGAAACCAAATGATATGAATATGACTTACTTTTGGCACTGTGGACATGGTCATATAAGTTGGAACGCATGAAGAAGCTCCATGATGATGGACTCCTAACTTCGTTCGACTTAGAGTCGTTCGAGACATGTGAATCCTGCCTTCTCGGCATGATGACAAGACACCTTTTGCAAAGAGTTGTGAAAGGCCGTCCGACTTATTAGGACTAGTACATAGTGATGTATGTGGCCCGATGAGCACGGCAACTAGAGGTGGTTATGAGTACTTCATTACCTTCACCTTCACTGATGATTTGAGTAGGTATGGATATATCTACATGATGAAACATAAGTCGGAAGACTTTGAAAACTTCAAGGAATTCCAAAATGAGGTACATAATCAACTCGGCAAGAAAATAAAGTTTCTTCGATCGAACCGAGGAGGTGAGTACATGAGCCATGAGTTTGATGGCCATCTGAAGAGTTGTGGAATAGTTCCACAACTCACTCCGCCAGGAACGCCGTAGAGGAACGGTGTGTCGGAAAGGCGGAATCAGACCTTGTTAGACATGGTACAATCAATCTTAGCACACTCATATCTCATATTTGGTTTCTTTTGGACTTAAGCTTGTCTTGACAAGTGTATTGATTTATATCTATACTCCTCGTATCTTGGTTGTGTTCTAAATGATATAGAGGGAGTGAGGTTTCCATGTTTGTGCATATTTTATTCAAATAAAACAACTATTTTATGCATGAACCTTGGGGATCCTCCTTATCTCATTTAGAGCACTATTTGTCCATTTGATTATTTGGATCTTTTGATTGCTTACTTCATGCGTTGAAGTTTCTTTGCCTTGTTATCCTTTTAGCAATATTTGATCCTCAATATAGTTGATTTCCTCCAATTATTCGTCATTGGATATGTGCATATGATTTCTCTCATATTATGAGTAATGCACACATTGGGGGGAACTTGAACTATATTGTCCTTCTAACTTTGTCATCCATTTTGGCACTTGTTGTCAATGGGGGAGAAGTTTAGAGGGTTTTAAGGGAAATGGTTTTGTACTTAAGATTGGTTTGTTCTTAAGTGTTTGCCTGTCATGCATTTCATCTTTATTATGTATTGCATGGTTGAATATATAGTGGAAACTCTCCCAAAGGTTATGCTTGACAATGTATGCAATGAAATTCAAGTTCATCACACGTGCATATATTGTGGGGGAGTTTGCTCTATATGTTGGTTCTACTCACATCTCTTGCATTAGTTGTAGTTTGTGTGAGTAGAATTGGTTTTGATATGGGATAGTATCTTTGTGTTACTTAACCATATCAAATACAACCTCTTGTATACAACTTATTCTTGGATAAGTTGCGTACTTGTTTGTAATATTCATTATATAAATCCTCTTGTTGTGATTGTCATCAATTACCAAAATGGGGGAGATTGAAAGGGTAACTGCCCCTATGTGTGGTTTTGGTGATTAATGACAGTCCCTATCGACTAATGTTTTCATTGAGTATTATATGAAGGAATATTCCATAGGTCATGCTTCTAGTCCATATGTTGGATTCAAGTATGGATGCCATGAAGATAAAGATATACCATGAGTTTTGGCATCAAGATCATCAAATTGAAGAGAAGAATATGATATGTTCAAGATCTTGAGAGTGTGATCTCAATAGGGGAATTCAAGATATGGCTCTAAGGAAGTGTCATGATAGCCTCATTAGTTGAGCTATGGTTGACTAAGATTTAGAGCATGTAATCAAATGAAGAATTCTTTATGTACCTCAAGATATTGAGATGGAGCATGAGAAGATACTTGGTTGACCAATACAAAGAGTGAAGAGTGATTTCAAGTTGGTCAACACATGAAGCATAAAGAATGTACCACATGGATCTTGTGGTATGGTAAGCCTTGTCATGTATCCATCATGAACTAACCCATTATATATGTGCCTTTGCATTTTCTATATGGGATAGGTATCTTTTCATGGGAATGCTTCAAAAGTGAAGATCTCAATAGCCCATGAGAGGATGGCATCATGTGGTGATCGCCATCAAGGTTGAGAAGGGCAAGTTCAAGATAAGCATCTCGAGAAGATCATTTGCTTGAAGCTTGCCGTCCATATTGGTGATAATGGACATGTGAAGACATGTCTTAATGAAGGTATCCCATAGTGGTGTATGGGGGAGCAAATTATGAGTCTTCACGAAGCAACAATGATCAAGTGGTGCATTCCGGCTTGGATGGAGCTTGAAGCGTTGTCATCAAAATCAAGCGGGATGCGCAAGGAAAAGGTATGGCCTTGCTAGGTTTTCCTTTTACCGTTATCAAGGTGGTTGTTGGGAGACCGGGTTATAGGATAGATAGCCGCACTATCAAGAGGGGCTTTCGGTTGGGTAACTTGACCACATCGTCGTAGGGAGCTCAATCCTTTGCATACTTTGCATCTTCCTATTTTGTTGCTTCTTGGTTGACCCTCTTGAGATTGCTTCCTCTCCCTTCCCTCCTATGATTCTTGCATCTTTTTGAGGGCTTTGCAGGAGGAGATCTAGATCTACAATCCCCACCAATCAATTCCTCCTCTAAGTGAGGGCAACCCTTTGGATCTAGATCTTGGAGTCATTGGTTGACATCCACCATTGTTCTTCCCCTCTAACTCCTCCCTAGCACTTGTTGCTTTGGTGGGATTTGAGAGTGAAGGATTTGAACAACCTTGGTCTTCTTGCTTTGCATTCTTGCATAAGTCTTGAGCTCTCCATTAAGATTTGTTCGAGTGAGAGACCGTGAGCTTGTTGCTCTTGGAGGGTGACCTCCTAGTTGGCTTGGCGGTTGGTGCCACGGTTTCCTCTTCATGGAAGATTGTGAAGGGACCCGTGATTCTCCTTCGTGGAGCTTGTGAAGTGGTTGTGGAGCTTGCCATCTCCGAAGTGGAGGAAAAGCTAGCCATAAGGAAAGGGCCTATTCCTTTGTGGGATAGACTCGGAGAAGAAGGTGAGCCTTCGTGGCGTTGGGAAATCCTTCGTGCAATCCCACACCTCTCCAACATGACGTACCTTACTTGTAAGGGAACAAGGGAATACATCTTCGTCTCCGCGTGCCTCGTTATCTCTATACCCGAGCTTACTTTCCTTGTGATAGCCATCGAGCTTGAAGTACTTATATCTTGCTTAGCACTTGTGGTATATTTATCTTGTGCTATCTTGCTTATCTTATCTTGTTGTTGGTGCACTTAGTTGAGCCTAGTGTATTTAGGTTTTGTGCTTGTAAAATAAATGTTAGTTTAATTCTGCATTCTATCAAGCCAAAACCGTAATAGTTTTGAAATTGCCTATTCACCCCCCTCTAGGCGACATCTCTATCCTTTCAATTACTGAAGTAATAACTTCCAACACTCAACTAAAACTTTTGGGTTATCTACCAATAAGTACTTTTCTTTAACACCTTTAAGTTAGGCATAAGAAGCAAGAAAAAGAATCAAGTGTTCTCAAATGAAGAAGCATTAAGAGGAAATTTTGTTTTCATATGAGAGGCAAAAGAAATCTTCTCTCTCTTCTTAGGGAAGTGTTCTATACCTTTCTTGAGTGGGATTTGATATTTAATGGTGCCTTCTTTCATATCAATAATGGTACCAACAGTTCTAAGAAAAGGTCTTCCCAAAGTAATAGGACAAGAAGCATTGCATTCAACATCCAAAACATAGAAATCAATGGGGACATAGGCATTGTTAACCATAATAAGAACACCATTAAGACTCCCCATGAGTTTCTTTTTAGCATTATCATCAAGTGGGACATTCAAATAACAATCTTCAAGTGGTGGCAAATCAAGCATATCATAAATCCTTCTAGGCATAATAGAAACACTACTATCAAGATCACATAAAGCTTTGAAATCAAAATCATTCACTTTCATATTAATGATGGGTTCCCAACCATCTTCTTGTTTTATAGGAATAAAATCTTTATGTTTCATCTTTTCTTCTTTAATCTTTATGAGAGCATCAGTAATGTGTTTTGTAAAGGCCATGTTCATAGCACTAGCATTAGGACTTTTAGCAAGCTTTTGTAGGAACTTAATAACTTCAAAGATAATGCAACCATCAAGATCAAAATCATAATTATCATTTAAAGTAGGAGAACTATTACTAGCCTCAACACTAGTGGTGGTGATAGTAGAAACACTAATGTTTCTAGCAATTTCATCTTATCTTTCCCACTTAGCATGTAATTCAGCTAATAGTCTAACATTTTCATCAATTCTAACTTGTATGGAATTAGTAGCTGCAAAAGGATTATCATTAGTTTCAGGTTTAGCAGCCATTTTATTCAAAGAAGTTTGAGCTTCAGCAAGTGATGCTATATTTCTTTCAGCATTAGAGAGTTTTTCCTCAATAGTTTTGTTGAAAGCAGTTTGTTTACTAATAAAGTCTTTAAGCATAACTTCAAGTTCAGAGGGTGCACTCCGATTATTGTTGTAGGAATTTCCATAAGCATTACCGTTGTTGGGAGGATATGGCTTATAGTTGTTGCTACCCAAATTATTCCTATAATCATTATTCCCCAAATTGTTATTTCTTATGAAGTTCACATCAACTTGCTCTTCTTGAGCAACCAAAGAGGCTAAAGGAACATTATTTGGATCAATATGGGCTTGCCCATTCTCAAGCATAGACATAATAATATCAATCTTATCACTCAAGGAGGAGGTTTCCTCAACAGAATTTACCTTCTTACCTTGTGGAGCTCTTTTAGTATGCCATTCAGAATAGTTAACCATCATATTATCCAGAAGTTTTGTTGCAGCACCCAAAGTAATGGTCATAAAGGTACCTCCAGCAGAAGAGTCCAATAGGTTCCTTGAAGAGTAGTTCAATCCTGCATAAAAAGTTTGGATGATCATCCAAGCAGTCAGTCCATGAGTGGGACTGTTGCGACCTCGGATCGTTAAAGATCCTAAGTCCCTGTGATTAACATGCTAGTCCCTGGATCAATAGCTAGCACTCACAGTCGATGAAATATCATGTAATACACAAGTCATTATTACACGAATAATCCAGAGTATAATTATTACAACTTGCATAGCGTATATCTAGCTCAAATAAACAGCGGAAACTAAATAAAACTTGAGTCCATCAACGCCTCAGGCTAGCTGCGTGAAGACCCGCGATCCCTACGCACCTTTCAATCTTCGGATTCTGCACATAAGACGTGCAGCCAACAAGTTGGGTCAATACTTTGAATGTATTGGCAAATTACACCAAGGAAGGAACAAGACTAACTCTACATGCAAGGCTAAGAGCAGGCTCTAGGTTTCATTTGCGTAAAGCCAATTTTATTAATGTAATAAGAAAAGAGAGGAAAGTTTTCCCTACTTTGTAAACTTTGATAAGTAGTATAGGGTTGAATGGAACACGTGGATATTACTCACCAAGTTCCCAAATCAACCTAGCACTTGGATATTACGCACCAAGTTCCCAAAATCCCACCCAATGGCGATATTACTCACGCCCTGGGTTTTATAAAAACTTTAAGTTTGGAAAAGAGAGAGAGGAAGATCTTTCAGAGGCTCCATCCTTCATATGCTCAATGTTGTTCTGTTTCCGTGAACACGGCTGATCGATCAGATTGCAATACTCTCGAGAGGTTGTGCACTTTCCCCACAATCCACGATCAAGTCCTTTTACAGACAAGACCATGGCGAAGCCTTCCCTTAGTAGCCCCTCTACCAGCTGGATCCAACCGTGCCAAGAACCTCCAAATGTTGGTACCCCCGGTGAGGTTTCCCACTAAGTACTAAGCCAAGACAGAGCCCATATGTATTGTGGTTGCACGGGAAGCTTCTGAATTTTGAAACATGGCAGACTTCTTTGATTCCTGGGCGGCCGTCCTCCACCAAAATCTCACTCGTTGTCCCGACAACCATTCCGCCCAGAAGAAAACTTGGTTTTATTTTGAAGGGGTTTTGGAGAAGAAAAGTTCGCTCGAGAGAGCTATCATACTTAGAAATTTTTGAGTCTTTCGAACCCCCCAATGGTACTTAGTGTATATATAGCATAGCAAGCAATACTTAGCAAAAACAGGGGAACTTAATAGGATGGAAATTCCTAAGTATAAAGCTACTCATGGCATACTACAAAACCGCACTTGTAAAATAATACTAAGAAAATCTACCAAAAAAACCTACGCTTGCATACTACAGAATTTGAAGAGTAAAACATGCATAGTCAAAACTGGGACATAAATATGAACAAGTGGTGTAACTTGCCTTGATCCGAGCAGCAATCTACACAACAATACTCCTCAGCGCACTCTGAGCAATCTAACGAAACAAACATGGATTCAATCACGATTTGCACAAAACAAGTCACGAAGTCACTTATGCATGCATGCAACATGGTAATATGCAATGGTGGATTTGATTTCGACCAAGGGTTTTAACCAGGGCTGTTGTTGAGTTGGGGATGTCATTAGAATCGATTCCCCACAGATTTTAAGTATTTTGAGTTAAACCCTAATTAACCAGGCTTGAAACTAGATCTACAGCTCTACTTCTATCTCGAAACAGATCTAAACACCCTAAGCAAGATATGACAAATAAAGCCAATGCAACAAGAATCAACTAAAACGGAGTTACGAATAATTTTCTAGAATTAAAATACTCTAATCTAAACTTTTAATTCTACTTCAAGATTGCTGTCTCAAAACAGTAATATTATTGTAGTTATGTGTTCTACTCGAAAATGTGAATCCAACGGTATATTATACGCAATTTTTGGACTATTATTCGAATTACTATGAATTTTACAAGATTTCAGCTATTTCTGCCTATTTAAAAAAAAAGAGAAAAAGGGCCAGCGACGCGGCGAGACGTGGCGCCACGTGAGTGGGCCAGCGGGGCGCGCGTGACGTGACGCGGGGGCGACGCGGCGTCGACGTGGCGCTGCAACATGGCGCGACGCGGTTGGCCTGCGGGCGTTGGCGGATCTGGGCCGTTGGATCTAGATCCAACGGTCGACGAGGGGGGAGGGGGCGCTTACCGGTGGCGGCGACTGGCGGGCGGCGGCGCTCCTCCGGCGACGGTCGGCGGTGGCGGAGATGCTCCTCCGGCCCAGCGAGCTAGATGACGGGGACCGGCTCCTCCTCGTGGTCGCGTTCCCGGGGGCGGCGGCGGGCTTCTCCTCCCGAGGCGACGGCGGGCGGCGGCTGCTGGCGGCGGACGGCGGCGCGCTCCGGCGAGCAATCCGGCGGCGCTCAGGGGGAGGCGGCGGAAAAAAAAGGGCTAGGGTTGCTTGGGAGGCGTGCCCGGCTTATATAGGCGGAGACTTGGCGCAGACGTCGCGGAGTCCGCGCCGGAATCGGCGGCGGCGGCGGGCGAGACCGAGCCGGACTCGGCGAGGAGTCGGCTGACAGGCGGGCCCCGCCTGTCAGCGGCTACGGGCGCGCGGGGGCGGCTGGCGGGCTGGCGGGCGCGGACGGCTGGCGGGCTGGGCCGCTTGCGGCTGCGCGTCGCCCACCCGGCCGGGCGGGCGGCAGATAGCCCCGGGCTGGCTCGGCCGGCCCAGTTAGTTTAGTTTTTTTATTCTTTTAATAATTTCTGAATTGCTATTTATTTGATAACTTTTGCAAACGGGCTCCGAATTAGACGAAATTGGTCTCTAAAATTTTGTAAAAAGAAGAGGGTTAGGATAGGATTATAATATAACACTTTTGCAAGGGTTTTGGTGGTTAAAAAGTTTTACCCCCTTTTGTCTATAAGTGACTATGGGGTTTGAGAATTGCCTGATGCAAATTTTTTGATATGTGATGCCATGATGCAATGATATGATGCATGCTTACTAGTAACAGCTGAATTTACAAAATTTGGGATGTTACAAACCTACCCCCCTTAAGAAGAATCTCGTCCCCGAGATTCAGGTTGGTTAGCAAATAGGTGTGGGTGTTCTTTCTTCAGATCTTCTTCACATTCCCATGTGGCCTCTTCCTCGGAATGCTGATTCCATTGAACTTTGCAGAATCTGATAGTCTTGGTACGAGTAATTCTCTCGGCTGCTTCCAGGATCCTGGTGGGTTTTTCCTCATAGGTGAGATCGTTATCCAATTGAACTTCTTCCAATGGAACTGTATCATTTAGTGGGGTTTCAGCCATTTCTGGGTGACACTCCTTTAGTTGCGACACATGGAAAACATCATGAACTGTTAACATTTCGGGTAATTCCAACTGATAGGAAACTTCCCCTCTGCGACCCAAGATTTTGTAGGGCCCTATGAATCGGGGTGCTAACTTACCCTTGATTCCGAATCTCTTAACTCCTCGTAGTGGTGAAACTCGGAGATACACGCGGTCTCCCACTTCATAAGTCACATCCCTGCGCTTGGAATCAGCATAACTCTTTTGTCTAGATTGGGCTATCTTTAACCTGTCTTGAATTGTCTCACCTTTTCTTCGGCATCCTTGATCAGTTCAGGTCCAAGCAGACTACGTTCTCCAACCCCACTCCGTAGCAGCGGAGTCCTACACTTTCTGCCATAGAGAACTTCAAATGGAGCCATCTTGATGCTAGTTTGGTAGCTGTTATTGTATGAGAATTCCGCATATGGCAAGTTATCATCCCAACTAGACCCATAGTCTAGCGCACAGGCTCTTAACATGTCCTCCAAGATCTGATTAACTCTTTCCGTTTGTCCATCTGTTTGTGGGTGGAAGGCAGTACTAAACTCTAGTCGCGTCCCTAGAGACTCGTGTAGCTGTCGCCAAAACTTAGAGGTGAATTGGGTACCTCTATCAGAAACAATCCACCTGGGCACTCCGTGAAGACTTACGATCTTTGACATATAAATCTTGGCAAGTTTAGCACTCGTAAAGGTGGTCTTTATGGGAATAAAGTGGGCCACCTTTGCGAAGTGGTCGACCACTACCCAGATGGAGTCATACCCACATCGAGTCCGAGGTAGTCCTGTGATAAAATCCATGCCTACCTTATCCCACTTCCATTCGGGCACAGGTAATGGCTGCAGCAGTCCTCCTGGTTTTTGGTGTTCTGCCTTAACTCTGTTGCACACGTCACACAAGGAGATATACTCAGCAATTTCTCTCTTCATGTTGTTCCACCAGAATCTATCCTTCACATCCATGTACATCTTTGTATTACCGGGATGAATTGAGTAGGGAGAATCGTGAGCTTCCTGAAGGATTAACTTCCTGATATCAGGGTCATCGGGAACACACAGACGCTTCTCATACCAAAGTGTTTCTTGCTCATCCGTGTGAAACCCTTTTGCTTTACCCTTGCTTATATTAGCTCTTATTTCTTCCAACTCTTTGTCCCCCTTCTGGGCCTCTTTGATTTGGTCCAGAAGTGTTGGCACTATCTCCATAGTGGCTAAATACAATTTCCAACCTGAGGTCCTTGAATTGTTCACACAAATCGCTTGGAAGATCTCCCACGATAAGGCCATTTACATAGACTTTCCGACTTAAGGCGTCAGCCACAATGTTGGCCTTTCCAGGATGGTACTACAGGTCCAAGTCATAGTCCTTGATGAGCTCAAGCCATCTCCTTTGCTTCATATTTAATTCCTTTTGAGTGAAGATATACTTGAGACTCTTGTGATCCGTGAACACATCACAATGTTTGCCCATTAGGTAGTGTCTCCATACCTTGAGCGCATGCACAACTGATGCTAGTTCCAAATCGTGCGTGGGGTAGTTATTCTCATGGTTCTTAAGTTGCCGAGAGGCGTAAGACACTACTTGTCCTTCTTGCATCAGTACACTACCAAGTCCTTGCCGGGAAGCGTCGCAATAGACCTGGAAGTCCTTTTGGATGTCAGGGAGACACAAAACTGGTAACGTTACTAGACGCTTCTTTAATTCCTGAAAGCTTGCTTCACAGGCCTCGGTCCATTCGAACTTTTTCTCTTTCTTCAGCAACTCTGTCATAGGCTTTGCTATCTTGGAAAAGTTTTCAATGAATCTTCGGTAATACCCCGCAAGGCCCAAGAAACTCCTAATATCACCCACATTCTTAGGAGACTCCCATTCTGTCACGGAAGCTACCTTACTTGGGTCTATGGCAACACCTTTAGCTCATACAATATGACCAAGGAAACCCAGTTCTTTCAACCAGAACTCACATTTGCTAAATTTAGCATACAACTTGTGTTCCCTTAACTTTTCCATGATTAGGCGCAGGTGTCTCTCATGTTCCTTCTCGTCCTTGGAGTATATGAGTATGCCATCAATGAATTCGACAATAAACTTATCCAAGTACTCCATGAACACCTTATTCATCATAGTCATGAAGTATGCTGGGGCATTGGTTAAGCCAAATGACATCACGGTGTACTCATACAATCTGTATCTTGTGGTGAAGGCTGTCTTGGGTACATCCTGTTCTCGGATCTTCAACTGAAAATAACCTGATCGGAGATCGATCTTAGAGAACACACTAGCTCCCTTTAATTGGTCAAACAGGTCATTAATATTGGGTAGAGGGTACTTGTTCTTGATTGTCACTTCATTCAACGACCGGTAGTCCACGACTAGTCTCTTGGTTTTATCCTTCTTCTCCACGAATAAAACAGGTGCTCCCCAAGATGACGCACTTGGTTGAATGAACCTTTGTCCAGTTGCTCTCTAAGCTGTTTCTTAAGTTCCTTCAACTCATCCACATCCATCTTGTACGGTCTCTTTGCTATCGGTCCAGTACGAGGCATCAAGTCAATGAGAAACTCGATGTCACGGTCGGGCGGCATTCCTGGCAATTCTTCTGGAAACACATCTGGATACTCCTTCACAATTGGCACATCCTCCAAACTAACCCCCTTAAGAGAGTTCACCAAACTTCCTTTGAGCGCGAAAGCTGACTTAAAGCGGATCCTCTTCTTTTCTAGAGTCGTGAGTGCGATAGTCCTTTTGGCACAATCTATGACTCCCTCATACTCGGTCATCCAATTCATGCCCAAAATTATGTCTAGGCCTTGGGATTCCTGAACGACTAGGCTGGTGGGAAAGGTGTGCGTTCCAATTCTTAGTTCTAACCCACGGCATCAAGAGTTTGCCACTATTTCTCCTCCAGGAGAACTTACCCTTAGGGGAGTACTAATAGTCTCCGTAGGTATCTTGCCTCTATCCACAAATACCCTTGATATGAATGAATGCGATGCACTAGTGTCAAAAAGAACAACTGCAGGTGTGGAGTTAAGCTTGAACTTACCAATTACGGAGTCAGGTGCCTCACGAGCATCCTCCACGGAGACATGATTCACCGTGGCTTTGACGAACGGGTTCGGCTTCTTCCCATTTCCATTACCATTGCTATGGTTGCACTAGTGGAAACGAGGCCTTTGGTTGAGCCTGGAAATGGGCTTTAACACCGGTTCTTCTACGAACCGGTGTTAAAGGGGGGCTTGTACCAGCGTGGCCCGTGCAGCAAAAAGGAGCCCCCCCCTTTAATACCGGTTCGTGCCACGAACCGGTGTTAAAGGCCCCTGCACCAGTGGCCCGCGCAGCCCCCCCCTTTAACACCGGTTCGTGGCTTGGACCAGTGTTTAAGGGGGGGCTATATAAGACACCGGAGCCCACACCCCACTCTTCCATTTTTTCACTATCTCATTTTGGAGCCTAGCAAGAGGGTGTGAAGTGTGCTAGTTTGTGTTTTTTTCGTATGCAAAGGAGGTGTTCGGTGAAATGCCCGGGAGCTCAAAATAAGTTTTCTCGTTGCTCTTTCCTTCTTGGTCGAGGTCGGCAACTATCCTTTCATGTGTCATTGATGTAGTATATATATAAATGGTCATATCCCTATTATTTTTTGATATATACAATATATTAATGCAGATGAACCGGCAATGGATGTACGGTGACCGCCGCACTTCCGAGTACATTACGGGCCTCCAAAATTTCATCATTGTGGCTAATGCAAACCGTGGTCACAATGGTTTTATGTGCTATCCGTGTGTTCACTGTCAGAACAAGAAAGACTACTCAAATACCAGAACCATTCACGCCCACCTGCTTCGATCCGGTTTCATGCCCAGCTATAATTGTTGGACCAAGCAAGGAGAAAAAGGGGTTGTGATGGAAGACAACGAAGAAGAAGAGGATGATGACAACTATCATAATATGTATCCTGAATATGATGATACTGCAACGGGGGTAGATAATGAAGATCAAGAGGCAGCAGATGGGCCCACTGATGACGATCTTGGTCGGGCCATTACTGATGCAAAGGAAGAATGTGAAACTGAAAAGGAGAAGGAGAAGGAGAAGCTGGAGCAGATGTTAAAGGATCACAAAACATTGTTGTACCCAACTTGCGAAGATGGCCACAAAAAGCTAGGTACCACACTGGATTTGCTGCAATGGAAGGCAGAGCACAGTGTGACTGACAGCGCATTTTCAAAGTTGTTGGTAAAAATGAAGAATCTTCTTCCAAGAAATAATGAGTTGCCCGACAGTACATACCAAGCAAAGAAGGTTGTCTGCCCTCTAGGATTAGACGTGCAGAAGATACATGCCTGCATTAATGACTGCATCCTCTACCGTGGTGAGAAGTACGAGAATTTGGATGCATGCCCGGTATGCACTACACTGCGGTATAAGATCAGACAAGACGATCCTGGCGATGTTGAGGGCGAGGCCCCTAGGAAGAAGGTTCCTGCCAAGGTTATGTGGTATGCTCCTATAATACCACGGTTAAAACGTCTCTTTAGAAATAAAGAGCATGCCAAGTTGTTGAGATGGCACATGGAAGACCGTAAGAAAGACGCGACGTTGAGACACCCAGCTGATGGGTCACAGTGGAGAAAAGTCGAGCGAGAGTACCCGGACTTCGCACGTGACGCAAGGAACTTAAAGTTTGGTCTAAGTACAGATGGCATGAATCCTTTTGGTGAGCAGAGCTGCAGTCACAACACCTGGCCTGTGACTCTATGTATCTATAACCTTCCTCCTTGGTTGTGTATGAAGAGGAAGTTCATTATGATGCCAGTGCTCATACAAGGCCCGAGGCAACCCGGCAATGACATTGATGTGTACCTAAGGCCATTAGTTGAAGAACTTCCACAGCTGTGGGCCAAACCAGGTGTACGTATGTGGGATGAGCACAAAGGGGAGCCATTTGACCTACGAGCATTGCTTTTTGTAACCATCAATGATTGGCCTGCTCTTAGTAACATTTCAGGGCAGACAAACAAGGGATACAATGCATGCACACACTGTTTAGATGAGACTGAAAGTGTATATTTGGATAAATGTAAGAAGGTTGTGTACCTAGGGTATCGTCAATTTCTTCCGAACCTGCATCCAGTAAGAAAGAAAGGCAAGCATTTCAAATGTCTGGCAGAACCCCGGAGGAAGCCTGTCCTCCGTACCGGTGAGGAGGTATTTGGTATGGTCAAGGACCTGGCAGTCTATCTGTTCCGAATGACGATGCCGGACACGCGCCCATGTGGAAGAAGCAATCTATATTTTGGGACCTACCCTATTGGAAAGTCTTAGAGGTCCGCTCTTCAATTGACGTGATGCACGTGATGAAGAATGTTTGCGTGAACCTGCTAGGCTTCCTAGGAGTGTATGGGAAGACAAAAGATACACCGGAAGCATGGCAGGACCAGCAACGTTTGAAAGACCCTGAAGAGCCTATGCATCCTGATAACGAGAAGGGTAAACGATGCCACTTAACTCCTGCCAGCTACGCTCTTACCAAAGTAGAGAAGGAAATCTTTTTTGAATGCCTGAGCAGTATCAAGGTCCCGTCTGGCTTCTCGTCGAATATAAAGGGAATAATAAATATGGCAGAGAAAAAATTCCAAAACCTGAAGTCTCATGACTGCCACGTGATTATGACACAATTACTTCCGATTGCATTGAGGGGGCTTCTACCTGAAAATGTTTGAGTACCCATTGTGAAGCTATGTGCATTCCTCAATGCAATATCTCAGAAGGTAATCGATCCAGAAAGCCTACCAGGGTTATAGACAGATGTGGCCCAATGTCTTGTCAGCTTTGAGTTGGTGTTCCCACCATCCTTCTTCAATATTATGACGCATCTCCTGGTTCACCTAGTAGAAGAGATTGCCATTCTCGGTCCTGTATTTCTACACGATATGTTCCCCTTTAAGAGGTACATGGCAGTCTTAAAGAAATATGTTCATAACCGTGCTAGGCCAGAAGGAAGCATCTCCAAGGGCTATGTAACAGAGGAGGTCATTGAGTTCTGTGTTGATTTTATTCCTGACCTTAAGGCGATTGGTGTTCCAGAATCACGACATGAGGGGAGACTGCGTGGAAAAGGCACCCTAGGATGTAAAGCAATGATATGTAGGGACGGGCATTCTCTCAATCAAGCACACTACACGGTTTTACAAAGATCTATCTTGGTTGCCCCATATATCAATGAACACAAGAATTTAATACGCCTCAAACACCCGGGGCAGTCTGATGAATGGATTATAAGTGAACACATGGCGAGTTTTGGCGGCTAGCTGCAAAGACTTCTCACGAATAACACCACTGTTGGGGATCAGCTGTACTTGTTGGCCAGGACACCATCTTCGACTGTATGTACTTTCCAAGGGTACGAGATAAATGGGAATACATTTTACACGATAGGCCAAGATAAAAAGAGCACCAACCAAAATAGTGGTGTCCGCTTTGATGTAGCAGAAGACAATGGGCAAAAGACCACGTATTATGGGTTCATAGAGGAGATATGGGAACTTGACTATGGACCTAATTTTAAGGTCCCCTTGTTTCGATGCAAATGGGTCAAGCTAACAGGAGGGGGGGTTGAGGTAGACAAGAAGTACGGAATGACAACGGTGGATATCAACAATCTTATGAAGGTAGACAAGAACTTAAACGAACCATTCGTCTTAGCCAATGATGTGGCTCAGGTTTTCTATGTGAAGGACATGTCTACCAAACCGAAAAAAAGAAAAAATAAGCAAACAGATACATCACACGATGAGCCAAAGCGTCACATAGTTCTTTCAGGGAAAAGAAACATCGTGGGAGTGGAGGACAAGACAGACATGTCAGAAGATTATAATAAGTTTGATGAAATTCCGCCCTTCAGAGTGAAGACTGACCCAACCATCCTGTTAAACGACGTTGATACTCCATGGTTACGGCTGACGCGATCATAAGATTGACTATATGTATTAATTGAGCCATTTTTGGCACACATATGTATCTCAACATGGAAATCAATGTCATATTTCTTCTGTTAACAATATATGTATTAAATGAGCCATTTTTCTTCCTTCTATTTCTTCCCTCCATTTTTCTTCCCGCCATTTTTTCCCGCCATTTTTCTTCCCGCCATTTTTTCTAGCCATTTTTCCCGCCATTTTGCTTCCCGCCATTTTTTCCCGCCAGTTCTTCCCTCCAGTTCTTCCCGCCAGTTCTTCACTATATATATATGTAGGGTTGGCCTCCATTATCATTGCACATCTCTAGACTCATATCTGCAACCTCATCACTCTTTCCCATGGCTTCCACCGTAGCACTAACCCCTAGGGAGGCGGAGGCGCTTTGCGCCTCGAACTACCCCTGCCCGCCGGGCTACTGTGTCCCCGTCGGCTGGATGCTGAGCGCCGGAGGCGTGCCGGTTCCTCCTGTCCCTCTAGGTGTGGCGCGCCGGATGGCCATCACGAACCACTACTACTTCGAGCTCACGCCAGAGCAGCGGAGGAACCCTAGATGGCATCCCGACTATTTCCCTACTTGGGAAGCCTTCTTCGTGGATCGGCGTGAGAGGGTGCTCTCCAGGCACGAGGAGTACGGCCCACCTCCTCCGAACTTCAATGAGGCCGGCCGTCGGCTATGGTGGCGTGGTCGGACTCTCCAGAGCGTCATGGCCTATGACACTGCCGCCGACTCTAACCCCCGTCTGCGCTACCCTCAAGTCCAGCCCACGCGTACTCAACCTTCAAGGTTCAATTACGGCGACCCCGACGACGACAACGATGACGGCGGCGGCGAGTACGACGACTACAGTGGCGAGTATTACAGGTGTAGGGAGGAGCATGAGTGAATCACTCCAACATTCCGAAACAAGTTCGGCCGATTGTTACTTAATCTGGCCATGTATCTTAATTTTCAGTTCTTTTATGTATCTAATTTTCAGTCGTGCTTTATGTAACTTACTATTAGTTGCATTCTGTATTTTAGTTCCAGTTCTATCTCCTTCACAAAATGATACGATGCTCAGATTCAAGTGTATACAAAAGATGCGGCATTTAAATATCCAATCAATTCAAAAATGTTAATACAAAAATAAAATATGATTTGCTCTAATAAAATAGGGTTAGATTCCTTTTTAGATGCTTAATATTTCTTATGTTCAAAGTTTTAGGATTTGACAATTTATTTTTGTTTGAATTGAATAATCAAAATTTATATGTAAGTGTTTTAATCATTTTGGAAATTTTCATCTAAAGTAAATATAAAATGTTTTTACATGAATGGATAGATATTATTTTTCTGAAAATTATGATATATTATTCATAATTTTCTGAGTTGAAATGAATAAGACATGAATTTTCTAAATTCATATCCTATTTTTTGAATTATAAATGCCCCCACCCCTTTAAATAAATGCATGAAATAAATGCCCCCCCTTTAACACCGGTTCCAGCCACGAACCGGTGTTAAAGGGGGGCGCATTTATTTTGTTTCGCGCGCGCACACCCCCCCTTTAACACCGGTTCGTGGCTGGAACCGGTGTTAAAGGGGGGGGGGTGCGGGCACGAAACGAATTCCCCCCCCCTTTAACACCGGTTCCAGCCACGAACCGGTGTTAAAGGGGGGGTGTTATAACGCCCTTCCCCTTCCTTCTTCCCCCCAGCCAGATCGAAACCGTCGTCTCCTCCGGCCTCTCCGCCTCCGACGACCATCTCCTCCGCGTCGACGACCATCTCCGACCATCTCCGTCGCGCGCTACATGCTCAAGGTGAGCTTCCGGTTCGAAGGGACCACCTTCTCGTCCTCCTCCCGCTCTGTACCGAGCTCGCGTCTCGCGCCTGCCCTTCGCCGTCGTAGACCACCGTCGTCGCTGCTGCTCCGGCGACCAAAAGCCAGTTGCGCCGCTAGTTTCTGGTCCGCCTGGACGCGCTCGCCCGAACGCAGCCCCGCGCGCGCCCTCTGTCGCCGTCACCGGTGATAACCGACGGTGGCCACTGCGATGACGCCACCGCGGCGTCACCCGACGTGGCCCGTGGGCCCGTTGACCGCTGACCGCCACGGTGGCATCCGACGTGGCCTTGGGCCCGTCCGTCTGTTGCAGTGGCTAGACCCAGCCCCGGTGAGAAACAACCTGTCCCCTCTGGTGACGTCAATCCTACGTCATGCTGACACAATAAAAGGTTTTTAAATGGTTTAATAATTTCAGAAATTGGTTTAAATCTTATAAATTCAATAACTAATTATTTATAAGTTAGAAAAATATGTATAATATATCAAAATGTCCATAAAATTGAGATCTATTTGTTTAAGCTATAGTCATGCATTGTTAAGCAACTTAAATGACAATTTTAATTATAAAACTAAATCAGCCCCTCATAGGTGTTCCGGGGTTCCCCTGTTCTAGGGTTTGTACCCTTCGGACCCTGTTTAAAATGATCAAGAATGCCCTAGGGTTTCATTTAAGATCTATTTAACTTGTCATATCATCATACTTGCTTGATCATTGCATCGATGCCATGTGTTAATTGTTGTTCTCCCTTTCTTTCTGATGTTTGCTTCTTCCTAGTAGAATACGATACCGACTCCGAGATCGAAGACCGAGATCAACATCATCGAAGCTTGAAGAACAATACTTGATCAACTATAATCAAGTCAAGCATAAGGCTTCCGAAGATCTATATCTGGGTATCAACAAACAAGGCAAGCGTAGCCTCACACATAAAAGAATACTATGATTTTGAAAGTATTTCATTCTTGCCATGATGCATACGATTCTACTATGGTATTTTATCGATAGATAGAGTATCCTATCCGTTGCATTATTCCCTATGAGCTTATATTACCCGATCCACTGCTCCTAGCATAACTAGGTTTGGCTTGTGTGCATTGCTCCCCGCGCGCGCGAGCCGTCGCCATCGCAGTCGACACCCCCCGCCGCGCCAGCACCATCCACCACCGCGCGCGCCCGCGTCGGCCGCCACCCCCGTCGCCGCCGCTCGGATCCGCCGCGCGCCAACACCGAAGCCTCCGCTGGTTTTAGTGTATTTAGTTTAGGGTTATTTAGTGTATTTTATAGTTAGTATTAGTTTAGGGTCGTCACCTCGCTGCCGCCAGCCGCCGCTTTCTGGAGCATCCTCCGGTCAGCCACTGTAGCTAGCCCCTCTCATATGCATCCGGGATTTCTCCGAATTAGGGTTTGGACCCCTCGGAACTCGTTTAAAATGATCAAGAATCCTTAGGGTTTTAATTTCATTTGTGTATTTATTTGTGTATTTTTGTATGAATAATATGTATATTTGTCTATGAATCCAAGTCCACTTGAATGTTTACTCTCTTACTCTAGATAATATTATTGTTTTAGAAACTATGGATCCACTTAGTAGAAACCTTGAAGAAGAAGAAATAATGGAGAACATTATCGATGAGGACACCTCACAATATCTGAACTTGGAGAGACATGATGACAACTCAAGTAGTCATGGAGAAGATGAAGACTCCGGTGAACGCAATTTAGTGATTACAAAGTCCGGCGAGGTATATGCATTGATTAAGCCTCTGCTGACTTCCACCAACAATCTTCTTCTACATGTATGAATTAACGCTTCTTTCTTCTTTTAGCCCTCTGGATCGACCAGCCAGCAACCATCTTCTTCTACGAAAAAGAGCAAGCGAGGCGCGAGCCATCGGTTGAAAGATCGTGCAAAGTTCACGATCGAAGCAGTCCGTGTTGATGGCAGGCCGATGGAGCCCAAGAAGGGCGCAGACAAATTTGTACGTCAGGCTGGAGTTCTTGTTAGGGACCAAATCCCAATCATAATTGAATATTGGAATAAGCCAAAGAATGGCGACAGTACCTTTGTCAATGAAAGATCCAAAGAAACGCTTTGGAATTCGCTGTTGGTAAATTTCACCCTTCCGCCAGAGGAGGATGAAAACAAACCGGTTATAAAGGAAAAGGTCAAAGAGTGGACTCTAAAGAAGATGGCTGACGCTTTCCGCAACTGGAAGACAAAATTGAACAAATTTGTCAAAGCTCGTGAGACTCCAGATTTCGAAGACGCATATTATGCAAAGATAAGACCTCACTGGCGCGAATTTGTGGCATACAAGAAAGGTGCTATAGCTACAAAGAGGTCAGAAACCAATACGCTAAATGCCTAGAAGAAGGAATATCACCAGAGGACAGGGTCAGGTGGCTACATATCTCAGAGGCCTAAGTGGGAGGAAGCTGAGAAGGCCCTGCGCGACAGAGGGATCACACCCCAGACACATGGGTGGGACCTACGTGCAAAGACTTGGTTCTACGGAATCGGGGCAAGGTTGGACCCAGAAACAGGATTGTGTATCTTCCCAACCCTCCTTGCCAAACCCGTCACTGAACTCATCAAGGCATACGAGGAAACAGCCCGCCAGGACCTTCCATCCCGACAGAGAGAATGACCAGCACACACGCGCCATCGGTAAAAAAGAACACCCTAGACATGCACGAGGCATAGGGGGTATGACGTGGAAGGATGGGTTTGCCGAGTGGAGCGACTCTTACAGATGGCGCGGCAGAAAAGAAAAAGAGCGTACAGAGCGGATGACACAGATAGAACATGCACTTGTGGCGCTGCATGCGCAAGTGAATGCACAACAGAGCCATCAAGCTACCGGCCCATCTCAGCGGCACGAAGAGCCTGCATTGGAATCTGCCGGCGGCCCAGACTCTGCGCGGAAAAGCAGCATGGCTTCCACGGAGAACCTGCAGCCCAGGCTTGAAATGGCGGGTCCTCGATACCCCGTGGATGAGATCATGGAGAGCGAACACGCTGAGCTGCATGTGAGATTAATGGGCTTATCCATTAAGGTGGCTGTCGGCTATGCCTTACCTCCTGTAGCTAGTGGAACTTACCACTGCCGACCGATTCTAGATGGCTATGCTATTGTCGGGGTGGATGAGGTTGTGAAGGAATATGCGGATGCACAGCTTGACCATGCTACAGGTGAAGGGGAAACTCAACTCAAATTTGCAGTGAAAACAACCATTCTTTGGAAGAAGGAACACATCGTGCTTCCAAATTAGAGGCCACTGGCACCCCCGCCGTCTCCGCAGCGTCAGTAGTCTGAGGCGCTTTAGCCATCTCCTGCGCGGTAGCCATCTCCGGCGCTTCAGCCATCTCCGGCGCGCCAGCCATCTCCTGCCCGTCAGCCATCTCCAGCGCTTCAGCCATCTCCTCAGCATAAGCGGAAGAGCACTGCCACGAAGAGCATCACTAGCACTGCCACAAAGAAATCCACAGGAAACCGTACGCCAAAGAGTTCAAAAAACTACGCCCCGCAGCCTTCCGCCAAGCCATTGCCGGTTTTACCATGGACTCGCAGCGACGAGGAGACCAATAGGATCTCGGGAGAAGAGGTCAAGAAATTCTTTGCACCTAGACTGGCCGAGCCAAAGGAGAAAATAGATCCGGCGGTGGTGGAGAAGTTTTACAAAAATCTTTTGAAACCTGGAACCCCACTTGTGCCGGACTACGAGCGCCAGATTTTGAAGGCGGATGCAAGGCGCCGTAGGGAGACTGAAAGTAGCAGTCGTGCAGCACCCCAGAAAACAGTTCCCATGCTCGGAGAGCAGGAAAACCAATCATGCGCCCCGCTCCAAGTGTTCGACACACGGGACGCTCCTCCCGTAAATGATTACGAGGCAGAGCTACAAAGAAAGGCCAATGAGATGGGGATGACTTACATTGCATACTTGAACATCATGGGAGACAACTTGCCCAAATGCGATGCCAACCCGATACAGCCATGGAAGTATGGGAAGAATCTCGTCAAGAAAGAGGAGCTCAAGAATCTACCAACAAAGATGCGAAGATTGCACAAGTGGTACCTTGATTTCTGCAAGACGAGAAAGGAAGAATGGATCAAGGCGCATATAAGTGATGAGATTTTCTTGTGCAGAGACGACGAGATCGACTTCAACATTGAAGACTTGCATTTTCTATTCAATCAGAAGGAACTCGACAAAGCTGCCATCAGCCTTTATTGTGTGTAAGTACTATTTCTGTATTTCTATCTCATCTCATTCACTTCATTAATTCCATGTATATATATATGCTCACCATATATGTATATACTATTATGCAGGAAAAAGATTATGGAATGCATGAAAGGAGGACCTTTTGACATTGGGTTCGTTGACCCAAATAGAGTTCATGAAGAAGTGGTAAGAACCAAACCCGGGCAAACAGAAGATTTATTGCTAAGGTCTTTACTAAGACAACAAACCAAAAGGGAAATACTATTGCCTTACAACTTCTCGTGAGTACTGTTACCCTCTCTTGTACACATTCTGTTTCGGCTTACTCGATGTTAAGTGTAACTGATGATGAGTTATGCGTGCGTAGGTTCCACTTTATTCTGCTAGTCATTCAACCTGACTCAGGAAAAGTCCTTGTCATGGACTCGTTACGAAAAGAAAAAGAGCTATGGGCAGACTTTAGAGAGATGCTCCAGAGGTAATTTCAATCATATTATCGCACTAGATCGGCAACTTTCGTGACAACAAGTAATTAATTACTCCTTTATCCATTTTCTTTGCCGGACAGGGTTTGGAAAAGGTTCACGGGAAGGGCCGTGGGTGAATGGTCAGAAGAACTAAAATTTGTAGACCAAAATGTAAGTAATACTAGCTAGCTAGGTATGCGTATCTCTTTGATTCTGCTTCCAATTCCATTATATCATGCTTTATTGATTATTATTTTGATTGAACTCTCTATTCTCGTAAAGTGCGCGCATCAGGGACACGGCAATAACTTATGTGGGTACTATGTTTGCGAGTTCATTCGCAACACGATATGTGCGACGGGCCAAGCCACACTAGAACAACTTAGAGTAAGTAAACAAAGTACACAACATTATTTTATTACCATCAATTGTGTTGAGTTTTATTCTTATATATATATATTGACCCCATTCTTCATATATATTCAGATCGAACAGATGCGGGACCAACTCCTACCATTTGACCGCATACGAGCCATTCAAGAGGAATTGACGGGGTTCATACTTGATGAGGTCGTCACACCTAGCGGAGAACTCTTTAGATATCCACCAAAATGAACGTTGTATATACGCTTGAACGTGTTTGTCTTGTACTTGATGCTTCAACGTTTACGGAGAATACCACACAATGACGATGTTGTGTATAATACTAGTTGCTTAATTATTCATTACTCGTATGTACCGATGACGATGTATGTGTATACCGCTCCCGATCGATTTCCCCTCCCCCCCTCCCCGTCCCCGCCGCGCCGCAGAAATACGCCCAGAACGGAGCAGGGGCAGAACTCTACCGTGGCGGAGATTTAGGCCGTTTTCCTGCCGCGGCAGAGATTTATCTCTTTTTCCTGCCGCGGCACAGAACCTTTAACACCGGTTCGTGTTACGAACCGGTGTTAAAGGGGGGGGCTGAGCCCTGCGGCATCCCCACGTGCGCCACCCTTTAACACCGGTTCGTATAAGAACCGGTGTTAAAGGGGGGGCCCTCTAACACCAAACCCTCAACAGTGGTTCTACAACCGCTGTTAGAGGGCCCTCCAAACCAGTGTTAGAGGGGGGGGGTGTGCACTAGTGTTTTGTCCGTTGCCGTTTCCATTGCCATTCCCATTCTTCGCCTTTTCGGGGCAAGTAGTTGCATAGTGCCCTGTCTTGTTACACTTGAAGCAAGTCACTTCACTCAGATCCTTCCCATGGCCATTTCCATTGCGGTGCTTATGGCCATTGTGGTTATGTCCTCCCTGACGATGACCATTGTGGTTGTGGCCATTATGGTTGTGGGGTGGGGGTGAGAAGTGCGATGCTTCTGATATGGGGCAGAGTTGTGCTTGTGTGAGGTGGATTTTCTCTTCCGGTTCTCTATACTCCTTTGCTTTGCTTCAACTACAAATGCTCTGTCTAGAAGTTCCTGATAGCTATCAAACTTCAGAGCCACAAGCTGAATAGATATTTCGTCATTAAGTCCCCTCAAAAACTCCTCCTGCCTCTTGGCATCAGTGGATACATCATCAGGTGCATAACGTGCCAGCTTGTTGAAAAGGTCCCCATACTCGGAGACAGAGCGGTGTAGTTGTTTCAAGTCGCGGAACTCACGTCTCTTTAGTCACATGACTCCCGTGGCTACGTGATGAGTACGAAAGGCTGCTTCGAACTGGTTCCAGGTGATAGCTTCAATATCAGGGTGGGTGACCTGGTAGTTATCCCACCATTCGGCAGCTGGTCCCTCAAGTTGGTGCGCGGCAAAGCGCACCCTATCAGCTCCAACAAATTGGACGGTGTCTAACTTCTTGTTGATGGTGCGGAGCCAGTCGTCTGCCACAATTGGCTCAGCACTACTTGAGAAGGTTGGAGGGTTCAACCTCAGGAATCGAGTCAAGCGATCCAGTTGGGGCGGTGGAGGTGGCGGAGGCGGCGGGTTGTTGTTGTTGTTGTTGTTTTGCATGTTTTGAGTGAGGAGTTGGATCAGCTGATTCTGAGAGTTCAGAAGTTCTGCTATCTCTGGGGGCATGTTGTTATTGTTGTTTCCACGTCTCGCCATCTGGAGGGTTTGAGAGGCAGGTTAAGAAAAGATAGAAAGTCTAAGGAATAAACTCCTACCCTTATGTAAACAAGAAAAACACACGAGAAAGGCAGGGCACACATAGCACAAAAATCCACACACTCAACCAAGCTTAACTAACCAATATAAGATTTTTGGTACTCATTACAATCGCGAATAACGTTCGACTATAGAACTAATGGTGGTCCAACTACTCTACTCATCATCCACTTCCTCATCCTCAATGATGAAGCCTTCCTTTTCCGGTAGTGACTTGTATAGCTCCATGTCCCTTGTCGTGGCTTCAAGCTTCTCTTGAAGTTCCTTCATCTCCTGTGGCTCCGGTGTCGCAGCTTCGAGCCTTCCTTGAAGTTCCTTCACCTCTTGCAGTTCCTCGGTAGCAGCTTCCAACTTCGCTTGGAGTTCCTTCTTCTCCTTCTGTAGCATCTTGATTAAACTTGACCCCATAGTCACAGGCGTGATCTTCTCCTCCAAGCTCCTCTTAGCCGCTCGCAGGTCCTTTATCATGATGGCAAGGTTCTTGAACTCCAGCTCACTCTTTGCGAGCACTAGACTTTGCTCCCTAATCCTCTTGTTCTTATCTTGCGCCCTCTTCACTTGATTAGCGAACCTCTTGTCTTGGGCGGTGAGCTCCCCTCCTAGGGACTTGATCTTCTCTTCCAGCTCTTCGATCTTCTCGTCCTTCTCCTTCACTAGTGCACAAAGCTCGTCATTCCTCACGATCTCAAGGCAGCTCCCCTTCTGAAGGTCATTGATGTGGAACTCCAAGTCTTGATATTGGATTCTTCGACGCTTGCATGTCTTCCTTTCCTCCGGGGTCAACTCGATTGGGACTCCCTTCTCATCACGTCTTCCAAAGAGTTTGATGTAGTTGCCTTCAACCTCTTCATGGTGGCGTCCGCAAAGGCGTCCAATGAGCTCCTGCAAGCAAATGCTAAGTCCTTTCTCCTTGGAGTCGCTGGTGACGTTGAGTACAATGGCCTCTGTCTTGGGTTCTATCCGACTGCGCCCTGGTTGGATAACTTCAATTGCCTAGCATCCTTCCTTGTGCATCTTCCTCAACTCGCCTCCCTTGATTGATGGCATGGGTAACTGCAGTGTCTTGATGATGCCCAGAAGGCACTCCCCGAAGCGCAGGCACTTGATGTCTTCGGCGGTGTCGTAGTAGAAGGTCGTCATCTTTAGGTTGAGAGAGAAAAATTAGACACAAGGTGATAGAGGAGAGAAATACTAGGAGAGTACAAATAACTTAGAAGAATATAGAAGCATAACACACATGGTAAAGGTGGTTTCCAATCCTAGGGTCACATCCTACAGGTAACTTTGTGCTCTGATACCATCTGTTGCGACCTCGGATCGTTAAAGATCCTAAGTCCCTGTGATTAACATGCTAGTCCCTGGATCAATAGCTAGCACTCACAGTCGATGAAATATCATGTAAAACACAAGTCATTATTACACGAATAATCCAGAGTATAATTATTACAACTTGCATAGCGTATATCTAGCTCAAATAAACAGCGGAAACTAAATAAAACTTGAGTCCATCAACGCCTCAGCACCTTTCAATCTTCGGATTCTGCACATAAGACGTGCAGCCAACAAGTTGGGTCAATACTTTGAATGTATTGGCAATTTACACCAAGGAAGGAACAAGACTAACTCTACATGCAAGGCTAAGAGTAGGCTCTGGGGTTCATTTGCGTAAAGCCAATTTTATTAATGTAATAAGAAAAGAGAGGAAAGTTTTCCCTACTTTGTAAACTTTGATAAGTAGTATAGGGTTGAATGGAACACGTGGATATTACTCACCAAGTGCCCAAATCAACCTAGCACTTGGATATTACGCACCAAGTTCCCAAAATCCCACCCAATGGCGATATTACTCACGCCCTGGGTTTTATAAAAACTTTAAGTTTGGAAAAGAGAGAGAGGAAGATCTTTCAGAGGCTCCATCCTTCAGATGCTCAATGTTGTTCTGTTTCCGTGAACACGGCTGATCGATCAGATTGCAATACTCTCGAGAGGTTGTGCACTTTCCCCACAATCCACGATCAAGTCCATTTATAGACAAGACCATGGCGAAGCCTTTCCTTAGTAGCCCCTCTACCAGCTGGATCCAACCGTGCCAAGAACCTCCAAATGTTGGTACCCCGGTGAGGTTTCCCACTAAGTACTAAGCCAAGACAGAGCCCATATGTATTGTGGTTGCACGGGAAGCTTCTGAATTTTGAAACATGGCAGACTTCTTTGATTCCTGGGCGGCCGTCCTCCACCAAAATCTCACTCGTTGTCCCGACAACCATTCCGCCCAGAAGAAAACTTAGTTTTATTTTGAAGGGGTTTTGGAGAAGAAAAGTTCGCTCGAGAGACCAAAATCTCACTCGTTGTCCCGACAACCATTCCGCGGGCGCGCGCGGGCGGCTGGCGGGCTGGGCCGCTGGCGGCTGCCCGTCGCCCACCCGGCCGGGCGGGCGGCAGATAGCCCCGGGCTAGCTCGGCCGGCCCAGTTAGTTTAGTTTTTTTATTCTTTTAATAATTTCTGAATTGCTATTTATTTGATAACTTTTGCTAACGGGCTCCGAATTAGACGAAATTGGTCTCTAAAATTTTGTAAAAAGAAGAGGGTTAGGATAGGATTATAATATAACACTTTTGCAAGGGTTTTGGTGGTTAAAAAGGTTTTACCCCCTTTTGTCTATAAGTGACTATGGGGTTTGAGAATTACCTGATGCAAATTTTTTGATATGTGATGCCATGATGCAATGATATGATGCATGCTTACTAGTAACATCTGAATTTACAAAATTTGGGATGTTACAGGGACAATTCTTAACCAAATATTTCATTCTTTCCCAAGCTTGAGCAACATGCTCATTATCAAGTTGTTTAAACTTCATTATTTCACTTCTCATAGATATAATTTTAGCAAGAGGATAGTATTTTCCAATGAAAGCATCTTTGCATTTAGTCCAAGAATCAATACTATTCCTAGTTAAGGAATTCAACCATTCTTTAGCTTTTCCTCTCAAAGAGAAAGGAAACAGTTTCAGCGTAATAATATCACCATCTATATCCCTATGCTTTTGCATCTCATGCCTAGTTAAGTTATTTAGATGGGCAGCAGCATCTTCATTACCAAGACCAGAAAATTGTTCTCTCATAACAAGATTAAGCAAAGAAGGTTTTATCTCAAAGAAAGTATCTTCACGCACAGGTGGAGCAATAGGTGTGCTCATAAAATCATTGTTGTTGGTGCTAGTGAAGTCACACAACTTAGTGTTTTCAAGAGTAGTCATTTTTTGTGTTTTTTATAAAGAAAGCAAACTTGTAAAACTAATTTTTTGTGTTTTTGATAACAAAACAAGCAAACAAAACAACAAGAAACTAAGCAAAACAAAAATAACAAAGTAAAGAGATTGGTTATGAGGGACTCCCCTTGTAAAGATGTCCTTGACTCCCCGGCAACGGCGCCAGAAAAAGTTGTTGATGGCCCAAATATATCGAGCTTGTTGGGGAACCCCAAGAGGAAGGTATGATGAGCAGAGCAGCAAGTTTTCCCTCAGTAAGAAACCAAGGTTATCAATGCAGTAGGAGCAAGGAAACACCCCAAAGGTGTAGCTAGTTGAACGTTGGCAGGGCGTACTACCGGTGCCAAAGGAAACATGGAGACCTGCACAACACAACCACAGAACTTTGCCCCCAACTTGGGATGAGGTTGTCAATCTCACCGGTTTTGCTGAAAACTAAGGATTAAACGTATCAAATGGAAGGAAGTAATAGTTTGCAGAAAATAAACACAAAGCAGTAAACAGTTTGTAGATTGAATGTAAAAGAAAGGATCGGAGTCCATAGTTCACTAGAGGTGGCTCTCCTTAAGATAGATAACATGCTGGGTGAACAAATTACAGCGGGGCAATTGTCAAACACCGAGAAAGCAATACATGCATATACTAATCATCTTGACTCCTTTGGAACTTGATTGGGCATTACAACATTATACATAGACCGCCATCCAACTGCATCTATGACTAATAATCCACCTTCAGGTTATCATCCGAACCCCCTCCAGTATTAAGTTACGAGCAACAGATTATTGCTTCATGAATTGCGTGTAATGTAAACAATACGATTATTGTGTGAATAAAGGATTGTTGTTTTCTCCCTAGTAGCAATAGGACATCTAGTACCTTAGAGATTTCACACTTCCCCAGATTACCAGAGGCATGAACCCACTATCGAGCATAAATACTAACTCTTGGAGTTGCTAGCATCTACTTGGCAAAGATAGCTACTAACAACGGAAAGCATGCAAGATCACAAATAACAAAGACATGATAGAATCAATAATCAATCTAAAATATCATCTCAATATCCATCGGATCCCTGCAAACACAACATGCAGAATTACAAATAGATGATCTTGATCATGAATGGAGCTCACAAGATCTAAGCATGAAAGCACAAAGGAGGAGAACCAGCCATCTAG